>SJXQ01001945.1:0-107912 GCA_006408695.1 Aepyceros melampus
CTTGCAACACCTACCATCTTACTTGGGTTTCCCTTACCTTGGGCATGGGGTATCTCTTCACGGCTGCTCCAGCAAAGCACAGCCACTGCTCCTTACCTTGGACGAGGGATATCTCCTTACTGCCACCATTCCTGACCTTCAATGTGGGATAGCTCCTCTAGGCCCTCCTGCATCATCATCAGGTGACTTTTTTCACTCTGCAACTCAAAGAAATTCTATGTCTAAATCTGGGATACAAAAATTAAAACACAACTGAGTACATTCTGAGTCTAAACATTACTGGAAATATTATTAATGATAAAAAAACAAACATTGTAGTGAACTTTATATGATTTAAGATTATTTTAGTAGTATTTCAGATACTTAGAGAAGTTTTTTGTTAGCCTGTGTGATCTTTAAAAATGTGCACATATTCTTAGAAGATTCTTGTCCTATTAATCTTTAATAAATAAATATGCCCAAGTATTTGCTATAGAAATGGCTAAGGTATTTTAATTTGTGATGGCCCACTCCTTTACCTACCAGAAATACATCAAAGTAATTTTACATTTAAAATGTTAAAATATGTATATACAATGTGTTATGTTGTTAACACAATGAATATAAATTTTGATAGAGAATTGAATAACTAAATTAAGTAGTTAACATAAAGATTTATTCCAAAGATTTTATAACAAAAAGAGCCGGGTTGTGAATATAGTCAGAAATACAAATTACATGCTGCTAATAGGTGTTTTAGTTTTCATCAATTATTTAATACAGTTCAACACATTTTCCCCAACTTTTATGTGAAACATCAACTAGGGGATTTTACATTTTATCCATTCATCTCAAATCTATCAACTTTCAAGGGAAAAATATCCAACCATGAGCTGGATGTTCAATAACACGTTTTGCTGCCAAATTAAAATGTTTTCCCTGTGGGAAGCTAAATCTCTTTTTTAAAAAGTTATTAAACTGGTATAGAAATATGTAAGTGCTTTACTTTCATTAGTTTAGCAAACTGTGTTAAAGTTTTGGACACTGATACTAATTGCACTATTAACTTTTAATAATAATAAAAAATTTGAAACTGAAACAAATTATGCTAAACTCGAAGCAGTCTCTAATAACAATAAGATTAAGGTACAAGCATTTTAAATTTTTAAAGATGCTTTATCATACCAGATAATGTGTGGTCAGATATTATTATCTCTTCTGTGCCTTTTTTTTCCTTCTCCCAACCAACACTGGCTTATTAAGTGTTTGAACTCTAATTTTGTTGTGGCTCCTTTTTCTCTCCTGGCCCTCTCATTACACGATAAGGCTTAAACTCTGTATTTTTACTCATTCTAATGTACACAAAACCCCAAAGACCAAGTTTCAAATATAATCAAGATAAAACTATATTTTCAGTTTATATTAACATTATCACTTTGGGCAGCTTTACTCTTATACCCATGTTCCATTTCAGCACTGTTTGTGTTAATAACATGTCCCCCAGTTTCATCTCCTGTTCTATAACTACTCTTGACTGTGCATCCCTGATTTTGGTCTTTGGAGACCAAGTTCTTGACACATACATATTCTCTGGCTTCTGCTACTCCTCAGTATTCAGGGAAATTTTCATTTTTGCCTTGTTTTCTGATGTGATCAAGGGCAAAATTGGAACTTCCTCATAAGATAGGCAGGGGAATAGAGACAAGTGAGAGATGAAGGTGGACAATGGAATGCAAGTTTCCTTTGTTTCTCATTCTAGCTTCAATTTGGGGACTTTAAATTTTGAATTTTCATGATGTCTTTGCAGGACTTTCCACACATACTAACATAATATTTCAATCTCATGTTTTCTCATCTGGACCATGAGATGATGATCTCATAACTAGGGTCTGCTTTCTTTACACAGGTGCCTGTGATGTAAATTAAATCTTATTGTGCCATGCTACTGCTCAGTTTTTAAATGATTATACCTTTATTGATATAAAGTGTCAATTTCCCTAACTAGACAATAAGACAAAAATCATCTCTAGCCTCTTCTTTGTCCACCACCATTCTTCTGATGCCTCATTCTAATATCAAATTTCCTAAAACATGTTCCACAGATACTCTTACATGTATGTTAATAGCCACTATGTAAAACAAGTTTAATCTGGATAAATAAACTTGAAAAATCCTCAACTAAAAGATTACAAAAGATATTTTCTAAGTGAAGATTTTTCCTAGAGTAATTAGTAATTACGCATTATAAATCTCTAAGAATATACCACACTTCTTCAACCATTTGATTAGAGTATTTCCTTTTTCTTTTTTTTTCTTTCTTTTTTTTTTTTTTTGCCACTTCATTCTTTTAACTGAAGGATAATAGTTTACAGAATTTTATTGTTTTCTGTCAAACATCAACAAGAGTCAACCATAGGTACACCTATGTCCCTTCCCCCCCCCCCCCGACCTCCCTCCATCTCCCTCCCCATTTCACCCTTTTAGATTCTCACAGAGCCCCTGTTTGAGTTCCCTGCATCATACAGCAAATTCCCATACATAAGGTAATGTAAGTTTCCATGTTACTCTCTCCATACATCTCACCCTGTCCCTCCTACTCTCCTCCATGTCCATGGGCCTGTTCTCTATGTCTGTTTCTCTATTCAAAGTGAAGCCAGTCAGTCGTGTCTAACTCTTTGTGACCCCATGGACTGTAGCCTACCAGGCTCCTCCTTCTATGGGATTTTTCAGGCAAGAATACTGCCCTGCAAATAAACTCCATTTCTCCATTGCTTCCCTGCAAATAAACTCATCAGTGTCATCTTTCCAGATTTCACATATATATGTGTCAGTATATAATATTTATATTTCTCTTTTTTGACTAGAGTATTTCTTTTTAATTGAGCATCTTAAGCAGTGCTGGCTTAGCTGTATTACTTTTGGATAGCACTCACTCTCTTTCATCTCCAGTCCTTTGACTTGATATCCCTTTCTCCAGCTATGATAAATCTCAAATGTTGGCTCAGTTACACCCTCCTTTAAGCTTGCCTCTCTATGGCGTGTAGAGATGGAAAAAAAAAAAAAAAGAAGAAGCTAAAGATTATCTTTCCAGACACTCTTGCAGCTTGGATAGTGCACATGATCTGGATCCACTGAGGAGAAGCATCCCTGTGAGGTTTGGAAGCAGATGTAAGGCAATGACAGCCTGTAGAGTTATTGGATATTCTGTCAGGCATACCAGTGTAAACTTACTCTGGACTTGGTAAAATGTTGTAAGTGCTAAAGGTTGGACAACTATAGTCATGATAGTCTTTAGATAATCTTTAGAATGTCATGTGTTATGATCACACACTTATGATTGCTGCTCCAATTCTTTCTGTGTGATTGCAAAGTCTGATTCTTTGATTAGATTACAGAATTGTCAGAAATTTTATAATTAATCAATTTTATATCAACCTTCTTCCAATAAACTAACTGGGGCTGGGATGGGGAATTATGTTGCCTTAAACAAACAAAAAAAAAACCTTTACTGAATAATTATCAGAGGAGATATACACTTAAGAAATTGAGAATCTAAGAATTATTACCTGATTGAGTTTTAACTTACTGATGATCTATTTACCTTTGATGATGGCATGCTGACAATCTATGGCATCCTGTGTTGAATCAAATGAAATGAAGCATGTATTAAAAGTAAGAGTTGGTCAAGAATGTACTTATTTTTGTAGACCACTGTGATAGACATGAGGAGTATAAAGATTCAGGGTTAATAGGTTGTGTCTAATTACATTCCTTTCACTTATAACCACAGAATATAAAGAGCAACAAATCAGAAGTAGATTCTGATTCTGTTACTCAAATCCAGCATAGATGGAATTTGCAGAATCACCAGGAAACTTGGAACAAATTGTGGGAACCTCAAATTTTGAATGGAAATATTTTATTGGATTCAGGTTGCTTTGAATACAGCTAACCTCATGCAATCTCCTTTGCTACTGCAACAGCCCCTTCTCTATCCTGTGGCACTCATCCTGCTTTATTTAAACACCTTACAATGATGTAAACTGAGATAGTTATCCTGCAAGAAGTGTCAGTTTCTCCTTTAAGATTCTCCTTCAGATTCTCCTTTAGTCTTATTCCCTCCAGACCTAGAACTAGGAATATCTCTCTATATATCCCAGTAGACAATTTCCAAAGTCAAATTCAGAACAAAAAGCCTCATGGAACAAATGAATTTCAGTATTTTGCTTATTTATATTGGACAATATTTGGGAACATTGAAGTAATAGGTTCTAAGGGTGCTACTCCAAGGAACATGGAATACATTTTACCTTGAAGTGATTTTATTGATATGATCACACTCACAGTTTATTCTTCACTCACTTAACTTATAAAACTGGGAGAGTCTGCTTAGTTAGTGGAATGAAACTGAATCAGCGGCATTTAAGTAAATAAAGTTGACAGAAATTCCTTAAAAAGAATGTAAACACTTAAGCAAATTCACATTGAATGCACTAGGCAAATGAACACCAGGCAGGCCTAGTGTGCTGCAGTCCATGGGGTTGCAAAGAGTCAGACACGACTGAGTGACTGAACTGAACTGAACCATAAAAGACAGCAAAAGGAAACTGATAATATGAATTATTTGACCTAAATGGATATTTGGCAATTGCAATTGATTTCTACATTCCTTTAACCAAAATCAAGGGGCAGTTATAATAGGTTTCATTTTCATTCATAAGTTAGAGAAACAAAGACACAAACAAAAACTTCCTATGCATGACTTTAAACCACCATAAAAGTAGTTCAGTTCAGTCACTCAGTCATGTTTGACTCTTTGCAACCCCATGAACTGCAGTACACCAAGCCTCCCTGTCCATTAGCAACTCCTGGAATTCACCCAAACCCAAGTCCATTGAGTCAGTGATGCCATCCAGCCATCTCATCTTCTGTTGTCCCCTTCTCCTCTTGCCCTCAATCTTCCCCAACATCAGGGTCTTTTCAAATGAGTCAGCTCTTTGCATCAGGTGGCCAAAATATTGGAGTTTCAGCTTCAACAAGAGACCTTCCAATGAACACCCAGGACTGATCTCCTTTAGGATAGACTGGTTGGATCTCCTTGCAGTTCAAGGGACTCTCAAGAGTCTTTTCCACACCACAGTTCAAAAGCATCAATTCTTTCACCCTCAGTTTTCTTTATAGTCCAGCTCTCACATCCATACATGACTACTGGAAAAACCATAGCCTTGACTAGACAGACCTTTGTTGACAAAGTAATGTCTCTGCTTTTCAATATGCTATCTAGGTTGCTCATAACTTTTCTTCCAAGGAGTAAGCGTCTTTTAATTTCATGGCTGCAATCACCATCTGCAGTGAGTTTAGAGCCCCCCAAAATAAAGTCTGACACTGTTTCTACTGTTTCCCCATCTATTTCCCATGAAGTGATGGGACTGGATGCCATGATCTTTGTTTTCTGAATGTTGATCCTTAAGCCAACTTTTTCATTCTCCTCTTTCACTTTCGTCAAGAGGCTCTTTAGTTCCTCTTCACTTTCTGCCATAAGGGTGGTGTCATCTGCATATCTGAGGTTATTGATATTTCTCCTGGCAATCTTGATTCCAGCTTGTGCTTCCTCCAGCCCAGCATTTCTCATGATGTATTCTGCATATGAGTCATATATAATTGTCTAATTCCCATGACTAGGTAATTTCATAGATTCAGAGACCCTTGAAGAAGAATAGGCCTGGTACTTTTGAGAAAAGTCTTAAAAAATTATATTGTATCTTCTTCCTCCTAGTTTTTCCTAAAGGGACATGCAACCATTTACCAGGGCAGCAGTGCACTGTAGAAAAGAAAATACCTGGCAAAACCAATACAGTATTGTAAAGTAAAATAAAGTAAAAATAAAAATTAAAAAAAAAGAAAATACCTCAATATTGAGGGGGCTTATTGAGCCATCCTCTGAGCTAATACACCAACCACAGAGAACAATGAAGGTTTATATAGTTTCCTCATCAGAGTAGGTTTAATAGGAGTGCTGCTGCTGCTAAGTCACTTCAGTCGTGTCCGACGCTACGCAGCCCCAGAGACGGCAGCCCACCAGGCTCCTCTGTCCCTGGGATTCTCCAGGCAAGAACACTGGAGTGGGTTACCATTTTCTTCTCCAACGCATGAAGTGAAAAGTGAAAGGGAAATCGCTTAGTCGTGTCTGACTCTTTGCGACCCCATGAACTGAAGACTACCAGGATCCTCCGTCCATGGGCTTTTCCAGGCAAGAGTACTGGACTAGGTAACAAATATTTTTTTGGACCAAATTCAATTTGCAATTGATCCAGTGGATCTCAGTATTCACCTTGTTTTTATTTCATGGAACCTATATCTCTGATTGCAATAGACAAACTCAGATACTTGCCAGACCTCCCTTTGGCTTCTGACCCAAAAATCCTTTGCTTCTGTTGAAGAAAGCATCAGGTGGGAAACCGACTGTTCCTCTCTTGTCCTACCAAAATTGTGCATTTAAATAAGTACTCTATATCCCTTTGAAAAACTACAAATTAGTGACATCCTTAAATACTTTAGGAATGCAGGTGATTTATCTCTATAATATCTAACTTTAACTTGCTTTATTAACTCTTTGATGTGATACATGGATTTTGATTGATAATATTTTACAAAGTAAAAAGCACACTGCAAATATAGTCTCACATATGATTTAATTATTGGAGTGAAATAGTTAAACCCTGATGCTTAATATATAGTAATCAATCTGATAAAACATCTTTTCAATTTTGTTTTCATCTGGCATGTTTATTAATGTACATTTATTGTATTGGTTCAGGAGTATATCTATTCCTTAATCTTATATGTAATTTAATCTTCAAACACTTATAAATCAGTAGATACTACACTGCTCCATTGCACTGATAACATCAGACTAGCAGAACCAAGTGATCAGGAATAGGAGATATTTCAGTGCCATAGGAGAATTCATGAATGTCAAAAATGGGAAATAAACTCCATGGGAATCAGTGGCCTCTCTTCAGTGAATGCTTGGTGACTGAAATATCTAGAGCATATTAGGATATCCTCTTCCAATAAAAAACCAGTTGCTGTGCTTTGTACTTTCTAGAACTAAAAAGGAAGAATGCTCCTTAAAAGGTTTGACTATTCAAAGATTATCTAAGGTTGTCAGTTTTAACATGTTCCAGAAAAAGAGAAAATTCATCAGCTGCTCCAGGAGCAAACAATTGCATGACTTGACTTACTTAATGTTTCTCAAAATATTGTTAGTGGGTTATAATGCTGGTTGGTACCATGGAAAGCCTCAACTGTAGAGTAGTAACAAATGACTTCAGAAATTTATTTTAAAAATGTGTCCTCTTCATCAAAGAACATTTCTGCTTTGGAGAAATATAAATAAATCTTGCCTTCTGTTGAACCATGGTAGAGTCTAAATACTTTCTATCAGAAACTTGAGTGGCTCTATATCCTGAGCTTGCCTTCATAAATTGGATCATATCTGTTCCATCCAGCCTTATAGTGAGATATTGTCAACAGTACTTCATCTATAAGTAGTTAGCTCACACTTTCAATGCATCTCCTTCTGCTTCAACACATAGTTATAACCCCTGTGTGAGTTCCCTATATGCAGTTGACTGAGAAGAAAAAAATAATCCTTTGCCTGGTTTACAAAAGCCTGTTCAGAATATGCTCTCTCCAGCCAAAAATAAATTGTGGTAGCTTTGGTCCCACTAACTTACTCTGATGGAGACTAGAGAAGAACATTTTTCAAAGTAGGTAGAATTTTAAGCTATTCCTTTAAGTAACCCATTTCTATGGAAAAAGAGGTGACCAGAGGTGTGTGTGTATGTGATGGTTGCTTATATGAGTGGTTGGATACTTTGTAAGGAAAGAGATATGACTAGTGACCAGAGTGTCTAATGATTAATTATGGGGTTATAGCTTTGGAATAAGTCTATAATGCTTACCTATAGGTCCTCTCTGCACAAAATTGCTCTCAATAATAATGGGATCAAAATGACTTATCTGCCTAGCAACCAGCTTCCATCCTCAGTCACCAGAGTGTTAACTACACCATTGATCAAAGTGAATATGAAAGCAAGAATTGATATATTTTTATGTCTCAACATAAAGAATTTCCTTTTTATAATGATGCCTATTTAGGTTATAATGAAACAGCTTTCTTCTTTCTGGAAAATAGTCAAACATAATGTTCCAGCCCCATTTCATCTGGTTTGTCACATAACTAATTCTCACCAATGATGAGTTGAAAAATCACTTCTTGTGGACAGTTAAGAGTGTATGTGCCCCCTCAGTATACATTTTCCCACGTACCTTGACCTTAGCGGATACATGGTTGAAGATAGTAACATAACAGGATGGAGGGGGTCAGGATGCATGTATGAAGAGGGAACAGAGACCCCTTGACCAACCGTGTTAGACAGTGATGCAAGCAAGTAGTAATTATTTTATTATGTCACTGAGATCTGAGATTGTTTGTTTCTGCATTTATTTTCCCTGACAAGAATTCTGTCAAATGGCATTGACTTAGTGGTCTCATATGGGCATTAAAGACACAGACTGAGTATGGATGTTTTCTTTAGTAAAACTGTTGATCATGATAACTTAGAAGGCAAATCCTTAGTATATTGAACCAAAAGCTCTAGAAAAAGTGATCAGAAAGAACAAACATAGTTTTGGCCACTAAAGTTGGGAAAAAAAAAAAAAGAAAAGAAAAAAGTAACCTTGGGCCATCATTTAATGATTTTCATTTATATAAGGAAGAGAATTGATAGAATTCAGAAAAACCTGACCTCAAAGAACTGGAAAAGTTTTTTCATCTACTTCAATTACAAGAAACATAAGATGAAGAATACCTTTTAGTGGCAAATGCCCATGTAAATCCCAGCATTTCAACAAAAGGCAGATTGAAGACTTGATTTTCTCACTTGAGCCTGATATTCTAAAGAAACTTTATCATCTTGAAAGAGAGGCAAAGAGTGCTAATCTAAGAAAACCTTGGTTAAGTCAATAAAACCCTGGAGAAAGGATTTCTCATTAGAGATATTAGACATTGGACAGAAATGGCCCATCCCTAGTGAACCTGCCATGCTCCCACATTAACTGAGAGAAGACTGAAGAGGCTGGCTTCCAGAGAAAAACTGAAATGGATTCCAAAATTGCCACAACTGGAGTTTAACAGCCAGCAACACTCCTAACGCAGATTCTGTCTTGAAGGGAGATCTGAGTGACACAGGTGCATGGCCTGTGAAGAAATGAAGACTTGACTTTTTATGAAACCTCATAAAATCCAACAAACCAATGTAATTGCACCATTACTTTTTGTAACACTAAAATAAAAAATTTAAATACCACCAATAAATCTATGACATGGTGTTTTTTATTATTTATATTTTTTACTTAAATACTTCACATTCACAGTCCCATTCACAGTCCTCCTCTGAATCATTTTTTAAAGGGGTTGAAATGTTAATATTTTTCTACAAAATAATATATTATGTACCATAAAGAATAAACAATATATGACTTCAGGCAGTGATCAATACCATCCCTGGGTCAGGAACCAGGGGTGGGGGGGATGCAAAAAGGCAAAATGATTGTCTGACAAGGCCTTACAAATGGCTGAGAAGAGAAGCTAAAGGCAAAGGAGAAAAGGAAAGATATACCCATTCAAATGCAGAGTTCCAAAGAATACCAAGGAGAGATAAGAAAGCCTTCCTCAGTGATCAATGCAAAGAAATATAGAAACAGAATAAAATGGGAAAGACTAGATATCTCTTCTGGAGAAGGCAATGGTACCCTACTCCAGTACTCTGCCTGGAAAATCCCATGGACGGAGGGGCCTGGTAGTCTGCAGTCCGTGGGGTTGCAAAGAGTCAGACACGACTGAGCCAACTTCCCTTCCACTTTTCACTTTCATGCATTGGAGAAGGAAATGGCAACCCACTCCAGTGTTCTTGCCTGGAGAATCCCAGGGACAGGGGACCCTGGCGGGCTGCCGTCTATGGGGTCGCACAGAGTTGGACATGACTGAAGTGACTTAGCAGCAGAGATCTCTTCAAGAAAATTAGAGATACCAAGGGAAAATTTCATGCAAAGATGGGCTCAATAAAGGACAAATGGTCTGGACCTAACAGAAGCAGAAGATATTAAGAAGAGGTGGCAAGAATACACAGAAGAACTGTACAAAAAAGATCTTCAAGACCCAGATAATCATGGTGTGTGATCACTAATCTAGAGCCAGATATCTTGGAATGTGAAGACAAGTGGGCCTTAGAAAGCATCACTACGAACAAAGCTAGTGGAGGTGATGGAATTCCAGTTGAGCTGTTTCAAATCCTGAAAGATAATGCTGTGAAAGTGCTGCACTCACTATGCCAGCAAATTTGGAAAACTCAACAGTGGCCACAGGACTGGAAAAGGTCAGTTTTCATTCCAATCCCAAAGAAAGGCAATGCCAAAGAATGCTCAAACTCCTGCACAATTGCAATCATCTCACATGCTAACAAAGTAATGCTCAAAATTCTTCAAGCCAGACTTCAACAGTATGTGAACCATGAAATTTCAGATGTTCAAGCTGGATTTAGAAAAGGCAGAGGAAACAGAGATCAAATTGCCAGCATCTGCTGGATCATCAAAAAGCAAGAAAATTCCAGAAAAACACCTACTTCAGCTTAACTGACTATGCCAAAGCCTTTGACTGTATGAATCACAACAAACTGTGGAAAATTCTGAAAGAGATGGGAATACCAGACTACCTGACCTGCCTCCTGAGAAATCTGTATGCAGGTCAAGAAGCAACAGTAAGAACTGGACATGAAAAACAGACTGGATCCAATAGGATAAGCAGTACATCAAGGCCATATATTTATCACCTGCTTATTTAATTTATATGTAGAGTACATCATGCAAAATGCTGGGCTGGATGAAGCACAAGCTGGAATCAAGATTGCTGGGAGAAATATCAATAACCTCAGATATGCAGATGACACGACCCTTATGGAAGAAAATGAAGAACTAAAGAGCCTTTTGATAAAAGTGAAAGAGGAGAGTGAAAAAGTTGGCTTAAAACTCAACATTCAGAAAGCTAAAATCATGGCATCTGGTCCCATCACTTCATGGCAAATAGATGGGGAAACAATGGGAATAGTGGGAGACTATTTTCTTGGGCTCCAAAATCACTGCAGATGGTGACTGCAGCCATGAAATTAAAAGACGTTTGCTCCCTGAGAGAAAACCTATGTCAACCTAGACAGCATATTAAAAACAGAGACATTACTATGCCAACAAAGGTCCATTCAGTCAAAGCTATGGTTTTTCCAGGAGCCATATATGAATGTGAGAGTTGGACTATAAAGAAAGCTGAGTGCTGAAGAATTGATGCTTTTGATCTGTGGTGTTGGAGAAGACTTTTGAGAGTCCCTTGGACTGAAAGGAGACCCAACCTGTCAATCCTAAAGGAAATCAGTCCTAGGTGTTCATTGGAAGGACTTATCTTGAAGTTGAAACTTCAATGCTTTGGCCACCTAATGCGAGGAACTGACTCATTGGAAAAGACCCTGTTGCTGGAAAAGACTGAAGGCGGGAGGAGAGGGAATGACAGAGGATGAGATGGTTGGATGGCATTACTGACATGATGGACATGAGTTTGAGTAGGCTCCAGGGGTTGGTGATGGCCAGGGAAGCCTGGCGTCTGCAGTCCATGGGGTTGCAAAGAGTCAGACACAACTGAGCAACTGAACTGAACTGATTGGTTTTTTTAACCTACATCTGGATAATAAAAAGTAGTAGTGAGATAGCTGTGACTAATACAATTAACAACTTAGAATTTTATATTGTGTTTTTTCTTTTTCTTTTTTTTTGTCTTTGCTTGTTTGTTTATTGCCTATGCCTGCGATTTTGTACTGTACTGGTCAATGGAGGAATGCCTCCACTAGAAGACAAAAGAATGGTTCCACTAAGTTGATAACTCAGCCAGTCACTTATCATTTACCCTTCTCATTCCCCTGGGTAGACAGCAAAGCACAGTGCTTCTGTGTTTCCATTGGCCTAAAATTTAATGGAAAATTGGGTGTAGCTATAGAGCAAGATCATGTCTGAAGCCTGGGGGAATCCTCTGAGCCACCTTTTAATACTGTAATGTACAGTGATAAAAAGTGATAGATAGGTCTAGAAAGCTAATATAAATGGGATCAGCAAAGCAAAACCCTTGTAAATGAAGGTTTGAGCTACTCCAATAGATAAACTAGCCAGATCAGATGCGGTCATTATGATGGCAAAGAAAAAAAAATACATGATAGAGAAATAAGTTGTAAAGACTAGCTCTCAAATTATGGCCAGTTGCAGAAACAACCACCATATTAGATACCATATTTTTATTTGTTCTACTTTTTATTAACTTTAATCTTTATTTACTAACTTTTCTCTAGAATTATATATAGGATGGGTTGGAGGTCCTTAGATTTATAATTTATTCTGTAGGCTACAATCTATCTAGATGAGTTTTTTGGCTAATAATTGAAATTTGTTTTATTAATTTTTATTTCTGTATAGTTGTTTTACAATATTTTGTTGGTTTTTGCTGTGCAGCAAAATGAATCATCTATATGTATATGTATATATATATCTATATCTATCTATCTATCTATATCTATATATTTAGGTCACCATTTAGGTCACCACAGAGCACTGAGTAGAGTTCCCTACTCTATACAGTAGATTCTCATCAGGTATGGATTTATACATGAAAAAGTGAAAGTGTTAGTTTCTCAGTCATGTCTGACTCTTTGTAACCCCATGGACTATAATCCACCAGGCTCCTCTCTCCATGGAATTCTCCAGACAAGAATACTGAAATGGGTAGCCATTCCCTTCTCCAGAAGACCTTTCTGACCCAGAGATTGACCCCAGGTCTTCTGCAATGCATCTGTGTCTCTATTTCTACTGTGCAAATAGTTTCACCTGTACAGACTCGATGAACGTGAATCTGAGTGAACTCCGGGAGATGGTGATGGACAGGGAGGCCTGGCATGCTGCAGTTTGTGGGGTTGCAAAGAGCTGGACACGACTGAGTGATTGAACTGAACTGTATCATATTTATAGATTCCAAATATATTAAATATTATATGATATTCTTTTTCTCTTTCTGATTTACTTCAGTCTGTATGACAGTCTCTAGGTCTGTCCATGTCTCTGCAAATGGTACAATTTTGTTCCTTTTTATGGATAAGTGAAACTGAACTGAACTGAATATTCATTATATATATGTACCACATCCTCTTTATCCATCCTAGTTGATGAACAGTTTACTTCTACATTTAGCTATTGTAAATAGTGTTGCAATGAACATGTATCTTTTTGAATTATGTTTTTCTCTGGGTATATGCCCAGAAGCAGGATTGCTGGGTCATATGGTAGTTTTATTTATAAGTTTTTTTAAGGAAACTTCATACTGTTTTCCATAGTATCTGCACCAATTTACATGCCTACCAACAGTGCAAAAGGTTTCATTATTCTCTATACCCTCTTTAGCATTTATTGTTTGTAGACTCTTGATGATGGCCATTCTGACCAGTGTGACGTGATGCCTCACTGTAGTTTTGATCTGCATATTTCTAATGATTATATTGAGCATCTTTTCATAGCATTTGTTGGTCATCTGTATGTCTTTGGAGAAATGTCTGTTTAGGTCTTCTGCCTATTTTTTAATTGGGCTGTTTGTTATGTTGATATTGAGCTGCATGAGCTATTCATATATTTTGGAGATTATCCTTTGTCAGTTGCTTAATTTGCAAATATTTTCTCCCATTCTGAGGATTGTATTTTTGTCTTGTTTATGGTTTCCTTTGCTGTGCAAAAGATTTTAAGTTTAATTGGGTTTTACTTGTTTATTTTTCTTTCTACTTTCATTACTCTAAGAGGTGGATCAAGATCTTACTTTGATTTATGTCAGAGTGTTCTGCCCATGTTTTCCTCTAAGAGTTTTACAATGTCTGAACTTACATTTAGGTATTTAATCCATTTTGAGCTTCTTTTTTCATATGGTGTTAGGGAGTGTTCAAATTTCATTCTTTTACATGGACTTTCTATCCATTTCATTGATCTATATTTCTGTTTTTATACTAGTACCATACTGTTGTGATTATGGTAGCTTTTTTGTATAGACTGAAGTCAGGGAACCTGATTCCTCCAGCTCCATGTTTTCTTTTTCAAAATTGCTTTGGCTATTCGAGTCTTTTGTGTTTCTATACAAATTGCAAAATTCTAGTTCTGTGGAAAATGCCATTGGCAGTTGGATAGGGATTTCATTGATCTGTAGATTGCCTTGTGTAGTATAAGCATTTTCACAATATCGATTCTTCTAGTCCAGGAATATGCTATATCTCTTCATCTATTTGTGTCATCTTCTATTTCTTTCATCAGTATCTTACAGTTTTCCAAGAGCAGATTTTTATCCTCCTTAATAAGGTTTCAGTTCAGTTCAGTTCAGTGGCTCAGTCATGTCCAACTCTTTGTGACCCCATGAATTGCTGCACACCAGGCCTCTCTGTCTATCACCAACTCCCAGAGTTCACCTAAGCTCACGTCTATTGAGTTGATGATGCCTTCCAACCATCTCATGTTCTGTCATCCCTTTCTCCTCCTGTCCTCAATCCCTTCCAGCATTAGAGTCTTTTCCAATGAGTCAACTCTTCACATGTGTTGGCCAAAGTACTGGAGTTTCAGCTTTAGCATCATTCCTTCCAAAGAACACCCGGGACTGATCTCCTTTAGAAAGGACTGGTTGGATCTCCTTGCAGTCCAAGGGACTCTCAACAGTCTTCTCCATTTATTCCTAGGTATTTTATTATTTTTGTTGCAGTGGCAAATTGGGCTGTTTCTTTATTTTCTCTTTCTGATCTTTTGTTGTTAGTGTATAGGATTACAAGAAATTTCTGTGAATTAATTTGGTGTCTTGCAATTTTACCAAATTCATTGATTAGCACCATTAGTTTCCTGCTTCTCATCTTTATGATTTTTTATGTATCATATCATGTCATCTGCAAACAGTGACAGTTTTACTTCTTCCTTTCCAAACTGGATTCCTTTTATTACTTTTTCTCCTCTGATTGCCATGTTTATGACTTCTAAAACTGTGTTGGATAATAGTGGTGAGAGTGGACTTCCTTGTCTTTTCCCTGATCTTAAAGAAAATCTTTTCAGTTTTTCACCATTGAGAATGATGTTTCCTGTGGGCTTGTCATATGTGGCCTTTATTCTGTTGTGATAGTTTCCCTCTCTGCCCATACTGGAGAGTTTTTATCATGAGAGGGTGTTAAAGTTTATCAAAACATTTTCTGCACCTGTTGAGATGCTCAGATGAGATTTTAATTGGACTAAAGAAGAAATGAACATCATCCAGAGATAGATGCAGTGACTGATAAAACTTTGTAGGTCTCCACTTCTAGGTAAATGGTGTCTGTGTTTTCACTGATACAATAGATAATTATATTATGGTTAGAAATAAAGCATTATTATTCTTTCAAAATTAAGTATGATAAGCAGATATGATATATGTGCATATGAGTAGCTGAACAGTAGACTGTGCCGATGCTCTAAGCTAGTTCAGTGGAGATTCATTCAAAAACCCCTTTTCTATCTTATCTTCCTACAGTGTAGAACCTAGAGATGTACAACAACAGTTTATCTATTTCCTTGTAGTAAAGCTTTATATATGACAAAGAGTTCTACAAAGGTAGATGCCCATTTGAGATTTAGAGGCAGAAATGAGAAGCATGATGTTGTAGCTGTGTGCTTATCATGAAAAATATACTTGTCATTTTGCTGCCTACAGGGAAGTTTTCCCTGGTACCTGTTCTTAGTCTTGGTAAAATGCTATGAGCTATATTTTGGACAACTATAATTAAATCCAATCTAAGCACTTAATCTCTACTGTACTCAATATGAAAAGTAATAATGGTACTAAACATGTATTAAGCTCTTGATGTCTGTAGATATTCAACCAAGTGCTTCATGTGTATTATGCCACTTAGTCCTCCCAACAGCTCTATGAAGTTGAGTTTATATTTTAGTGATTAACATGCCTCTCATGCTAGCTTTAGACCTCTCAAGGTAAGGACTGCAACTGCTGTCACAATCAACAGGCTCCAGTGAGAGAGAATATTTGGAACCTCATAGGCTGTCAATGGATATTTATTGAATTAATGAATAACTTTATTAAGATTTTCTTGCCTCTAGGACAAGGCAAACTCAAGGGTAGAATTGATACTCTCAGTATTATTTGTATAATTCTGTTGTGGTTAGGAAAAACTGAATGTAACATGTTATACATAAGTTCCCATGGCTAGGACAAAATAATTATTTTATATTTATTTTAAATAATAAAATGGTATAAAAATTCTGCTATAAAGTACATTTAAATAGGAAAAATAAGGAAGCAATTATAAAATTATCTCTTGGAAGGACTAAAATATGCTGCTTATAATAAGGAAAAGTGACCATTTTAGAGCCAAATTCAAATGATAAAACATTTGAAAACCCAATTTGAATTATATACCTGGTTTATGAGCCAATTTTAGGTAATGTGTCAGAATTTATCTTTCACAGTAGGTAATGTAAGTTTCTTGACAATTATATAATCATGTTATCAATTTTATGAAGAAGTGAAGAAGAAGTAAAGTCGCTCAGTCGTGTCCGACTCTTTGCGGCCCCATGGACTGTAGCCTACCAGGCTCCTCTGTCTATGGGATTTTCCAGGCAAGAATACTGGAGTGGGTTGCCATTTCCTTCTCCAGGGAATCTTCCCAACCCAGAGATCAAACCTGGGTCTCCTGCATTGCAGGCAGATGCTTTACCCTCTAAGCCACCAGGGAAGTTATCAATTTTATAGATCTTTCAAATTATTTGACCGTCTTAATGACATTTTGTCATTAATTTAATAAAAAAAGTTCAGATTATTCTAGATTCTAATAACTAAGGAGAAATTAAATATCCAACATCTAAAGTAAACCAGTATATAGGTGATGACTACTAAAAATAAACTAGTTTTACATCTAAATCAAATAATCCTTTATATCTAAATAAATGCTTATTCATTTATAAATAAAATATTTTGCTATGACATTTCATAATAATTAAATATATTTACATATATACTTCCCTGTCATGTATATTGAATTTAGAGAAAGATAACATAATTACATATAATGATGTAATTACATATGTATAATTGGCTTAAAACCTCATATATATTCATATGTATATATATTATTTCTTAAAAATTAATTTACCCCATACAAAACTCCAGTGATGTTTTTTATATTTATTTTATTCTGATAATAAATATGCAGGTTATTATGGCATCCAGTCCCATCACTCAAGTCAAATAAATGGGGAAACAGTGGATGACTTTATTTTTCTGGGCTCCAAAATCGCTACAGATGGTGATTGCAGCCATGAAATTAAAAGATGCTTACTTCTTGGAAGGAAAGCTATTACCCCCAGCATATTGAAAACCAGAGACATTACTTTGCCAACAAAGGTCCGTCTAGTAGAGGCTATGGTTTTTCCAGTGGTCATGTATGGATATGAGAGTTGGACTATAAAGAAAGCTGAACGCCAAAGAATTGATGTTTTTGAACTGTGGTGTTGGAGAAGACTCTTGAGAGTCCCTTGGACTGCAAGGAGATCCAACCAGTCCATCCTAAAGGAGATCAGTCCTGGGTGTTCATTGGAAGGACTGATGTTGAAGCTGAAACTCCAATACTTAGGCCACCTGATGCAAAGAGCTGACTCATTTGAAAAGTCAGGTCAGTCTGGCTACCATGCAAAGAAAAGATTGGAAGGGACAAGAAAAACTGTATATAAACTAATGGGAGGTGAGGATAGTAGGGAACAGCAGCTATTGTAACTTTCCAGGCATTATATGGAGGATAACTTCAACTAAGACATTATTTTTTTTAATTTTTGAATATTTTTATTGAATTAATATAACATGGAAAGTTATGCTTCAAAACCAAAAAAAATCAAGATGATTTAGTTTTTGTACCATTCACAAAAGCCACGTGATGTCATTTTTATTGGAGTATGGTTGTTTTACAATGTCACATTAGTTTCTATTAATACTGTACAGCAAAGTGAATCATCTATATCTATACATATTAAGGCATTATTGTCAGAGAAATTGAATAGTGGCAAATGTCCGTTTGGTTCTTTTTTATAATATCTATCTCTTTATTGCTATTCTCTATTTGTAGACTAATAAAATGGGCTTCCCTTGTGGCTCCGCTTGTAGAGTCTGCCTGCAATGCAGGCAATCTCAATCTCTTCTCAATCTCTGGGTTGAGAAGATCCCCTGGAGGAGGGAATGTTTACCCACACCAGTATTATCTGAAGAATACATGGATAGAGGAGCCTGGTGGGTTATAAGTCCATGGGGTCAGAGAGTCAGCACGATTGAGCAACTAACACTAATTTATTTTAACTTAATCAATCTTGTTTGTTTGTTTGATTAATGGGTCGTTCCATTATAGGATCTTTTTCTTTGGAAGCTATGCTTGTTTTTAAAGCAGGATAGACAATTTTTTTAACATGTATGGCCATTACAATATAAATTACTTATATTTCACATTTTGTAATTATGTATTGTCTTTTTCAGTACAATTATGTGCTGCTATTTTCTTTTATGTCTGATCTTCTGACAGAACATAGATAGTTGTTGTCATTTGGTCATGCCTGATTCTTTTATGGGTAATTCCCAATAATTTTATAACAGAAGATAGCTGAGCTTACTTAGTATTAATCCATACTACAGCCATGAGCTTCAAAAGGGAAAAAGGAAGAGCATCTCTACAGTGCAGAATAAGAGCTATTTATAGCGGATAGTTTTTTGCCTTTATATAAAGGCAGAACTATAAATCCTGCTTTATTGGGTATTTATCCATTAGATAATCTGCACCATAGGACAGATTTCTTAGTGTCTGATTGGAAGCCCATCTTAGTCTGAATCAGAATCACAAGGGTGTTTATCAAAATGCTGATTGCAGTTTCCTACAATAAAGCTAAGGAAACATAAAACCTGGTAATCTGCAGCATCAAAGGCACTCAGGGGTACCTAACACAAAACTTGAGGAAATGCTGCCAGAATTATTTTTTTCTCCATGTGAATTTAATAAACTTCTGAAGGCTGCACATAGTGAAAGGGTGATAGAAAGTTTAAATAGATGTGTCCATTTCCATGAAATGTGACCATTGATAACTAATTTTAGTGTACTCATTGAATGTCAGTTTTCATTTTTATGTTTCTTTTCCTTTAAAAGAAAAGCCCTGATGGAAATGGAACATTAGCATTTGAAAAGTACATATTGCTCTATAATAATGTAATTCAGAGTAAGTGCCTTCATCAGATTAATAAATTATTGATTAGTGATTGAAATTTAAACATGGAAAACATTTTATTGGTGATTTCAATTATCATATAATAGTATTTTATTTATTGTTGGTAATTATTACAAAATTATAGACACAGCAATGGAATATTTAACACATGTTAATGCTATGAAAATTTTTACTCACACAACAATTAGATTTATAGAATAATGATAAAGGATTGCTATTATATCACTTCATTTCTTCAACCTAAATTTTGTTCTTGGAAATAATGATTTGTTTCAGTTTATTTTACAATGTTTCTGGAAATTCCAATAGTCTCTATAGTTTTATTTTGAGAGAAATGTATTGATATAAACTATGTATTTTAGGCACGCTGAATTCAGCCATTTTCCATAATGCACATGTGGCATCTACATCTATGAAACATTATTCTGGAGGGGAGCAGTTTTCTGTTTGGTCTTTAAATGACCTTTATTATTTGGTCCTTTGAAATCCAGGCAATATTGTGAAAGCTAAACGGGCTTAAAGATTGTGTATATCTTAATTTCCTTGGGGGATGAAACAGAAGTCCAAAAGACAGTTTTAACTTATTTTTCAGAGAGAAATAAAGAATAAATGATATGTAGGAAAAGGTGCTATGAGAATTTAACAATGAGGAAATATTGCTTGAAAGATCATGATGAGCTATAATGAATCTTTGTTGATTAAGGTTCTTTGAATTTGATGTAAAATCCAAACTCCTATCCCTTCTTTTACAACCCTCCTGGACCTGGTGTCTACAAACCTCTTCAACCATAAATCTTATTACTCTCCTTATCTTTCTCATTGTTCTCCAATATTATTAGAGACACAGTGGTCTCCTTATTGCCTCAGGATATTTTAACAGGTCATTACCACTTCCAGGAATGTGAAATTCCCACTCCTTACTCATGGATGATTCCTTGTCATTATTTAGGCTTTGGCACAGATAGATATTATCTCCTCTCAAAGCTCTTCCCAGTTAGACCTATTCTTCTTTTGTTCTTTGTTCCAATGCCATGGGGTCACAAAGGTTGGACATGACCGTGACTAAACACACACACACACAACAGTGCCCTCTTCTTTCCTCACATAGCACTTGCTAAATATTATATTAAGTCTTTTTAGTAATTTACTTTGATTTTTCTTTAACAGGTAGTAATTTCCAGGATGGCAGAAATATAGTCATCAACTAAACTACTGTATCCCAGACACTTAATGGGAATGCTCAATAAGTATTTCTTAATTGAACATTGTTCTAATATTTCCCAAAGGTATTACACATATATCCACACACAAATCAAGTACTTTACTTTCATTAGCTATTCCCTCCTAGGGTTTGATGTCTAAATACATCAACTCATCACTAACAGCTCAACTAGCCTAAAGAATCAGAATTTTGTTTACCCTATAAAGAAGAATAGGTCTCTAGTTTTTATGCTGACAAATACAGAAAAGGAAGGGATGATTATATTTGTTTGTTGCTGTATATAATATATCCCTATGGTCCAAATGAAAAACATGTAGAGAATAAGTAATAAAGAGTTTCACTGCAAATTTTTCTCAAAGAAACTTTTTATTATTTTTCAAAATAAGAGTATATCTTGGACATTTTCATGTGTTAGTGTTTTAAATTTACATTAAAATGTACTCATCTAAGCCACAGTATAGTTAACATGACTTTTGCATCTCTTCTCTAGAGTCAAAAATATAATATTCTCTAGGAAATTATGATTGTGCTGGCTAATGCTTGCTTACCTCTCTTAACCCCAGTTTACTTCTCTTAACCCCAGTTCAGTTCAGTTCAGTCACTCAGTCGTGTCCAACTCTTTGCGACCCCATGAATCGCAGCACGCCAGGCCTCCCTGTCCATCACCAACTCCTAGAGTTCACTCAGACTCACGTCCACTGAGTCCGTGATGCCATCCAGCCATCTCATCCTCGGTTGTCCCCTGCTCCTCCTGCCCCCATGAGTTAGTTAACATGACTTTTGCATCTCTTCTCTAGAGTCAAAAATATAATATTCTCTAGGAAATTATGATTGTGCTGGCTAATGCTTGCTTACCTCTCTTAACCCCAGTTTACTTCTCTTAACCCCAGTTCAGTTCAGTTCAGTCACTCAGTCGTGTCCAACTCTTTGCGACCCCATGAATCGCAGCACGCCAGGCCTCCCTGTCCATCACCAACTCCTAGAGTTCACTCAGACTCACGTCCACTGAGTCCGTGATGCCATCCAGCCATCTCATCCTCGGTTGTCCCCTGCTCCTCCTGCCCCCATGAGTCAACTCTTCGCATGAGGTGGCCAAAGTACTGGAGTTTCAGCTTTAGCAACATTCCTTCCAAAGAAATCCCAGGGTTGATCTCCTTCAGAATGGACTGGTTGGATCTCCTTGCAGTCCAAGGGACTCTCAAGAGTCTTCTCCAACACCACGGTTCAAAACCTCACGTGAATAAAATTAAAATACCTCGTGTATGTCACTGTTGTTCAGTTGCCCATTCACGTCTGACTCTTTGTGACCCCATGGACTACAGCAAGCCAGGCTTCCTTGTCCCTCACCATCTCCCAGAGTTTGTCCAAGTTCATGTCCATTGCATCGGTGATGCCGTCCAGCCATCTCATCCTCTGATGCCCTCTTCTCCTTCTGCCCTCGATCTTTCCCAGCAAATTGTGCATCCCCTGTGACAAGTGCTTATATGGAAACATTACTTATTATTGGTGTCCCAAACCAAAAAGACAGCAATTCTACAAGGAGTATCAAAAAGAGCTTCATAGAGGAATTGTTTGGGACATAATTTAACATATAAAGTAAATATAGTTGGACCATGGAAAATGGGAACAGACATACACATAAATCCTTCACCTTTGTTAATAAAACTAACATCATTTAGGATTGACAATGGAGTGGGGAGAAAAGCCCTCTACTTGGACAATAATAGCTAGACTATAAAATACCAGCTTGAATTATGTAAGATGCATTTTACTTTTGAGAATAAATAGCATATTAAAGCTGTTCATTGTCATTACTAACTACTAAAGGACAAAAAAGTTTCAACTCTCACTAATCTTACTTTACAGTAGAGGAAGTGATATAAACAGGCATCTAGAATGTGTGATAGTTTGAGGATTAAAAGAGTTGTGGGGAAAGTTGAATTGGAAAGAGGTAAAAGAAATGGGTTTTGGGGGTGAAATTTTAAATAGAGTTGCCAAAGAAGACCTTAATTGAAAGGTGATGTTAGTAAAATCTGAAGGAAGTTAAGAGATAAAACAGACCTGATGAGTTGTATATTGTGTTCAATGTTGTAACTGCAGGGCCTAAAATAATGTCTGATACATAGCGACACTCAATAAATATCTGTTGTATATATGTGTGAATAATATATAGTGTAATAATGAGAGTGTATGTACCAGAAGTATCAAGAAAATTGTTTGGGTTGAATAAATGAAAGCACATTTATGTTATGAAAAGCAATATTAGTCTTGTAGGCAATGAAGTGTACAGGAATACTTTGATATAGTATTATTAGGCTCATTGATAATGCCATCAAGTATTATTTATTTGCTGAGGATATAACATGACAAAGTAGTGGAGTAAAGGGAGAGATTTTTCAGATGGTTCAGTTAGAAGAAAGATGATGGCAAACCTATAGATATGTGATACTGGTGGCTTGAGGGTTCAGAAAAGCTTTTTTATGAAGTCCTGACAAAATCTCAGGTGTACAAATATAACGGATGATGAGGTATGGAGTGCAATTATTATCAATTTCCAAGTTTCTGACTTGATGAATGACATAGTTATATGGTAATTCCAGTCACTTATATAACTGATTCAAGAGTATGAGCAATTTGCCTTGGAAAAAGTAAAACAAAAAGTTTAGCTCTGTACATGCTGAATATGATGTGTCTTGAGTTACAGACTGAGATATTTGATTCCCTGGTGGCTCAGACAGTAAAGCATCTGCCTGCAATGCAGGAGACCCGGGTTCGTTCCCTGGGTCGGGAAGATCCCCTGGAGAAGGAAATGGCAATCCACTCCAGCACTCTTGCCTGGAAAATCCCATGGACGGAGGAGCCTGATAGGCTACAGTCTATGGGGTCGCAGAGTCGGACACGACTGAGCAACTTCACCTTCATACTATAAATATTAGATAAAATACTAGAAACACAAAAAGAAGGCCAAGTATTTCTGGGTGAGTATGAAGTTTAGGAAAAGCAATAAAGTGTAATTATTGTGAGGCAAATCATGAAAATTAAGCAGCATTGGCCAGTGAAGAATAGAGTATAGGTCATTCAGCTCAGGAAAATTATCATAAATGCATAAAACCCTGAAAGTTTATGATATGGACACAGAGTAGATAATGCATCTTTTTTATGGGTGAGAAACACAATCAGACAGACAAACATATTGTATATGGAAGCAGTTCCTTATGTTATTCCTTATGTGGACTTTGCTTTGTTATCATTCTTCACCATTCCCTGCTGGCTGCCATTCAAAGTCCTTCGCAGATGATTTGTTCGTGTAAAACAGAGACACGTTTCTGAAAGCAGTAAAAGACTTTACTGGATTTGACTATTATGAAAACAGGCTATCACCATAGTCACTTAAGGCCTGAAGAGTATTTTGTTTACTATGGAGTGTTTGTGATAGTGCTTGTCACTTCCCATTACCTTCTGATCAACATGATATCAGAAATGGCACTGCCAGAAGCAATTGACTTTGACATTGTGAATGCATTTAATGGAGTTCAGTTATGGCTATGAGTTTCGTATTCTACCCATTTGACTTCCACTATAATCAGTTATTATAACTTTGGGGGACAGTTAAATTGAGTGACTTCTAGAGCTACATGCTTGAAATAACATTTTAGTAAATCTATGTAATATATAAGCTGAGATAGTAAATCCTAACTTCAGTTCATAGTAGTATCACTTAAATGAACTTGTCAAATAGCCTATTTAAGAATATGACTGATGCCTTGCAAAAAGCGATGTATGTTTATGCTCCAATGGATCAAACAATTCCAAAGAAAACTCTAAAAGGCTAAGAATAAGGTCTTCCCCCCTTCTTTATTGCCTTTGTCAGACATTTTTTAATACTATTGATACTGCTTCAACTATTATTTGAATACATAGATTTCATACATATATTGATTAAAAGGTATTAGTAATAAACTTAGGAGTTAAATTTGGGTTATTACTAAAGTTATTTCAAAATGTTTCAGTGTTTGACTTAGGAAATCTATAAAATTCAATCTGATAATAACTGGGCAATAGATCAAGTAGTCATTTAATGAATTTTGTACTTAGTTTTAAGTACATCCAGAACTCAAGAAATGGAAAGTTTATTTTGAAGTTATATCATTAAACACAGCAAATAATACATCATACTTTAAAGAAAATGCCAAATGCCAATGCCAAATTATAGTGGACAGTAAGAATTTCATATGGAAAGAAAGAGGCAAATTTCTCTCTCTCTCTCTCTCTATATATATATATATATTTTTTTTTTCTCCTCAACTTAACATGACTGTCTGCAGTATATGACTCACACGCATTTGACTAATAATGTGACTCATGCTGACATCTGATGAGCATAAAGGCACTTTCTTCTCTGAGTTTTTATAACTTATTGCTGGCTAGGTTTCTCCACCACTAGCCTATTTTTGAATGTTTAAACTCTTCATATCCAGTAATATCTGTTTACCAGTTGTAGTTAGAAGTATTTAATTACTAGTAATTGATTTGCCAATCATCACTGTAACAAAGTTCCAGCCTTGAACACAGATTGAACGTGTCATATTTCACAAAATGGAGTTTTCTTCTCCCTCTTATGTAAATGTTTTTTCCATCCCAAATAATAATCCCCAAATAGTAGCATTCAATATGAGATATATAATAGTAATATGTCCCCCAAAAGTCTTGGTAGTGGAAAGTTGGTAATCTGTCTTTACCCCACCCTGTGACAAACCTAGGCATGTGAGAGTTGACCATAAAGAAGGCTGAGTGCTGAAAAATTGATGCTTTCAAATTGAAGTGCTGGAGGAGATTCTTGAGAGTCCCTTGGACGGCAAGGAGATCAAACCAGTCAATCCTAAAGGAAATCAATTCTGAATGTTAATTGGAAAGACTGATGCTGAAGCTCCAATATTTTAGCCGCTTAATGCAAAGAGCCAACTCATTGGAAAAGACCCTGTTGCTGGGACAGATTGAGGGCAAGAGAAGGGACAACATAAGGTGAGATGTTTGAATAGCATCACTGAGTCAATGGACATGAGTTTGAGCAAATCCCAGGAAATAGTAAAGGACAGAGGAGCCTGGTGTGCTGCAGTTCATGCGTTGCAAAGAGTCAGACACAATCAATGAACAATAGTGACTGAACAGTAGTGCCATAAATACGAGGGACTGGATTCATTTAATGTATCAGTCCTCCCAAACAGTGATTAGATATAAAAAAGATATTCTTATGCTTCTATTAAGTAGGATATAAGCCCACAACAATTTAAATAACAACAACAAGAATCAAATGGGTTTAATGCATACAGAATGTTCAACATAGGACCTGGCACATAGAAAGTTGTCAATAAATCTTATCTAATAGTGGTACTAGTAGTACTAGTACCTCCACACCAGTATCAGCACAATGACCATCACCACTATCATTATTACTCGATTTGGCGCTCCATAAAACAGAGATCTCTACTCATTCTATTATCTTTGAGGTGAGGTGAGGTGAAGTCGCTCAGTCGTGTCCGACTCTGTGCAACCCCGTGGACTGTAACCTACTAGGCTTCTCCGTCCATGGGATTCTCCAGGCAAGAATACTGGAGTGGATTGCCATTTCCTTCTCCAGAGGATCTTCCCGACCCAGGGATCGAACCCAGGTCTCCCGCATTGGAGGCAGACGCTTTAACCTCTGAGCCACCAGGGAAGCCTATCTTTATACTAACTGAAATGAAAATAAGAGATTAACTAAATGTAGTAATACATGGAAAGAGAAATATAAATGCTTCCTTAAGTGTAATGTAGAAATCAGAGCTTCTCTTTTCCTATCCAATGAAGGTTCTGAGAAGAGATTGGAGTCAAAGGTTATCTGAGCTGCATTCATCCAGAAATGTTTAGGAGTTCTTATTACATACTTCTGTTGCTTTTTCAATGCATTGTTGAGTTTCATTTTTTTGTTTTGTTTTGCATTATCACATAGTCATAAAACAAAGTGTCACTATTAAATTCAAGTAATTAGAAAATAATTACTATATCATGTTATGAGCAAATAGTCATAATGGAAGCATATGCAAAGTTTAATGTCATTTACTAAATTTTCCAGATCATTAATAAACTTTTATGATAGTAATATGATAACACTTTAAATGAGCATAATGGCCACTTTCTTCTATAATTATTTACAACATACTAGTTGACTCAGTGGAAAAGACTCTGATGCTGGGAGGGATTGGGGGCAGGAGGAGGAGGGGACAACAGAGGATGAGATGGCTGGATGGCATCACTGACTCGATGGACGTGAGTCTGAGTGAACTCCGGGAGTTGGTGATGGGCAGGGAGGCCTGGCATGCTTTGATTCATGGGGTCACAAAGAGTCAGACATGACTGAGCGACTGAACTGACTGACTGACTTTCTGTGTTTCCCCACCATTAGTCTGTTTTATTATATTGCAAATTCATATGGAAATCAATATAAGTAAATTACTTCTAAGGCAATTTTATCAGGAACTGCCTTACATCTTTGGCAAGAAACAAATGTACAAAACTATGATGACAATTTTGTAATCATGCAAAATTTTTTTTCAATTCCTTTAATTTGTTCAATACCTACTTGCATCTGTCTTGTAACAAGCACATGGGTTATGTTTTAAATCAGAATAAAGAACTCACCTGCCAATACAGGAGACATAAGAGATGCAAGTTTGATCCCCGGGTCAGGAAGATCCCCTTGAGAAGGGCATGGCAACCCATTCCAGTATTCTTGCCTGGAGAATCCCATAGACAAAGGAGCCGGGTGGGCAACAGTCCATAAGGTCCCAAAGACAGTCCATAAGATTGCAAAGAGTCATACATGACTTAAGCGACTGAGTATGCATGCATAAACTCCTTTTTAAATTCTCATTCTGTGTTTAAGCACTTGTTTCTGCTATTCATTTGCTCATGAACAATTGTGTTTTCTTCCTTTTCAGTAAAAGTTAATTTATACTGCTTTTATAGTATTTTTTCCTTTAATGTTTCCTTTTTATAATATTCACTATCTTCACTCTTTTTAATTTTATGTATCTAAGCATTCATTTATTAATCCCTGACCACCAGCCTTATTATAGTAATCTATTTTAAAATGTCCTTAGTCATGGGATCGGATAGTTTTCTGTCTATTGAATAGTCATTTGTTCATATGTATTCCTAGTACATCTAGCCTACAACTGCCACATAAAGCCATTTTGTCCAACTCAGATCTGAATAATAAAATGAACTTATGTTCAAATATTTACACTTAAAGTCCTAGTAGACACTTTTTAAATTAAAAATGTACTTATAAACTACAGTTATTTAATGTGACTTTTCTTGAATTAATATTGAAAAAGCAAGAGAGTTCCAAAACAAAAACTATTTCCACTTTATTGGCTATGCCAAAGCTTTTGACTGTGTGGGTCACAAGAAACTGTGGAAAATTCTGAAAGAAATGGGAATACCAGACCACCTAACCTGCCTCTTGAGAAACCCGTATGCAGGTCAGGAAGCAACAGTTAGAACTGGACATGGAACAACAGACTGATTCCAAATAGGAAAAGGAGTACGTCAAGGCTGTATATTGTCACCCTGCTTATTTAACTTATATGCAGAGTACATCATGAGAAACGCTGGGCTGGGAGAAGCACAAGCTGGAATCAAGATTGTCAGGAGAAATATCAATCACCTCAGATATGCAGATGACACCACCCTTATGGCAGAAAGTGAAGAGGAACTAAAGAGCCTCTTGAAAGTGAAAGAGGAGAGTGAAAAAGTTGGCTTAAAGCTCAAGATTCAGAAAACGAAGATCATGGCATCTGGTCTCATCACTTCATGGGAAATAGATGGGGAAACAGTCGAAACAGTGTCAGACTTTATTTCTTTGGGCTCCAAAATCACTGCAGATGGTGACTGCAGCCATGAAATTAAAAGACACTTACTCTTTGGAAGGAAAGTTATGGCCAACCTAGATAGCATATTCAAAAGCAGAGACATTAGTTTGCCAACAAAGGTCCATCTACTCAAGACTATGGTTTTTCCAGTGGTCATGTATGGATGTGAGAGTTGGACTGTGAAGAAAGCTGCTGCTGCTGCTGCTGCTGCTAAGTCGCTTCAGTCGTGTCCGACTCTGTGCGACCCCAGAGACGGCAGCCCACTAGGTTCACCTTCCCTGGGATTCTCCAGGCAAGAACACTGGACTGGGTTGCCATTTCCTTCTCCAAAGCATGAAAGTGAAAGTGAAGTCGCTCAGTCATGTCCGACCCTCAGCGACCCCATGGACTGCAGCATTTCAGGCTCCTCTGTCCATGGGATTTCCCAGGCAGCACCGAAGAATTGATGTTTTTGAACTATGGTGTTGGAGAAGACTCTTGAGAGTCCCTTGGACTGCAAGGAGATCCAACCAGTCCATCCTAAAGGAGACCAGTCCTGGATGTTCTTTGGAAGGACTGATGCTGAGGCTGAATCTCCAATACTTTGGCTACATGATGCAAAAAGCTGACTCATTGGAAAAGACTCTGATGCTGGGAGGGATTGGGAGCAGAAGGAGAAGGGGACGACAGAGGATGAGATGGCTGGATGGTATCATCAACTCTATGCACATTAGTTTGAGTGAACTCTGGGAGTTGGTGATAGACAGGGAGGCCTGGCGTGCTGCAATTCACAGGGTCGCAAAGAGTCGGACACAACTGAGTGACTGAACTGAACTGACTGAATATCAATATCAATATGAAAATAGTTACAAAAGTGAGGTTAACTTTTTACTTTCAAACTTCTCACAAATGTTCAGCTCAAACAGTTTAAAATATTCATAATCACTTTCAGTATCATTTACTTATTAACATATTCCTTTCTTCTCATGAAAATGATGAAAAGAAAGTATCACCAGGAACTTTCTTTCTCTGTCAGAAAACAACTAAAAGTAAATAAAATAAAACTTTTCTCAAAGAATGTGGTCTTTTGGTGATTGTAATTTGAATATTTTAAAATTCATAATTATAGCATTATACCACATTAGCTCTTGTTATCCTTTTGTCTCTACTCCAGTCAAAAATATTTTCCCCAACATAAAAATGTTCTTCTTATAACACTAACTGTGGTATTATAAATGAAGTTAATTTGGGTTAAAATAAGAAATCCATTACCACATTATCCATATATTCAAACACTTCAATGTACAGGCTAAATGGATAAAACATATTAAACATCTACAGGGCTATATCATAGTGTACAGAAAGACCAATGAAACCATGAGATAAGCACTTATTGAAATACTCAAATTATTTACCCTTGGTGGTTTAGTAATAAGAATATGAGTGGTATTTTTAACCTTCAGCTTCCATTGTGTACAATGGATATTCAGTGGAAATTCAGGGGTTTTTTCCACTTTGCAAGTTTAATCAGGCAAAGAAAAGATGCTTGGTAACCATGGCAACATGCACAAATTAGTTGACCATTGTAACCCTTAAGACAATCAAAAATTGCTCAAGTGTGGTAGACATCTGGGCATTTAGAGAAAAGAGGGCAATATTTGACTGATTTAAGCACTTCTATGATCAAAACTAATATTAATTGATTAATTTTTTTGTCATGAAAAATTTTGTCTGGGACTCAAGTATTATCAACTTCCCTCAACTTTCTACAACACTTTTAACTTTTTTTAATGTCTCAAAAAAAGAATAAAGCAAACAATTTGTTTAATTAGCCAAGACAATAAAAATTTAGTTAGTTATTTAGGTGACCGATTTGTATGACCTATTCAATTAATTTAAAGAACTTAATGGAGACTGGCTTCCCAGGTGACATTAGTGGTAAAGAACCTACCTGCCAATTCCAGAGACAAAGAGACACAGGTTTGGTCCCTGGGTGGAGAAGATCCCCTGGAGGAGGGCATGGCAAGCCACTCCAATATTCTTTCCTGGAGAATCCCATGGACAGAGAAACCTGACTTGAAGCAGCTTAGCAAGCAGGCAGGCAATGGAGACTAGTGTTAGCCTGACACTAGTCAAATTTTCTTTCTAAATTCATAATTTAAACCACTTAGTTTTATCATCAACTATATGATTCATATTTTTTAAAAAACCCAAATGTTTCAGTATGGGAAAATACAATAGAAGAAAAGAAATATCTTATCTTCAAAATTCTTTAAAATGTCTTCCTTTAAATTTAAATTGGAGAGAAATTGACATTGGGGTGGAATTACCATAGCAGAAAACAGGCAACATAATTTTCTGTATGTTTGCTTGTTGCTTTGTGGTTCATTTCATTTAATGACTATAAGGGAATGCATGAGGAGCAGTAGATTTTAGACATCTCTATAGCAGCTATTGCATGTCTGACCTCAGTGCCTGAATGATTACATCATATGCTGTCAAATTGTTTGGAAGAAAATACACGTCTTCATAAATCTGAAGGAAGACTTCAGTTTCTAACTCAAATGCTCCTGAAACAGCTGCCAGAAAGAAAAGAATAAAGATGTTAAAGCCTTCGCAATTCTTATGGAAGGAATGTCTATTCTATAACTTTGTAATTCTAATCAAAGTTATGGTAACTTGCCATTTCATGAATAATCTATTGAAACCATCATCTTCTGTAAGGATCACTATTATGCACATGGTGTGAATTTCTTCCTTCAACATGCAACTGAATCTCAAGTAGTGGTAAAAACTAGAGAACAAAAGTTCTAATGTATTTCAATTTATTATAAGACCAAAAGTTTCAAACTTCTGCATTTTTATTTTCTTCTCTTCGCTTTAATATCATTGCTTTATTTCTCTTTAGAGAAAATAACTGTGAACCAGCTTCTAACTGAAAGTCTTTTCCATATGTTAGTGTAAGAAACCAGTAGAGAAAGTCTTCACTATTTCTGTGAAGGTCTGCCTGAGAACATTTACTGCCACAGAAATGGTGGATCATTTAGGCTCACGGTTTGTTTGCAGTTTTTAAGTCACACCACTTTTTTCCCAATACTACCTATCCAAAAAAAGAAAGAAAGCACAGATGCTCAGAAATTAAAGAACATGTTTTAATTGTTGTGCCTAGTATCACATATTTTAATGGTAATAAGTAAAATCATTTCATATAAACATTAAATTAAACAGATAAAAAAATATACCCATAATATCGTAACAATGATCAAGACAACAGTTCCCACTAAACAAGTCATACACAGATATTGCTCCCAGGTTTCTAAATGCCAGCATTCAATAAACTTCATCTCCATAACCTGGATGAGTGAAATATTGCATAATTTTTACTAGCCATGTTCTAATGTCCTGTTGGGAATAGTTTTTATGTATTTCATAACAAAACTTACAGACCACTGGCATTCAAGAAAAGAGATCCATGATCATTTCAAGGTGAATTTGGATGCTTTAATGTCCTACAACATGAATTCTCTTTTTCTATTTGGCTAAAAATAATAAAAAAATTAGTTACTAAAAGATAAAGGTTTTGCAGTTTTGTTTGTTGATTTTGTGTCCAAATAATTTTGTTAATATCATAATGAAGTTCTTGATAAATTGAGTTACTAATTAGTATTGAATAGACTTTGATTTCCAGTGACAGAATCACCCAAATAAACAAAAACAAATTTATTGGACCATACAACTGGAAATTGTAGGACAAAACAAATTTTAAGCACAGTTGGGTCCAACACTCAACTTGTGGGTTTGCTTTCTCTCTCTCAGCTCTGCTGTGTTGTGTGAGCATCTTTGTCTCCTTTGTCGGTCAGACTTTTTCACATGGAAAAGAGGCCAAATACCCTCAGCTGTTCCTTCACACTCTTGCAGGCCCTAAGTTAGTCAAGAAAGGGAAACTGAGCTCTGAAGCATTTTTGATCTGTAGTAAAACATAACTTGTGTGCTTGTTTCTGTGCATGTGCACACGCAACTTTTTCTGGGAATCTTTCCATAATCTTCTTCAAATTCTCAAAGGTATATATCATAGTTTATTCATCTGAAAATCCTTTACAAACTTTCTTTGGATTACTGCTGCTCCTCTGCTAAATCATATGATTTTGGCCAGACTTCCAATTATACTACCTTTCAGTTCTGACAAAGGTCCATCATATAATTTTATTACTTAATTTTCTGGCCATCGTCATGACTGGTTCAGAAAACAATCTGATTGGTTCAGGATAACAGAGATATCCACATAAAGGCCAATAAGAGGTTTTTGCCTTGATGTTTTTGTTTTAAATTGGTACTAAAGAATCCAGGAGTCTCAAATTTAAGCATTTGTTTCATACTAGTACTGAATATATTGATTCTGTCTGCAAACAGCTGCCCAACAGTAATTTACATAATGTTTCCATTTGTTTGGCTTAATTAGTAGGCAACAGGCAATTAATTTAATTAATCCAAATCAACAAATGTACCTGGAGAAACTACAGTATGCTAGGAATTGTTCCAGATATTTCGTCTTAAACATAAGATTATAGCTTTGGAAATTTACTCAAAAGCTGATAGCAGTTGACCTTGGAAAAGGATAAAGATGTTGTCCGAAGTAGTGCAATGATCTTCAACCATATCAAATTAAACGTTCTCTTTCTAAAAGATAAATATAGCATAAAATTCATTTAATCTCCTGAACTGAAATTTATCTATAATATCTCCTCTTATGTATAGTTTCAAAAATAGTTTATATAATCCCTCAACTATAAATAATAAAGCATGAATAATCTTTTAAAATAAAATAATTTTTATTTTAAAATATATGTGCTACTTAAAATGACTATTAGGTTCACGAAATATTCCAAAAGGGTAATTCTGCCTCCCAGGTTTTAGATTCCAAAAGACCAAAGTAGTTCAATTATGGGTAATAGTTTCGTTTGCTTGTTTAGCTTGGTTTCTAATTTTCATGCACTGCAGCCCCCGAGTCTGACCCATGTCATACTAGCAGGCAGTTCAGACATGCCAAATATGTCTTTAAACATTCTCAATAATTACACAGTTTTAGCTGTGTGTCATAAAGTTTTTAGCTTAAGTGTTTTATTGTAATTTTGACTTATTCTACTAATGAAGAACAAAATATTATGATGGTCTACATACCACATTGTTTTGGGCCTCTTCTGTGACAGCTGCAATGGGTCACTGTCTAGTGGAAATTTCAACCTTGCTTTGATTCTTACATTTTCTCTAGGACAATTCTTTGATAACATTGTAAAGTACTCACTTTGTTAAAATTTTAGTTTAGATGGTTGCCTAATACATATAGAGTGATAGTAAGAAAGAAGCTACAAATCTTTCCTCTTAGTTTTCTAATTTAAATATTAAGGAAAATGGAAATTAATTTATAATGAACCTCAGAAAATCAAACTTGAATAAGAATACTGCAAACCTGAGGATAAATAGCAGAATTGACAAATGCATTGAAATTCATAGCATGATAAAATTTTATTGCCATGTGTAAAGTCTAGAACCTACTTAGAGTTAAGACTTTGGCAAACAGTTGGCCATAAACCTGAAGACTCACTATAAAGACCTGGCAGCACTATAAAGAAACAGAATGTGAGCAAGATTTGGCAATGGGATGATCAAGTGAAAAGCAATGATTCTACTGCCCTACAGTTCTGAACTGCTTTAAAACTTTCAGAAATATTACATCAACATTAATGATCAGAGAAAGATGAATATGAGAATATATTGCTATGTTATATCTAAATAAGGTCTTTTTTATAATATAAATTATAATGTATGGGGTGCAATGGATGAAACCCAAAACAAAGGAACTCTTTCCTAGACTGAGGCCTTATAGATATTAAATGATTGCAGCTGAAAGAAATATTTCATTTAAAAGCCATATCCAGATTTTAATATTTGAAAAGACTAATATTTGAATTCCCATTTGGATTGTCTTTATTTGGGGCAAATCCTCTGACTAAGCATTTAGTTATACAAATTAAAATCAAGGACATGCTCATTATTCTAGAGAAAACTGAAATGACCTAAAAGCAAATATTTTAGGCTGTTAGCTAACTGTTAGAACAGAAATGCTAATTGTTCTCTTGAAAAGTGAAAGTGTGAGTTGCTCAGTCATTTCTGACTCTTTGTGAACCCATGGAATCAGTCTACCTAGTTATTTACCCATCTACCATCTATGTACCTATCTGTCATCTCTATCTAATTTCTGTGGTACTGTGTGTGAGTGTGTGTGTGTGTGTGTAAGTGAGTAATGGTGAGGAGCCTCAGGAGTGCAATTTACCTAGAGGGCCAGAGGGCAAATCCACAGCACAGCATCAGGTCTGGAATTTTCCCTGAAGGATGGATTATTCACTCTGGCAGTTGTCCTGAGAAGGGCAGGTTCTGAGGCAGAAAGTGGGAATTACATGAGTCACATTGTAGGGGAAGGGAGGGAGTTTAGACTTTCCCTGTGTGTCTTGGTATTCAGGGCCCCTCAAAGATACTCATTGAACTCCTATTGGTGGGGCTGGTTTTCACTGGGAGTCATACTGCTCTAGTGGGTATTTTGAAAAAGAACAAAGGGCAATTTCTCAGTTACTATTTAATTTAAGTACCTTGGTAATTAGAAGGAAAAACCCAAGATCTTAGTCTTTCTGTTATACACACACAGTACTGAGAACTGTTCCCTGAAGTCAAAAGTCTGCTTAAATGCCCTGTGTTCAGTACCTAATTCTATTTCAGACAAACGAAGGTGGTTTTTGGTAAGTTTAACGTTCACTTGCTTTTTCTTGTAATGCCACCATTGAGAAAATCAAGTTGTTTACTAGTTACAGCACTGCTAGGCTATGATAATACAAAGGATAATACAAGGATAATACCTTGAAGCTGCTGCTTTCATTGTTAGCTATACTGTAGCTGCCAGTCCTACTTAAGACTACAAGCTTTATTTTAATTATTTTCTCTTTATTTTTTAATACATTTTGAAAGGTTTGTGTTTATGTTGCATTATGTCTGACTTTCAATTTATTATGCCAACTAGATATTTGAAAATATTTGTTATTAAAAAGAACATTCGATTTAATAAAGTTGAGAATCACCAACACAGATGAACAAGGAGCAAGTCAAGGAAGAGCATTATAAGTTATCCTCTTGTTAAATTACTTTTCCATTATGCTGAGCATCTTACAAAGTGTTCCAAAAATCTCAATTGGATCTCAACAGTAATAAGAGAAATTTGGGTATGATCTTGGTCCCAACTTAAAATTAAAATAGTGGTTATTAAAAATATTTTTCGTTGCTGAAATGCTGATTAACTAAAATATTTTAGAGCAGTGTTAGACTCTGATGCCAATAAGAATCCAGTAATCCCTCTAGCCTGTAACTCTTAAGGACAGTACCTATACCTTGATCCCTGAACAGTTTGATTCCAGGCACTGGTTTGGAGATTAATCAAATTCTGCTGCAGAATCTGAGTGATTGTCACATCTGTCTTTGTGAAACTTTTATATAAATGGGGTCAGAGTACTTACATTGCTGTGATGAGGAATCTGACTCCATTTTTAAACCCAGCCTTCAGTGCTGCTTCACATCTGGACAAAGTGGTTTTAAAAAGCCTGGGTGTCCACTCGTTTGATGCTGTCATAAGACTTAAACCACGCCGTCTCCTGCCAGTGCATAGACACTCCCATCTCAGCCCCATGCCCCACCTACAATAGAACCCCAAGTGAATCTCCTTTCCTTGCTTTCTCAAGTCATTTTGGACCATCTTGAGATACTTATCCTGGCCTCCCCAGAGATCTGTATTATGTAAGTAATAAGTAATTTCTTACCTTTCTAGTTACATATGACATCACTTTTCAACATCTGAACTAGGACAGATAAACCGAGTTTTGACTTGTCAACAACAACAACAACAGCAACAATTGGAAGCTAGAAATGGTAAGGTATCTGAAAGTGCCAAGAGAAAATAACTGTCAAGCTGGAATTGCATAACCAAGCAAATCTCAGAATGAAAGTCAACAGATTATCAGATATATTAAAAATAAGAGTTCACTAGGCTCTCTTTACAATAAATTATAAAGGACATACTCCAGGAAGAGGAAATTACCTCAGAAGGATTAAGATGTCTGAAGAAATAAAGGTGAAAAAAATTGACCTCCATTTAATTTTATAAGAGAGCCATCTGCACAAAGATTTTGTGATCACGTGACTTATAATTAACTAAAGTTGAAACAAACAAAAATCCTATCTACACAGCAGTAGGTGTCTGGTCAACTGAAAGCAGTAGAAATTGGGAACAAAAAATAGAAAAAGGAGAGAGAAAGGTATATAAATACCTGAATGCCATTGCTTTATGAAGGGACTGATTTCAGGGAGAGGAAACAGAAAGGGCAATATTGGAGAACCAGAAGAGCTGAAAGCAAGGAGAGCTGGTGACATGGTGGTAGCTAGAGTCCCAGAAACTTAAATATCCACATAACTTTTAGAGGCAGGGGTAACTAGAAGTTGACATTATATGGCATTTGCTTAATGTAGTCAAAATTCTTATTTTCCTAATAACACGCTGAAACCTCCTATATACCAAATATTTGAATGACAATTAAGGAAAGAGGCAGGGCTTCTTATCTAGGCTGATATAATAGAAACAGGAAAGAAACATAAGCTTAGTGGGAGAAATCCTAAACTAAATCAGCACATAGTGGCCCTGAGCCCAGAGACTAAGGGTACTTTGGCTGCTGCTAAGTCGCTTCAGTCTGTCGGACTCTGCGACCCCATAGACGGCAGCCCACCAGGCTCCGCCGTCCCTGGGATTCTCCAGGCAAGAACTCTGGAGTGGGTTGCCATTTCCTTCTCCAATGCATGAAAGTGAAGTCGCTCAGTCGTGTCCGACTCCTAGCTACCCCATGGACTGCAGACTAGCAGGCTCCTCCATCCATGGGATTTTCCAGGCAAGAGTACTGGAGTGGGGTGCCCTTGCCTTCTCCGAGAGTACTCTGGGGAAAGCAGAAATAACAGAAACTTTGGAAGAGGTCCGAATTGGGGATAGTAATTGTTAAGGGTTGCAGTTTTAGATAAAGTGTTCCGGGAAGTCTTAGTGACAAGATAACACTTTAAAAATGTGAGTGAGTGAAGTCGCTCAGTCGTGTCCGACTCTTTGTGATCTGTGGACTGTATCCCCCCAGGCTCCTCAGTCCATGAGATTCTCCAGGCAAGAATACTGGAGTGGGTTGCCATTTCCTTCTCCAGGGGATCTTCCCGACCCAGGGATCGAACCCAGGTCTCCTGCATTGCAGGCAGACCGTCTGAACTGAAGGGTTTAGAGGCCGTCAAATGGACATGACCTATAAAGGCAATTTTGATGGTTTTACATAGAAATGACCTCTAATGGAAGAGAACACAAAGGTAACTATTTGAGACACATTTCTATGTAAAATGTAGTTTGCACATAATTCAGCATTTTAAATAGCACTCTGCAACCAAGACCAAATGTCAACCATCTCTTGAGGTTTTCTACTATGTACCAACATCAAATATACATAAGGAACAAATGTTACTCCTGCTTTTCTCTTCTATATCAAATGTCCTGAAGCCTTTGTGTCTTTCTGGAGTGAGGCCGAAGTTTCTGAAGGCACATTCCAGTATAAACATCATCAATGAGGTAGAGAAGGACCTGGTCAGTTACATCGTACAGTTTCAAACTGTACAATGCCAGGTGGCCAGAGTAGAGGAATCCGCCTCCTCCTGCATAAGGCGGGTAGATGCCAGTGTAAACAACTTCCGGGATGTAGTACTTGAGTTTCTTATCGCGATGAGGTCCAGCATTATGAATCATGTCACCAATAAACAAATCTTTGGCTTTGTTCCCGGATAAGCTATTCAAGTAATTCAGGAGATGATGGGTGTTCACAAAAACATCACCATCTCCCTTGAACAGGAACTCGGCATTTGGGCAGGAAGTGCTCACCCACCTGAGAACTTCTTTCAGAGACAAGTTGAAGAATGTATCGCTGTAGTTCTACAAAAGAATGTAGATCACATCAAAAATGTGTCCCTGTAGGCAAGGGACAAAAATAGTAGCTAGTTGAATAGAAGTAATTCTTGGAACAAAGTAAGTCCAACATGAGTGTTATTGAATATTATTTTATTGAGAAGTTGTTTTGTTATATGAGGGAAGGACACACAAAAATTCACGGGAAACAGAAGCACTTATTTGATAATTAACCATCTTAGGAAAATTAGAGCAAATAAAAAGTCAACATTTTGTGAAATCAGTAGTTTGAGAAAACGAAGCAGCAAGGACACTTTTAATGTTATATCTATCACATTCTAATCTTCCTTGCATGGGTTGAATGCTATTTATAAAATATGTACCTATGCCTTCTTTTTATGTCAAACCTCAAAGCATAAGTCTTTGAAGTTTCTATTCTCTAGAGTAAATCCAAGCAACAGTTAAGGTTTCCTGCCGCTGTTCATTTAGAAACACAGGAATTGCAAGTTAACATAACAAAGAAAGTCTCTATTTATTAAAAATAATTGGAAAATATTTTAGCAAAGTGTTTTGTTCTACAAAGCTTAAGCATCACACTTGTATCACTAAGGAATGTACCAGGTGAAGAGATAAATGTAAGTAACAGATTTTGTAGCAGAGTTTGATTAAATCAAATCTGCTAGATAATACCAAAAAAAAAAAAGGCCCTTTTGTTACATGTTAAGATGCATGCTCACCATGAGACTTCTTTAGGCTCTGATGCTACTCAAAAATGATACAGATATCCAAGTGTCAAGCTTTGATTTTTTTTTTTCCTGTAACTAACATATAAATTTTGATTTGGGAAAATAGGCCTAAAAGTTAACGGTGTAATACATCAAAAAGAAATTAAACAGATGCAAAAATATATGTGGAATACAAAAAAGACTATTCACAAGTTTAACTAAAAAGTGTTTTGACTCAACATATATGCAACTTACAGTAACAAAGCAGACTATTATGAGGTATCTTAAAAATACATTATTGAATATATGAATCCTCAACAAGTGGTCTGAACCAAAGCACTCAGATTTGATATTTAAGATCTAAATGTTTATTGTTGGCCTGAAGAAAGGAAAGTGAAAGTGAAAGTGAAGTCACAAAGATGCCTTTAATCTAGTGTTATTTCATGATTTAGATAGCAAGAGAATTTGTCATCTTTTCTTTTTCAGTCTAGTCATCTTTGACATTTATTTCCTTCTGCTCAAATACCAAAAAAAAAAAAATCAGACGCCAAAGTAAAAAACCAACAAGGAAAAGTATTTCTACTTATTTGAAAAGATCAATTGAATTTTGGTATGTTTACATATATTTAATTTATAGTTTAGAATTAGGTCACATTTTTAACTTAACACAACTTTTTATTAACATGTTTCTTTTCTGTAACTAAATTATAATTAGATTCCTATAGGGAGGATAGGATTTATGGAAGATTATTGTTATTTGTATCTACATTTACTTTATTTCATTTTGAAATATAAGTAAAGAAGTTACTGAAGGCATTTGAATAAAAAGTAACATAATCTTAGATAATATCCTAATAAATTTTCATGAATCAGTTTATAAACTGATTTTTTTACCTTGGTTACAAAATTATAATTTCTATCAACAAAGATTCAAAGTAGAATATTCTTTAATACTTATCCCTTTACAAAAATTGAAGTGACATTTATTTTTCGAGAATACTTTCTAGATTTAATGTTTCCCGACTACTAGCGAAAGCCACTCAGTCATGTCCGAATCTTTGCAACCCCATGGAATATACAGTCCATGGAATTCTCCAGGCCAGGATACTGAAGTGTGTAGCCTTTGCCTCCTCCAGGGGCTCTTCCCAACACTGAGACTGAGCCCAGGTCTCCCTCATTGCAGGCGGATTCTTTAACAGCTGAGCCACAAGGGAAGCCCAAGAATACTAGAGTGGGTAGCTTATCCCTTCTCCAGCGGATCTTGCTGACCCAGGAATCTACCTGGGGTCTCCTACATTGCTGGTGGATTCTTTACCAACTGAGCTAGAGCCTCCTGGCTCTAGCAACACATCAAATTGTTGAAAGCAATCATTTCTTCATTTTCCCTCCTGGAAGTCTTTTCACATGCAGACCCAGCATTCTTAATCCTTTCATTGCTTTTTAAAAAATGTATTCATTTTTAATTGCAGAATAATTGCTTTACAATATTGTGTTGGTTTCTACTGTATGTCAACATGAATCAGCCATAGGTATATATATGTCCCTTCCCCTTTACCCTCCCTCCCATCTCCCATGATACGGCTTTATATTCCATCACTATAAGCCTCTTCTTTGGGTTGCTACTATTTGTTTTGGCTTTTCTAAAACAAAATACATAAAATTTCATGAAACACTTCACAGCAGACTGACTAGTACGAGGCAGCATAGGACTCTCACTCCACTTTGTTCTAGATCTTATTTTCTACAATAAATACCAAAATATTTTCTTTGGGAGAATGCACTATAATGTGATTTTATAGACGCATTCATTATAAACAGCAATTTAAATAGCACTTCAGAAACTGAAATTTTAAACTTTTGTGAAAAATACAAACATGCATTGTGGACAAAGGCTCCCATATTCTTCCTGGACACAGAAGGCAGGCTCCTGTTTTGGGCTCTTTGCCCCTGCTGATTGCTCTCACAGAAATATTCTTCTCCGATTATCAACAAGGCGCATCATTGTCTTCCTTTTTGCTCCTTTTTGTTTGTTCATATGTTACCCTTTCAGTAATACCATCACTGACGATATTCAAACCACTCCATTTAAAATTATAGACCCCTTCCTTGGCATTCTCTTTTTCCTTCTCTGAGGCTTTTGATTATCTGACCTCTTATCTACTTTACTTATTTTGTATATCAACTGTCTTGCCCTGCTAGAATATTAGTTTCATTGAAGACTGTTTTTTTTTTTTTTGTTTGTTTGTTTGTTTTGGTTTGTTTTGTTCATGGTTGTATTTCCAATGATACAACAGTGCTTGAATGAAGTAAAATGTTCAATAAATATTCATTACATGAATGAATTCTTTGAAAACACTCAATAATTTCATATTTCTTTCCATTAAAAATGAACTCAGTTTGTTGAGGTAAAAAGTCACTCAGAGACAACTGCACTAAATAAAATTTAGACACAGCAAATCAAAAAGCAAAATTAGTTTTTGCATTTGTAATAAAATATAAATGTTACAGAAATTCAGCATCAAAATATATGCTCCTCAAGCCAACAATACAAATTCAGATCTTCAATGTAACAAATAGAAAGCTCAGAGATAAATCCATGCACCTATGAACACCTTATCTTTGACAAAGGAGGCAAGAATATACAATGGAGAAAAGACAATCTCTTTAACAAGTGGTGCTGGGAAAACTGGTCAACCACTTATAAAAGAATGAAACTAGAACACTTTCTAACATCATATACAAAAATAAACTCAAAATGGATTAAAGACCAGAAACTATACAACTCCTAGAGGAGAATATAGACAAAACACTCTCCAACATAGATCACAGCAGGATCCTTTATGACCCATCTCCCAGAATATTGGAAATAAAAGCAAAAATAAACAAATGGGACCTAACTGAAATTAAAAGCTTCTGCACAACAAAGGAAACTATAAGCAAGGTGAAAAGACAGCCTTCTGAATGGGAGAAAATAATAGCAAATGAAGCAACTGACAAAAAATTAATCTCAAAAATATACAAGCAACTCCTGCAGCTCAATTCCAGAAAAATAAACGACCCAATCAAAAAATGGGCCAAAGAACTAAACAGACATTTCTCTAAAGAAGACATACGGATGGCTAACAAACACATGAAAAGATGCCCAACATCACTCATTATCAGAGAAATGCAAATCAAAACCACAATACGGTACCATTTCATGCCAGTCAGAATGGCTGTGATCCAAAAGTCTACAAGCAATAAATACTGGAGAGGGTGTGGCGAAACGGGAACCCTTTTATACTGTTGGTGGGAATGCAAACTAGTAAGCCACTATAGAGTCAGGCACGACTTCACTTTCACTTTTCACTGTCATGCATTGGAGAAGGAAATGGTATAAACAAATGGGACCTAATTAAAATTAAAAGCTTCTGCACAACAAAGGAAACTATAAGCAAGGTGAAAAGACAGCCTTCTGAATGGGAGAAAATAATAGCAAATGAAGCAACTGACAAAAAATTAATCTCAAAAATATACAAGCAACTCCTGCAGCTCAATTCCAGAAAAATAAACGACCCAATCAAAAAATGGGCCAAAGAACTAAACAGACATTTCTCTAAAGAAGACATACAGATGGCTAACAAACACATGAAAAGATGCCCAACATCACTCATTATCAGAGAAATGCAAATCAAAACCACAATACGGTACCATTTCATGCCAGTCAGAATGGCTGTGATCCAAAAGTCTACAAGCAATAAATACTGGAGAGGGTGTGGCGAAACGGGAACCCTTTTATACTGTTGGTGGGAATGCAAACTAGTAAGCCACTATAGAGTCAGGCACGACTTCACTTTCACTTTTCACTGTCATGCATTGGAGAAGGAAATGGCAACCCACTCCAGTGTTCTTGCCTGGAGAATCCCAGGGATGGGGGAACCTGGTGGACTGCCGTCTATGGGGTCACACAGAGTCGGACATGACCTAAGTGACTTAGCATAGCATAGCATACAGGCACTATGGAGAACAGTGTGGAGATTCCTTAAAAAATTGCAAATAGAACTGCCATATGACTCAGCAATCCCACTGCTGGGCATATACACCGAGGATACTAGAATTGAAAGAGACATGTGTACCCCAATGTTCATTGCAACACTGTTTGTAATAACCAGGACATGGAAGCAACCTAGATGTCCATCAGCAGACAAATGGAAAAGAAAGCAGTGGTACATATATACAATAGAGTATTACTAAGCCATTAAAAAGAATAAATTTGAATCAGTTCTAATGAGGTAGATGAAACTGGAGCCTATTATACAGAGTGAAGTAAGCCAGAAAAAAAAGCACCAATACAGTATGCTAACACATATATATGGAATTTAGAAAGATGGTGATGATAACCCTGTATGCAAGACAGCAAAAGAGACACAGATGTATAGAAAGTCTTATGGACTCTGTGGGAGAGGGCGAGGATGGGATGATTTGGGAGAATGGCATTGAAACATGTATAATATCATATGTGAAATGAATTGCCAGTCCAGGTTCGATGCATGATACAGAATGCTCCAGGGTGGTGCACTAGAATGACCCAGAGGGATGGTATGAGGAGGGAGGTGGGAGTGGGGTTCAGGATGGGGAACACGTGTACACTCGTGGCAGATTCATGTTGATGTATGGCAAAGCCAATACCATATTGTAAAGTAATTAGCCTCCAATTAAAATAAATAAATTTATATTTAAAAAAATTCAGATCTTACATGTCAAATCTGAGTGCCATGGTTCAGATCCATGTGTACTAGATAAACTATGGCTTCCTCAAGGTTTCTCATTTTTAAAATGATGAACTATTGGGCCTTTTCAAATCAAATCGTAAACAAAGAGGTACTCTACTTGTGTTTAAATGGACACAATGTTAATATGTAAAAATTTTAATAATAACATTGAGAGTCTCTCAAAGACAATAACCAAAATTAGTTCATTAGGCTCAAAGCAAACTATACAAAAATTTGGAAAAAGCAAATAAGATTTATAGTTTTTCTAGAAAACTTTTACTACTAGATATGCTGTGGACTTGCGGCCTCTTTGTGTTTTAGAAAGCTAATATGATGCAACTACTATACATTGGAGTCTACAGTAGCAAAATGTAATACAACATAGTAATATTTACCAGAGAAAAATACATGTTTGTGACTTTTGAGTTTTAGAAATACAAATAGACAATTGCAGATCTGCATTTCAAAAGCAAAGCGATATGAAATGAGAAACTGTATGAAATTGCTTAATGTGTTAACCATGCTAAAAGTACTTCAGAAGCAACATAACTAAGGAATGATTCTTTATGCAGTCTAATTTTCCACGTTATGCAGAAGAGTTTCATTAAAACCACATGTTTATTCAAGGATCAAGCACAGAATTTATTGTATCATTTGGGTAGCAAAATCTGATGATAAAGAATCAGTTCTTTCACCTTAGTTTTTCTAACTTTAAACCAAGGGCATCCATGATGTTCTGGGTGAGAATTCAAATAAAATAATTACCACTTTCTATAACACTCATGGAGGGAATGAGAGGTAAATAAATATTTTTATCCTCCAAATTTTGTTAAAAGAAAAGGAAAAACATTGCAATTGCTTTTTTCATAATTATCTTATCTATGTACTTGAGAAGAATTTTTTTTATCAATATGGCCAATTGAAATGGCAGAGTTGATTAGATTTTGTTTTGTTTACCAGAAATAAAACTTGTTCTTCTTCCATTTAATCATTCAGTAAATATTAGAGATGTTTTTTGTTTGTTTTTTACATAATCAGTATACGACAGGTTTTCATGGCCAGGAGAGAATTCTCAGATAGTTCTGATTGCTTTTCCATGTACTGACTCCCTGACCTGTGCTGTTCAAAACCTCTGCTGCTCGCTGCCTTTTCATCAGGTTAAACAGCTGGGGGGGGAAAGTACATTTTGTGAAGTCTATTTATTTTTATCACCACTCATTTTTACAGACTGGATAAGCAGAAGCACTCAGGAAAATAATTACCTTGGACTGTTTCTCAAAAAAAAAAAAAAAATCACTTCGGGGTTAAACTAGGATTAGAAAATTCTCAGAAAGTGGTTCAATTTTGGAAGAAGTTTCCACCAGATTGAGCACTTCATTTACCTCAACAATACTTTCACACCTCATTTTCTCTTCCAGTGATGCTGTCCATTCCAGGGCCCCATTGCACATAAAACTTAAGTATTCAGAATGTTGTCAACAAGAATGTTTACTTGTCTAGTCATGTTTAGCTTAGGAAAATAAATGCAACAGAAATACCAGCTGTACTTCCTAAAGCATTCTGAAAAATAAGATATTGAGCTTCAGTACAGTACAACCTAACCTAGAATTTTGCCTCCAAGATATGGAAATTTGTAAATTTTCTACCACACTTTGCCAGACATTCTTTTTAAGGAAACAATTACACTATTTACAAAATCACTAGGGTGTAGGACTAGAAGCAACAGCTGCAGGGACTATTAAAAGGATAGATTGTACCACTACAGTCCTTGTGCAAAAGCTCCAGGCTGGGCAACAATCTTGTCAGCTACTCCTGCATATCAGAACTCACCCTGGCAGAAGCTTCACCTACAAACTGAAGACATACATGCTCCTGAATTTCAGTTCTGATGATTCAGAAGGTGTGCAGCTTAACTGAAGTTGGAAAAAAAATGGAAAATGAGAAATATAGATCCATGTTGTATTTATTCTTCAATGAAATAAATTATTTACTGTGAATTCAGTATATCTGTGACATGGACATAAATCAATATATGACTGACAGATAAAGGTATAGATAAATATATAATATGATATATTCAAGTAGCTTTGTTTAATCTATTATAAACAAAAATGCCACTTGAAAGAAGTCAAGCTCCCCAGCTGTCCCAAGAGCAGATGTTAGAACAGATGACCTATGTGTTGAAACTTAAAACTAATATGAAGAAGTTACTGTGGAGAAATGTTCATCCCAGGTTTGATGAAGAAAAATATTTCACTCCTACAAGGACCCAGGTGCTATCTTGATGTGTATTATTCAGATCCCTATCTTGGCTCAATAACTCAAAGGACATGCTTTAAAGCTGTCCCATATGCAACCTAGATAGCATATTGAAAAGCAGAGACATTACTTTGCCAACAAAGGTCCGTCTAGTCAAGGCTATGGTTTTTCCAGTGGTCACGTATGGATGTGAGAGTTGAACTGTGAAGAAAGCTGAGCAGCAAAAAACTGATGCTTTTGAACTGTGGTGTTGGAGAAGACTCCTGAGAGTCCCTTGGACAGCAAGGAGATCCAACCAGTCCATTCTGAAGGAGATCAGCCTTGGGATTTCTTTGGAAGGAATGATGCTAAAGCTGAAACTCCAGTACTTTGGCCACCTCATGCGAAGTGTTGACTCATTGGAAAAGACTCTGATGCTGGGGAGGATTGGGGCAGGAGGAAAAGGGGACGACAGAGGATGAGATGTCTGGATGGCACACCAACTCAATGGACTTGAGTTTGAGTGAACTCCGAGAGTTGGTGATGGACAGGGAGGCCTGGCATGCTGCAATTCATGGGGTCACAAAGAGTCGAACATGAATGAGCGACTGAACTGACTGATGCCTTATAAATAGGGCATCCAGAGCCACCTTTAAAAAATTTCATTACCATAAAAGTGAAGTTTATCTTCAATGCATCCTATTTATCTACTTTATTCACTCCCATTCCTTGCTATAACTTTCAACCTTTTTTTCATGGAATACATAAAAATGCATTTTATTATTATATACAAAGACACCATCCAGATTTTCCCCCATGTTCTAGTTTTGATTGTGTAGAATTGTAAACCATTGCTGTATGTTAAGTTTCAACCTTTTAACCCACCACTGATGAAAAATAAGGACTTGCTGATGCAGCATCATCTTCTAGGTAAAAAGAATTTGTGCTTATTTTTCAACTACTTATATATGCATTTTAATACTTTGATCTCAAAGTATAAAATGAAATGTGCTTTTATTTATCAAAGTAATTTAAGATAGGAAGTGGAAAGAAGGATAATTTTGTGGAAGTCTTCTGTTACACAAAGAAATAATGTATTCTAGGATAACAGAATGTTGGTACAGAGATTTAACCTATTTCCTTAAGTTTTAAATTTTAGCATATATAGACAGTTATTCACAAACTGATGAAATCCCATCTTGTTCTATGTTGCAAAACATTTCTCTGTTTCCTTGAAAAAAATGATAAACCAAAATAATTGCAGTTTCTCATTAGGGAAATAGCACAATGGGCCAGATGTTATTCATTCATTCATTCATTCATTCATTTCTGGCGTGTTTATGCAAGCATTAGTCGCTACATTTTTATGGAGCTCTTATTATATACCACCCATTTTTTACCCAAAGAATGTCCTAAAATGTCCTAAAATGATCAGACTCAAGTTGGAGGAGAACTTCTGGTAAAAGAAAATCCTCATTAATCAGTATTTCAACAAATGTGGTGTGTGTGTGTGTGTGTGGTTAAAGATGCTCTAACAGTGAAAAAACTTGCACACTAAATTTGACTCTCAACCCGGATGCCTACTGAGTTCTCATTAGGATATTCCTTAATATTTTTAAGTTATATTTTTCTTTTATGTAAAATGGGGATCATAATCACCTCACAGAGTTGTTACAAAGATAAAATGATTAAAATATGTACATTACTTAGATAATTGAATGAAATACATATATTAACTGGTACATACAAGTTATCTTTTTTAAAACTATGTATTCAATATCATTTAGCAGGTGAGATGGTTAGTTTTTTGTGTCAACCTGGCTAGGCTATTGTACCCAGTTATGCTGCTTCTGCCACTAAGTCGCTTCAGTGGTGTCTGACTCTGTGTGACCCCATAGACGGCAGCCCACCAGGCTGCCCCATCCCTGGGATTCTCCAGGCAAGAACACTGAATGGGCTGCCATTTCCTTCTCCAATGCATGAAAGTGAAAAGTGAAAGTGAAGTCACTCAGTCATGTCCAACTCCTAGTGACCCTAGGGACTGCAGCCTACCAGGTTCCTCCATCCATGGGATTTTCCAGACAAGAGTACTCTAGTGGGGTGCATTGTCTTCTCCATTGTATCCAGTTATAACCAAGTGCAAATCTAGGTGTTGCCATAAATATATTTTGTAGATGTAGTTAATACATTGAGTCAGTTTGACTGAGTCAGTGAAAGTCACTCAGCTGCATCCCACTCTTTGCGACCCCATGGACTATACAGTTCATGGAATTCTCCAGGCCAGAATATTGGGTAACCTTTCCCATTTCCAGGGGATCTTCCCAACCCAGGGACTGAACCCAGTTCTCCTGCATTGCAGGTGGATTCTTTACCGGCTGAGCCACAAAACAAGCCCAAGAATACTGGAGTGGGAAGCCTATCCCTTCTCCAGCAGATCTTCCCTACCCAGGAATCAGACCTGGGTCTCCTACATTGCAGGCGGATTCTTTACCAAATGAGCTATCAGAGAAGCATAAGTGAAAGTGAAAAAGTCACTCAGTATGTCCCATTCTTTGCAACTCCATGGACTATACAGTCCATGAAAGTCTCCAGGCCAGAATATTGGAGTGGGTAGCCTATCCCTTCTCCAGCAGATCTTCCTGACCCAGGAATTGAACTAGGATCTCCTGCATTGCATTCTTTAGCAACTAAGTTACCAGGAAAGCCCTATATAGAATCAGTTGGTTTTAAGTAAAAGCCATGGTGCCTTCAATCATAGGAATGGTTCTCATCTGATCAGCTGATGGCCTTAAGATAAAAAACTAAGGTTTTCCAGCAGAAGAGGAAATTATACTCAAGATTGGTGCATTAATTCCTGTCTAAATTTCCAGGCTCTTGGCATGACCTACAAACTTTTGGACTAGCCTGGCCAGTTCCAACAATCATGAGTGCCAATTTCTTAAAATGAATCAAGCATATGTATGTGCACAGACACAAATACACTACTGATTCTATTTCCTATAAATATGAGACATATATATATATTTGCCTACATATATGAATATATTATGTATATTCTGTCAGTATTATTGCTTCTGTTTCTCTGGGTATCTTGACTGATACAGTAGGGGAAACACAATACTGATTTTCTATTAATAAACTGTATGCTTTAGTTTTGTTTTCTGCCTGATAATCAGCCATCTGTGCTTCAGTCGCAAACTTCACCTAAATAAAATTTCACATGTGTAACAAAATCAGTGACTAAGAAATGATAGAAATTTTGATGGGTAAAGAGAAGACAATGTGTATTGTAAAGGCATAGCCCTAAAATAATTAATAAAGAAAAAGAAAGCTACAGCCCTGTAATGACAGCCCTGTATGTCTCCTTTCTCAAAGTGTTCCCTCTGAGCCATACACTTTGCTCTTTTTCCCTTTTTTCTCTTTCTCTTTCCTCCTTTCCAAGGTGCTGTATTCTTCTATGCATTGCCCTAACATGCTTGATTCCATTTATATGCAAAGTAATTTAATTTTATTTCCTATCAGTATTAAGCAGTACACATAATCTCATGTATAATTTTATATCCCAAGCATGTCAAAATCATTATACCAAAGATAAAAAATTGGCCTTACTTTTAGAAAGTTACTATCACACAGTATTGCATCGTACCTTAACACCATAGCTTAACACTGTAGCTCACCCTTTTGTTCAGCTATTTACATTATTTTATAATGTTTTATAATATTTAAGTAATAAATCTTAATATACTCTTAATTTATTCTATACCTCATAGTTTTTGATCTAATAGTAAATAGAATATTTGTATTTCCTTTTTAATTGTGTTTTGCTGATATAAAAGAAGGACCTTTAATTTTATTGCAAAATTATTGACTCTTTTGAACTGTGGTGTTGGAGAAGATTCTTGAGAGTCCCTTGGACTGCAAGGAGATCAAATCAGTCAATCCATCCTAAAGGAACTCAATCCTGGATATTCATTGGAAGGACTGATGCTGAAGCTGAAGCTCCAAAACTTTGGCCACCTGATGAGAAGAACTGACTCATTGGAAAAGACTCTGATGCTGGAAAAGATTGAATGCTGGAGGAAAAGGGGATGACAGAGGATGAGATGGTTGGATGGCATCACCGACTCAATGGACATGTATTTGAATAAGCTCTGGGAGTTGGTGATGGACAGGGGAGCCTGGCGTGCTGCACTCCATGGGCTGGTAAAGAGTCGGACACAACTGAGCTACTGAACTGAACTGAATGTTACAGTATCCAATTATTGGAATAAATTTAACTTAGAGACTTCTTTGTTAATCTTAAGTTAATTTTAACTTAGAGACTTCTTTGCATTTTGTGGAAATATTTTGTTGTTGCTGTTCAGTCACTAAGTTGTGACCAACTCTTTGTGACCTCATGGACCACAGCATGCCAGGCCTCCTTGTCCTTTATCCCCCAGAGTTTGCTTAAACCCCTGTTCACTGAGTTGGTGATACCATCCAACCATCTCATCCTCTGTCACCCACTTCTCCTGCCCTCAGTCTTTCCCAGCATCAAGGTCTTTTCTACTGAGTTGACTCTTCACATCAGGTGGCCAAAGTATTGAGACTCAGCTTCAGCAACAGTCCTTCCAATGAATGTTCAAGGTTGATTTTCTTTAGGATTGACTGGTTTGATTTCCTTACTGCCCAAGGGAATCTCAAGAGTCTTCTTCAACAACACCATAATTTGAAAGAATCAATACTTCCTCACCCAGCCCTGTTATGGTCCAACTCTCACATCTGTACATGACTACTGGAAAAAAATTTAGGTCTTATTTAATTTTTATAGCCCTCTTTACAATTTTTAAGATTTTATTTCTTATTTCAATAAAATTAAACAATCATTAAATTGTATGCATCTAAAATTTGGAAAATGTAAAGCAAAAAGTAAAACTGAATTACAAGTTGAAATTTTTAAGTATATTTTTTATTTCTAACTTAATTTAATTTCTGTTGAGAATGTTATCTGTGAGATCCTGATTCTCAGAAATTTGTTATGGTTTACTTTATATGTATCATATGGCTTTAAAATTAGAGTATTTTTAATTATATGGAAATAATTGCCAAAATAGCTGAAAACTTGAGCAGTGTGGCTTATGGGGAGTGGAAAGTTAAGAAGATGATATTTCTATGTATACACTTTGAAAGTCTATTTAACTGTAAAATGAATGTATAGCTTCTTGAATCTGATTTTATTTTTTTTGAGTTCAGTTCAGTTCAGTCGCTCAGTTGTGTCCTTAAATGAATGCTTATTCATATTCTATGCCATTTTAAATTTATAGCCACACTTCAGTTATACTTTTACTTTGCTTTTACACTTTATTTTTGATATTGGTGATTCATTGGTTTTAAATGTAGCAGATATCTTTCCTTAGTCAGTTCTTGTCTACTAATGCTACCTATTAACATCTATTTTTCGTCATAGTATTTGCCTCTAAGATCTTGTTCAGGTAGCCTGTCTTTAGCCATATATCACAAATATGTTCTCCTATATTTTCTTCCTTCAGCTCTATGCTTACCTATAGTCTACCTCTATAGGTAAGATAAAATAGGGATGCATATTTATTTTAAAAATTTCATTGAGAATAATTACCATGTAATATTATATTGGTTTCAGGTATGCAGTAATGATTATATATTTGCATGTATTTCAAAAAACTTGACACAATTAGTATAGTTAATATCCATCACCATATATATATGCATATATATATGTACACTTTCTGTGGGTATGATGAGACCCTTTAACATCTATTCTGTTAGCAACTTTCAAATCTACAATAAACCATTATTAACTTTAGTTAACATGTTGTACATTATATCTCAAGGACTTATTTATTTTATACTGAAAGATTATACCTTTTGACCACCTTTACTCATTTTGCCCACCCCTCATCCCCAACTCTGGCAACCACTAATCTGTTTTCTGTATTGAGGTCATTATGTTTTTCAAATTTAATTTTTAATCAAACTGTAATGTAAATTAAACATAACAGTGGATCCAGGTCTTTCTACATATTTAGCTATGAAATCTTAGGTAATATTCTCAACTTCTAAATTGTTCATTTGTAAAATTTGTAGTGTCATCTACCTAATAGGGTTGCCACAAAGATTTAGTTGTAGAGCATGTCATATTCTTAATACAATGTCCAACACACAGTGAACACTAAATAGATAATGGTTAAAAATACACATGGCTGAAAATTTATTCTTAAAATATTTTGAAAGTTTTTCTAATAGCTACTTTGCATCCTGTTAAGTTAATGCCTTCTCACTAAAATGTACAGGAGATTTATGTACTCTCTTAAAAGTTAAGGCATAGAATTGACAGGATATACAGTTAGTAAAATAAAACTATTAAAAGATCAATACAGTTGTGTAGAGGCTTAATAATTAGAATTAATATTCAATTAATTAATTGAATTACTAATAAATATTCAATTTAACCATTAAGAATTTAGTGTTTTATTGATATATATGTCCTATTTGTATCATAAGATGTTGGGCTTCCCTGGTGGCTCAGAGGTTAAAGCGTCTGCCTCTAATGCGGGAAACCTGGGTTTGACCCCTGGGTTGGAAAGACCCCCTGGAGAAGGAAATGGTAATCCTTCCAGTATTCTTGCCTGGAGAATCCCATGGATGGAGAATCCCATGGACGGAGAAGCCTAGTAGGTTACAGTCCACGGGGTTGCAAAGAGTCAGACACGACTGAGCGACTTCACCTTCACCCTTCATACTTAATTTACTTTCCAGTAAAACTATAAGATGGAGAAGGCAATGGCAACCCACTCCAGTACTCTTGCCTGGGAAATCCCATGGATGGAGGAGCCTGGTGGGCTACAGTCCATGGGGTCGCAAAGAGTCGGACACGACTGAGCAACTTCACTTTCACTTTTCACTTTCCTGCACTGGAGAAGGAAATGGCAACCCACTCCGGTATGCTTGCCTGGAGAATCCCAGGGACTGGAGCCTGGTAGGCTGCTGTCTATGGGGTCACACAGAGTCGGACACGACTGACGTGACTTAGCAGCAGCAGCAAAACTATAAGATGAATTGTGTCTGTTGCTTTTCTTTCTGTTCATTACTCATCTTCTGAATGTAGCATTCTTTGGTTCTGAACTGCAAGTCCTGAACTGAATGCATTGAATCATTTTATTGTTGTTTTCCCTCCTGACTGGTGCAGAACTAAAGCCTTTTCACTCTCTGACTGGTCTTGCTGAACATCAACAAATGCTTATTTTCAGATTGAAGCTTAATAGTATGTTCCACAGTTGAGAAACACTCATATTTAGGGAAAAGATATTTTTAAGCTTTGATAGACACTATTTGAAATGCAAATTTTATTTCCATTTTCTAAGATTTTTAAGAAGACCACACTGGGAATAAAGTTGAACAGTATTGTTTATAAAACTGTATAAATATTTATTTTGAGAATTTTATAGACAAGCTAATTGACTTTTATTAATAAGAATATTTTACTTAAAATTAAATATATTAATTCTCCCTCTCTCCTTGTGGGCAGGATATGAGGTGGGAGGAGAGAAACAAGTAATTCTTTAAGAGATTAATCTTTTGGAGAAAGTTGCTCTTTTTAATCTCACTCTTCTACCAGCTGAGCCACCAGAGAAGTCTCTAATCTCACTCATATGTCATTATTGTTGCTTTTGCTTCCCTTTGTTGTTGTTCAGTTAGAAAGTCATGCCCGACTCTTTGTGATTCCATGGACTGAAGCATGTCAAGCCTCCCTGTTCCTCAGCATCTCCCGGAGTTCACCCAAGTTCATGTTCATTGAATCAGTGATTCTATTCAACTATTTCATCCTCTGCCACCCTCTTCTCCTTTTGCCTTCAATCTTTTCCCACCATCAGTCTTTTCCAATGAGTCAGCTCTTCACATAAGATGGCCAACGTATTGGAGCTTCAGCATCGGTCTTTCCAATGACTATTCAGGTTTCATTTCTCTTAGGATTGACTGGTTTGATCTCCTTGCTGTTCAAGGGACTCTCAAAAGTCTTTCCAGCACCACAATTTGAAAGCATGGGTTCTTCAGTGCTCAGCCATCTTTATGGTGCTACTCTCACATTGTACATGGCTACTGGAAAGGCTATAGCTTTGACTACATCAATCTCTGTTGGCAAAGTGATGTTCTTGTTTTTAATATGCTATTTAGGTTTGTCATAGCCTTTCTTCCAAGAACCCATTGTCTTTTAATTTCATGGCTGAAGCCTCCATCCACAGTGATTTTTGGAGACCATGAAGAGAAAATCTTTCCTGCTTCCACTTTTTCCTCTTCTATTTGCCATGAAGTGATGGGAACAGATTCCATGATCTTATTTTTTTAATGTGGAGTTTTAAGCCAGCTTCTTCCATTCTACTCTTTCACTCTTATCAAGAAGCTCTTTAGCTCCACTTGTTTCTGCTGTTAGTGCGGTGTCATCTGCATATCTGGCATTGTTGATATTTCTCCCTGCAACCTTAATTGCAGCTTTTAACTCATCTAGCCCAGCTTTTCACATGGTGTACTCTGCATATAAGTTAAATAAATAGGGTGAAAGTATACATCTTTGCTGTACTTCTTTCCCAGTTCTGAATCAGTCAGTCCATGTAAGGTTCTAACTGTTGCTTCTTGACCCACATACAGGTTTCTCAGGAACAGGTAAGATGATCTGGTATTCCCAGCTCTTTAAGAATTTTCCACAGTTTGTTGTGATCTACACAGTCAAAGGCTTTCATGTAATCAATGAAACAGAAGTGAATGTTTTTCTGGAATTCCCTTGCTTTATCTGTGATCCAACAAATGTTGGCTATTTGATTTCTGGTTCCTCTGCCTTTTCTAAACCCAGCTTGTACATTTGGAAGCCCTCTATTTAAGTACTGCTGAAGCCTAGCTCAAAGGATTTTCAGCATACCCTTAGTAACATGGAAAATGAGTGAAATTGTCCAGTAGTTTGAATATCCTTTAGCACTACCTTCCTTTGGAATTGGGAATTATTTCCATTACCTTTGTGTAAATAACAACTAATATTTATAGAACATTTGCTGTATACTGATCACTATGGTAAACGCTTTACTTACATCATCTCATTTAATCCAGACAACAAATAACTCTTTTTCTAACAATAGTTTTCTCTAATTTACATATAAGTGAAGTTGCTCAGTCATGTCCGACTCTGCGACCACATGGACTGTAGCTTACCAGGCTCCTCTGTCCATGGGATGTTCCAGGCAGTAGTCCTGGAGTGGATTGCCATTTCCTTCTCCAGGGGATCTTCCCAACCCAGGGATCGAACCCGGGTCTCCCGCATTCTAGACAGATGCTTTACCATCTGAGCCACACAGTGGAAAGCCCTGAAAATATTGGGAACAAGAAACGCTTTGCCTAGAACCTCGGAGGCAGTGATTCTTGAAGATATACTTTATAGCCAGGTATTACTTGATACTGTGCCATATTCATTTTACAAACAAAAATGGATAGTTAGTTACCATGTGCCCAGAGATGTGCTTTCCACAGAATTGGTATTGACTCCTGAACCCTCACCATTGAAACTAATTTTGAATTACATAAGCATACTTTAAAAAAAAAATAGGAGTATTCTTCAACTGAAAATATATGCTGAATATTTAGTGTCTTTGGGGAGACTAGATTATTGTTTCCCCCCAAAACAATTAACTGGGAAAAACTCTCTTGTTGCTTGATCTAGCCTCAGATCAACAAGGCCATATCTTCATCCAAAGGGAAAAAAATAGAGTCTGCATGCATTTTTACAAGTAATAATGCACCTCAAATCTTTCTAGTATTCTGTGAAATAACTTCTCCACAGTCCACCTGCTGACTCTGAACCAATGCTTTTTTTATGTGAATAGTTCTGATGTTGCTTAGTCCAATGACTTCAATCAAAAGTCCATTCCCCACATAACCTAACTAGAAAAATTCACTATCTTCCATTACTGCTAATCACTTTTCTTGTTTACAGGTTGCTAGAGGTGAGGAATTTTCAGGGTTGGGGACTAGTGGCTGCTAGGAGAAACTGAAGAGTTTGAAGTTATGATACATCAGTTTCATCTTGTCTGAATCTCTCAGAATATTTTAAAGAATTTTCTCTGCAGAATGAAGTAAGAGTTCTTTGACAGGCTGGGTTGTATGAAATTAATTTTCTGCGTGCAGTTTGATTTTACTTAGAGTAAGTGTGTTGTTCTTAGGTTGATAAGAACCAGTATCTCTTTTTGCACACTACCCTCTGGCAGAAAGTTATATACCTCAGAAACTGTGATCATTCTTTCAAGTCCTAGCACAGTATTTAGCTTACTGCAATAGTAATTTACTAAATGTTAAGGAAGCATGTAGCATAATCCAAGATTTCCACTCATTCTGGAATGGGCCTATTGCCTTAGTTATTCAAAAGAGTTGTTGTAACTTTAAAAGAGAATTCTTGATGAAGCAGTATATGGCTTAAGCATTACAAGAGCTTGACTCTTTTGGTCTCACTAATGTAATGTCGTGCTTATGATTTCAGAGAAACATAGCATTTTCCTAAGCAAAGAAAGACCTTACAAATTGTGTGACCAGATTTTTTCATATTACAAATAAGAAAGCAGATTCAGAAAGTGCCTTCAGAACACTGGACATCCATTCCTACCACACACGCAAGCGCAAACACACACACACACACACACATACACACACACACACTTTATTATTCACTGATTACTGTTATTTTCAACCTTTATATTTCAGGTTAGATTCATTTCCTCTAATAAAAATTCCTTAGCTTTGCAACTAGATTATTTCTTCCCACTATGCCTTTCTCCTGCCATGACATTTACCACAATTTATAGCTTACTTAATTACCAGCCTGCCTACACCAGACTCTAAGTATTTAGTGTTAGAGACTCTGTCTGTATTGTTCCTGGTCATATGTCAGGGAAGCTTGCACAGTTTAAGGTCATATGGCATATGCTCAATAAATATTTGATGAATGAATAAACATAGAAATTAATGAAACTTTAACTCAAGACTTAGAGACCCATCATTACCTATCCAGAGCTTCTGAAGCTGTGTGTGCAGTTTCCTGATTGCCAGCATATTCTACACAATGTTATTTTTATTGTTTCCTTCTTCCCAGTGGATATTCCAACAATATATTTTACTGAAAATAATTTCTTTTAGTGTAATAGTATTTTATTTTGTTCCGTTTCCCACAAGGATCATCAGAAGAAGTGTGTGTGGTTTCTTTAAGCTAGCTGGTAAGACAAATTTTAGAGATGAGAAAGAATCTTGGATCATGTTAATCACTATAAATCACAGGAAGGGCATACATCTTGCTAACTATAGCTAGTCGGATGCTAATCAGAGGCTCATTAGCTTTAAAAATATCAACCTTGTGTGATTTCTGTGCTATATATGTTCTCAGAAGACTAATGAGTTACATTATAGATATCTAACCAAGACCCACATATAAATGTATTTTCCCACTACTTGGATATTGCACAAAATACGTCAGGAAAGTTAAAGCAAATGACAAAATTCTATTAAAAATAATCCACTTTACATTACCTTACTATTACTGGGGACAGAGGAAGAAGGGAAAATGAGGTGGAAATAGCAAATTTCTTGCAATCATAGAGCATTATTAATTATGCTTAATTTAGGCTTATAAAAAATATGAATTTCTACCATAGAAATGCTAATCTTAAGATAATATTAAAATTACACCACCACCAAAAACATCTATACTTGATAAAAGTGTCACAACAATATAAGCTCATTATAAAAATGCTTGATCATGAATGAATAAGTAGTTGTTCCTAGTCAAATCATTTATTACCTATTTGTAGTTAACCTTTCTAAGCCATAATTTCCTGATATGGAAAATTGGAATAATAATAATCCCACCTAAAAAGTTTATTATAAGGTTTAATAATGAAAAAGCCCATAAGATAGTGTCAGCCACAAAGTGAACCTCTGGTAAATATTAGCTATTATTGTTTGCTTACGTATCTAGATTTAGTGTACAAGACGACTCAGATGTACATATATTACCATTTATGCTGCAATCATACTATTTCTAAAATGGCAAATGAAATTCTTGAAATTATTCCTGATTTAGAAAAACAAAGCATAGTAACAGATAAACAAGCAATGGGAGTTCTAATACCATCTCCAGGACTGTTTGTTTTGTTTTCTACTGGGCCTCTATCATTGTATAGTTTATTTCCCCAGTGGTTAAAAGATTGGAAGTGAAAACAACATAAACATAGATATACAGCCTAGAAAACAAGAATCCAAGTGTTATTTGAAGTCATTTCAAGAGGATTTCAGCAAACTCTTCTCATCAGTCCAAACACCCTTTGGGATTTGGGATTTTACACAAATCCTAATGGTCAACTTACTCTGGCAATATGAACTAACCCAATTTAGCTATGCTATTTGGACATTACTCCAATTAGCTAATCCCCTCTCGCTAAAAAAAAAAAAAAAAAAAGAAATACAAAATTAAAAAAAAAACAAACATAATTCAGTTCTAGACATGCTTCTATTTCCTCCCAGGCACTCACATTTCCTGTGCCTCAGTATCTTTTGCTTAAATGGAAATTAAATTGCTAAATATGAAAGAGTAAGAAGACAGCCGGAAAAATTTGCAAAACTAAATTTATGGGTTGCTGCTAATTTGCATAATGCTGCCCCATATAACAGAGAAGGCGATGGCACCCCACTCCAATACTCTTGCCTGGAAAATCCCAGGACGGCGGAGCCTGGTGGGCTGCAGTCTATGGGGTCACGAAGAGTCGGACACTACTGAGTGACTTCACTTTCACTTTCCACTTGTCACTTTCATGCATTGAATAAAGAAATAGCAACCCACTCCAGTGTTCTTGCCTGGAGAATCCCAGGAACAGGGGAGACTGGTGGGCTGCCATCTATGGGGTCACACATAGTCGAACACAACTGAAGCGACTTAGCAGCAGCAGCCTCATATAAAGTCCGTTGAGATGGCCCCCTCTTAAAGTAAGAATGTGAGGTAATCACCAAATCATTAACTGTTTATAAAGAAGCAACTCTATCCTCTAATCTGGCATGTAGGTCAGGGAAAATGAAAAGTAAGAAGATTCAGTGGCTTACCCAAAATAACATATTACAGTATATAAACATGTGGAGTAAAAGCACACAGTAGCATCACATGGTAGTTCAGACAGTAAAGAACCTGTCTACAATGCAGGAGATGCAGGTTTGATCCCTGGGTCGGGAAGATCCTCTAGAGAAGGGAATGGCAACCCACTCCAGTATTCTTGCCTGAGAAATCCCATGGACAGAAGAGCCTAGCAGCCTACAGTCCATGGGGTCACAAAGAGTCAACTGAGTGACTAACAAACACCCAACAACATAAAACAACAATTCAACAGATGTCAAAGCAAAGAGCATGTGATACAGGGAATTAAGATGTAAGAAGCAGTCAAGAAAAACAAACGCCCTGAATTAACAAAACTTCCCTGGAGTAATTTCCTCAGGTGACCTACAAAAAAAGAAATCATGATTCCAGAATATACAAGTAGAGTTTCCCAGTATATAGACAAATATATAATAGCGCAAATGTAAAGAAAACTTCTAAATGCATTAAAATACCTTTTTTTTTCTTTTCCCCCAGAGAGAAAACCTGAAGCATTTATATTTTAGTTGGAATAAGTTTGCTACATACACTTTTTTTAGTGTGGATAGATGGAGCAAAAAGCAAACAGAAGCTTTTCTTGAGCCTAATATATTTTCGACATATTTGTAGACATGTAAATGAGTGGTGAAAGGGAAAGTATCAAGTCAACTTTATAGTCAAAAATAATTACTCATAGGGAATGTTGTAATTTGTCAACAGCCCAACGGTGCTGAGGATCATTTATTCCAAATTTTCTGGGGCATTTACATATTTCAAACAGGAAACCTAAAACTGGAATTGTCTTCTTAAAACTAGTGTTTTAGGCCACTGTCCAAAAAAGAAAGATTGCTCCTACATGAAAGATAATAATATCTAATTGAGAAAATGAACTCTGTACAATTGCCTGGGTAATATACTATATTTTACATATTATTGTATTGGCTTCCCTGGTGGCTCAGTGATAAAGAAAACACTTGCAAATGTAGGGGACACAGGTTCAATCCCTGGGTCAGGAAGATACCATGGAGAAGGAAATGGCAACCCACTCCATTATTCTTGCCTGAGAAATTCCATGGACAGAGGAGCCTGGCAGGCTACAGTCCATGAGATCAAATAAGTGTTGGACATGACTTAGCATCTAAAGAAGAGCAACTGTTGTATTACAGTAGATCAGTCAAAGTGAATTTACATCAAAAAGTCTGTATTTTGTATATATTAACAAGAACATATACAGAATGCTAGAAACAGAAGTTTTTTGTTTATTGTTGTTCATTTTCAAAGCCTTTGACTGTGTGGATCACAATAAACTGTGGAAAATTCTGAAAGAGATGGGAATACCAGACCACCTAACCTGCCTCTTGAGAAATCTGTATGCAGGTCAGGAAGCAACAGTGAGAACTAGACATGGAACAACAGACTGATTCCAAATAGGAAAAGGAGTACGTTAAGGCTGTATGTTGTCATCCTGCTTATTTAACTTCTATGCAGAGTACATCATGAGAAATGCTGGACTGGAAGAAACACAAGCTGGAATCAAGATTGCTGGGAGAAATATCAATCACCTCAGATATGCAGATGACACCACCCTTATCACAGAAATTGAAGAGGAACTAAAAAGCCTCTTGATGAAAGTGAAAGAGAGAGTGAAAAAGTTGGCTTAAAGCTCAACATTCAGAAAATGAAGATCATGCCATCTGGTCCCATCACTTCATGGGAAATAGATGGGGAAACAGTGGAAACAGTGTCAGACTTTATTTTGGGGGGCTTGAGTACATCATGAGAAATGCTGGACTGGAAGAAACACAAGCTGGAATCAAGATTGCTGGGAGAAATATCAATCACCTCAGATATGCAGATGACACCACCCTTATCACAGAAATTGAAGAGGAACTAAAAAGCCTCTTGATGAAAGTGAAAGAGGAGAGTGAAAAAGTTGGCTTAAAGCTCAACATTCAGAAAATGAAGATCATGCCATCTGGTCCCATCACTTCATGGGAAATAGATGGGGAAACAGTGGAAACAGTGTCAGACTTTATTTTGGGGGGCTCCAAAATCACTGCAGATGATGACTACAGCCATGAAATTAAAAGACACTTACTCCTTGGAAGAAAAGTTAAGACCAACCTAGATAGCATATTAAAAAGCAGAGACATTACTTTGCCGACTAAGGTCCGTCTAGTCAAGGTTATGATTTTTCCTGTGGTCATGTGTGGATGTGAGAGTTGGACTGTGAAGAAGGCTAAGCGCTGAAGAATTGATGCTTTTGAACTGTGGTGTTGGAGAAGACTCTTGAGAGTCCCTTGGACTGCAAGGAGATCCAACCAGTCCATTCTGAAGGAGATCAACCCTGAGATTTCTTTGGAGGGAATGATGCTGAAGCTGAAACTCCAGTGCTTAGGACACCTCTTTTGAAGAGTTGACTCTTTGGAAAAAACTCTGATGCTGGGAAGGATTGAGGGCAGGAGGACAAGGGGATGACAGAGGATGAGATGGCTGGATGACATCACTGACTCAATGGACGTGAGTCTGACTGAACTCTGGGATTTGGTGATGGACAGGGAGGCCTGGTGTGCTGCAATTCATGGGGTTGCAAAGAGTCGGACATGACTGAGTGACTGAACTGAACTGAACTGAAAGCAATATAGGGCTTACTGTTAACAGTGTAATCACTTTGAGGTGATAGTGATTTATGTGTTAGTCACTAGGACAATACTCATCCTGTCTCTAGGATTTTATGTTTAGAGATGATCTGAGTAAAATGTAACTGATTCTTAACTCAATATCAAATTTCTTTATTGATGAAATTTTTCTCCTGTCTTCTAAAAGGGTGTATTGATAAGTCGTATTATTCAAGTACTATCTACCATCATTATGTTACTTCATTTACAATTGGCAATCTGAATTGATTAGCCTCAAAGGAGAAGGCAATGGCACCCCACTCCAGTACTCTTGCCTGGCAAATCCCATGGATGGAGGAGCCTGGTGGGCTGCAGTCCATGGGGTCAGGAAGAGTCGGACACGACTGAGCAACTTCACTTTCACTTTTCACTCTCATGTATTGGAGAAGGAAATGGCATCCCACTCCAGTGTTCTTATCTGGAGAATCCCAGGGACGGCGAGCCTGGTGGGCTGCCATCTATGCAGTCGCACAGAGTCGGACATGACTAAAGTGACAGCAGCAGCAGCATTCCTATATTTTTAAAGGGAATATAAAGTTGCCCCTCCCCTATTAAACCCCTACTACAACTAGTCTGGATTAAATAGAAATCTGATGACTATGGAACTTGATAAGAATATTAGCAAAATTGAGCTTAAAGTGTCCTTTTTCAAATATCACCTTGGGTACTGAAAATTAAGTATGACTCAGAGCATTACCTTTGAAATCAAAAGACTGGCTGATGGAAATGTAGGGAAAAAATTTGTAACTTATATATGTGATATGTTTATATTTAGAACTTGAGTGCATATCAGCTAGATTGATTAGCCTATTTATGCACCTGGGCAACAGAATAAAGTAGATTGACAGAAAAATAAATGAGGGATTAAGGAATTACCATAAAAGTGAATTTGCATAACAGATATGTTATTTTTCCATTCATGTGGACAAATTGTCATTTAACCAATGCAGCTGTACCTTGCAGATGATATAAGAAATCAAAATACCTAACCACTCCTTTCAACATCTTGCCATGTTAACTGGAATATATTCATTCTAACATATTGCATATTAATTGGAATACTTTTCACACTATTTAGCTATGAAACATGACATCAAAACTTCAGATTAAGTGCTCTCTGGTAACTTAGATGATAAAGTCACATTTGAGGTTGGAAAGAAAAAAAATGGCCTAGGAAAACCATGAACCACAAATGCAATAAAATCAAAACTGTGTAAGATCTGCAAAAGAGTTGATAATTTTGAATTTTAATATTTTATTCTCAGCAAATAAAATAAGTTATCTTTTAGGGTAAACATTTCCCTTAAAGTTAGATTTTATATACAGTTTTGAGAATGCTATGATATTTACTAATCTACAAAGATTTTTGTGGCCCTACACTGCTGAGATTTTCTACAGAATACATTTTTAAGAGAGTTTTATCACTAATACAATGACACTAATACAATGAAACATATAACAATTTATCAGTTAGGATTAGGGTCAGCTGCAAGAAACAAAAATTCAAAACAAATAGTGGCTTAAATAAAGGAGATATATTTCTTCTTTCCCATAAAATAAGATTCCTTCAATATTTCTGCTTTACCGCCTTGACTAAATTGGTCCCTTTTCCAAGGGTACCTATAATTCAGGAGACTTCCCGTGGTTTGTATTATAAGAAACAAGAAAGACAGAAGAAAGAATTCTCATTTCACTAAAATTCACTCCCATATCTTTCTCTACATGCCCCAAACACTTTTATTTGAATTTCACTGGAAAGAAACTGGTCACATGTCACTCCTAGCTACATGGAATTTTGGAAATGTGGTCTTTTAGATTTCCCTGGTGGCTCAGACAGAAAAGCATCTGTCTACAATGCAGGAGACCCAGAGGTTCGATCCCTGCTTTGGGAAGATCCCCTGGAGAAGGAAATGGCAATCCACTCCAGGACTATTGCCTGGAAAATCCCATGGACAGAGGAGCCTGGTAGGCTACAGCCCATGGGGTCGCAAAGAGTTGGACACGACTGAGCAACTTCACTTTCTTTCTTTCTTTAACCTACATGAAAATGAAAATTCTATTACTAAAAAAAAAAAGAAGAAGAATTTATATTAAATAAAAAGATACGGGAGAGTTGGACTATAAACAAATCTGAGTGCCAAAGAATTGATGCTTTTAACTGTGGTGTTGGAGAAGACTCTTGATAGTTTCTTGGACTGCAAGGAAATCCAACCAGTCCATCCTAAAGGAATTCAGTCTTGCATGTTCATTGGAAGGACTGATGCTGAAGCTGAAACTCCAATACTGTGGCCACCTGATGCAAAGAAATGACTCATTTGAAAAGACCTTGATGCTGGGAAAGATTGTAGGTGGGAGGAGAAGGGGAAGACAGAGGAGGAGATGGTTGGGTGGCATCACGGACTCGATGGACATGAGTTTGAGTATGGGGAGTTGGTGATGGACAGGGAAGCCTGGCATGCTTCGGCCCATGAGGTTGCAAAGAGTCAGACACGACTGAGCAACTGAACTGAACTGAAAAAGATATGCGCTGTGTTTAGTCACTCAGTCATGTCCAACTCTTTGCGACCCCATAGACTGTTGTCTGCCAGGCTCCTCTGTCCATGGGATTCCCCAGGCAAGAATACTGGAGTGAGTAGCCATTTCCTTCTCCAGGGAACCTTCCCACTCAGGGGGATTGAACCCAGGTCTCCTTCATTGCAGGCAGATTCTTTACCATCTGAGCCACCAGGAAAGCTCAAAAAGATACAATCAGCTATAATGTTTTGATTTACATACACCTCTGTTTGGGTCTTATTTTTTTCCTCATTTTACCACAAGGTAACTTTTTAAAAGTAAAGTGATATGTCCTTAGGACAGCATCATGGCTGCTCATGCAATGTGAAAGGAGCCTAGAGTAAGTTCCCTAAGGGAAACTGTATCTGCGGTACATTTCTTGGATTCCCAGGTGGCCCAGTGGTAAACCATCTGCCTGCCAATGTAGGAGATGAGATTTTAATCCCTGGGTTGGGAAGATCCCCTGGAGGGGGAAATAGCAACACACTCCAGTATTCTTACTAGAGTCCTTATTCTTACTGTCCTTAGGAGAATCCTAAAACAGAGCCTGGAGGGCTACAATGTATGGAGTCACAAAGAGTCAGACACAACTGAGCAACAAATAATTTCAGTTTCAGTTCAGTTCGTTCATTTCAGTCACTCAGTCACGTCCAACTCTTTGTGACCCCATGAATCGCAGCACACCAGGCCTCCCAGTACATCACCAACTCCAGGAGTTCACTCAAACTCATGTGTATTGAGTTGGTGATGCCATCCAGCCATCTCATCCTCTGTTGTCCCCTTCTCCTCCTGCCCCCAATCCCTCCCAGCATCAGAATCTTTTCCAGTGAGTCAACTCTTTGCATGAGGTGGCCAAAGTATTGGAGTTTCAGCTTTAGCATCCAAAAGAGTAATTGGTGAGCACATGTCTTTGGCGACAATGTAATAAGAATGGATAATTGTAGTAGACTAAAAATGGCCCCCCAAAACAGCTACATCCTAATCCTGGAACCTGTGAATATTACCTGATATTTGCAGATGTGATTAAATTAACGTTCTTGAGATAGGGAAATTATCCTGAATTGTCCACTTGGAACTTAAATGCAGTCATAGGCATCCTTTAAGAGCAAAGCAAAGGGAGATTTGACATGCATAGAAAAGACGTTAATATAAACAGGAAAGCAGAGATTGGAGTGATGCAACCACAAGCCAAGGAATGTGAACAGCTACTAGAAGTTGAAAGAAAAAAAACTGATTTTTTTCCTAGAGTCTTCAAAGGGAGTGCAGCCCCAACTCACACTACAGTAATGCTAATAATGTATTATTTTAATTAATTTAGAATTAGTTTCTTTTTCACTCTTATTCATATGTTATATCTGAATAATACACACCATACATAAGATTGGTGTAAGGTGTGTAATTGTATTGAAAGTACATTAACTTTCTTTTCTTAACTCAGTATAACCTAAAATTTTCTGCTTGTCTTCCTTCTCTTATATCAGTTTTCTTTGTGATTCTCTAAAAAAAAAAAAAAAGAAGAGCAAAGAGTATAAAGTGCTTATAATTTAGTGGAAAATAAAAATGAAGAAAAATAAAACCAAGATTTGTCCTTCTAAAGAGCATCCTGGCCGCAGCTAATCAACTTTAGCTCACAGCCGTTCAGGACAGTGGCACCCCTAAAGTTATACCAATCAAATTACACATCCCTGTCTTTAAACTGCAGAATAGGCCAATGATCAAAATTTCTCTGTTGATAGTTTGCTTGATTTTGCTGTGTTTTGTTTTTATTTTCCATCTGAACCTGCTTTCTACATTTCTCCCAAGCAGGGAGACATAATCTCTAGATATGCAAAGAATCTGGAGTAGGGTAAAGTTCTGAGTTAATTGGCACATTTCAGTGTATTTCAGGGCTCTCGTAGTGACTTTTAAAGACTGAGAAATACTTTGTGTCTTAACCCACTCTACCTTATGTGCCAAAATAAGAGAAAGAGAAAATTGCTAGGAGAATTTGGCTGGTGCAAATAAATTCACATTTCTTCTGCCTAACCTGGGTACCTCTTCTTGGATCATACATTAGGGAACCTGTGGGTAGGAACATTTTATTTAATGAGGATTAGCTCTTCACTCACTGTGTATCTACCTGGTCAATTAGCAGGTCCACAACAGACACTCAAACGCTCTGGAAGGGGAGAGTCAGCCTCGTACTTGATCAATCCAAGACTTCACTGGTCTCCCATTTCACTTTGGGCAGGCTTCAGGTACACTTTTATCCATGCAGATAGCAGCAGGATTTTTGTACATGAAATTAATGCCTCTGTGCATGAGTGTATTTAACAAACATTGCTTCCATCCTGGAGAAGGAAATGGCAACCCACTCCAGTGTTCTTGCCTGGAAAATCCCAGAGACGGTGGAGCCTGGTCGGCTGCCATCTATGGGGTCGTACAGAGTCGGACACGACTGAAGCGACTTACCAGTTAGCAGCTTCCATTCAGAATTGCTTTAACTTTTCCTGGAGCAAGTAAACTCCTTATTCTAGAGCTTTTGAATTTTGAATGTTATGCTACCCTTTTAAGTCTTTATATAAGTTTACATAGCTAATAGGCAGAGAAAAGTTTGAGGTACTGTAGCATACATGGAAAAGCATTAGTAATCCAGATACTATAAATAACCCTTAGACTAATTCACTTAAATGTAAAAAAAAAAAAAAAAAACTATGACTCAATTTATTATTGCAGGAAGAATTTCATCCTGCTCAAGAAGTGGATAGGATGTGACTCTGGGTCAGTATTTGAGCTGCGCACAAACAGCTGATCCAAGGACTCTCCTAAATCTTGATCCAGTACATAAATACACCTTGCTTCAGTGACAGCAAAGTCTATAATTACACAGATAGTAGTCAACTGGGCCCCTTATTATACTATTCTGAATTCCAGCCTGTTATATCTGTACAGAAAAATCCAGTCATGTTGGTTTTTTAACATATTATGTATTTTTACTCCACATCCATCAGAAAATGAAAAAAAGCAAAAACAAGACAGGAGTGAAGAAAGAGTAAAGAGAGAAATCACTTCAATAACTATCTCTTACATATTTTTTCTTTTCCTTTCTCACTCCCTTCTTACAGGGATAGTATCTCCTTATATCAATAAGAAAATTATAGAAGAAATAATCTTATTTCCAGTTGTTGTTATAGTTATAGGCTTGTTCAAGAGCTTGTATTGTGTTCTGCCTTCAAAATCCATTAATTGCCTTTTTTCTTGACATAAAATCTCTGCTATTCTACATTTTTTAAACAGAAATGCCTCTAATGGAGTTTACCGATAAGCAATTATTCCAGTCTCAGTTTTGTGAGCTGAGACTGGCACCTACTGGTAAAATAAATTTGGTTCACAACTGGGATAAAATATTTTCAGCTTATAGGTAGTATTGTCTTGTGAATTACTTTCCTTTTATTGCTTTCCTTTTATTCACTGATATTATAAAGAAAAATTACAAAATATGACTATACTCATATTATCTGCTGCTGCTGCTGCTAAGTCGCTTCAGTTGTGTCCGACTCCATGGGACCCCATAGACGGCAGCCCACCAGGCTCCCCCCGTCCCTGGGATTCTCCAGGCAAGAACACTGGAGTGGGCTGCCATTTCCTTCTCCAATGCATGAAAGTGAAAAGTGAAAGGGAAGTCACTGAGTCGTGTCCAACTCTTAGTGACCCATGGACTGCAGCCCACCAGGCTCCTCCGTCCATGGGATTTTCCAGGCAAGAGTACTGGAGTGGGGTGCCATTGCCCTCTCCCTCATATTATCTAAGTTACATTTAAAAGATAAAACCTGGCTAATGGCCACTGAGCTAAAGAAATTTAGTAACAATGTTGTTGTTCAGTCCCTTGGCAGTGTCTGACTTTGAGACCCCATGAACTGCACAGTGGAAACAGTGGCTGACTATTTTGGGAGGCTCCAAAATCACTGCAGATGGTGATTGCAACCATGAAATTAAAAGACGTTTACTCCTTGGAAGGAAAGTTATGACCAACCTAGACAGCATATTAAAAAGCAGAGACATTAATTTCTCAACAAAGGTCCGTCTAGTCAAGGCTATGGTTTTTCCAGTAGTCATGTATGGATGTGAGAGTTGGACTATAAAGAAAGCTGAGCCCCGAAGAACTGATGCTTTTGAACTGTGGTGTTGGGAGTCCCTTGGACTGCAAGGAGATCCAACCAGTCCATCCTAAAGATCAGTCCTGAGTGTTCATTGGAAGGACTAATGTTGAAGCTGAAATGCCAATATTTTGGCCACCTAAGGTGAAGAGCTGACTCATTTGAAAAGACCCTGATGCTGGGAAAGATTGAAGGCAGAAGGAGAAGAAAGTGGCAGAGGAACTTGAGCAAACTTCAGGAGATAGTGAGGGTCAGGGAAGCTGGGTGTGCTACAGTTCATTTCAGTTCAGTCTCTCAGCCGTGTCTGACTCTTTGGGACCTCATGAACCGCAGCACGCCAGGCCTCCTCATCCATCACCAACTCCCGGAGTTCACCGAAACTCATGTCCACTGAGTCAGTGATGCCACCTAACCATCTCATCCTTGTTGTCCCCTTCTCCTCTTGCCTTCAATCTTTCCCAACATCAAGGTCTTTTCAAATCAGTCAGCTCTTCACATCAGGTGGCCAAAATATTGGAGTTTCAGCTTCAACATCAGTCCTTCCAATAAACATCCAGGACTGATTTCCTTTAGATCCGTGTCTGACTCTTTGGGACCTCATGAACCGCAGCACGCCAGGCCTCCTCATCCATCACCAACTCCCGGAGTTCACCGAAACTCATGTCCACTGAGTCAGTGATGCCACCTAACCATCTCATCCTTGTTGTCCCCTTCTCCTCTTGCCTTCAATCTTTCCCAACATCAAGGTCTTTTCAAATCAGTCAGCTCTTCACATCAGGTGGCCAAAATATTGGAGTTTCAGCTTCAACATCAGTCCTTCCAATAAACATCCAGGACTGATTTCCTTTAGAATGGACTGGTTGGATCTCCTTGCAGTCCATAGATATTACTATGGTTATAAACAAATTGAGTTTCAGAACAAGCCAAAATCAGTCTGTCTGAACTCATCATCAAAACTTAGTAGTTCCTAAACAGTTAAGAACTCTGAGGGACATTTGGGCATTACATAGAAGTCTCAGATAAGCCTAAAAACAGTTTGAAATTAGGAATGATATCTCAAAAGATAGTGTTACATCACTGGTGTTTTTAAGCCCAGGCTATATAAATATCAATAAAAATGTAGTAAATACAGGTAGACAGTGATACTTAAGATATTTGTTTTCTGTACTTCAGAGATGGAGAAGCTCAATACAGTCAACAAAGACAAGACCGGGAGCTGACTATGGCTCAGATCATGAACTCTTGATTGCCAAATTCAGACTTAAGTTGAAGAAAGTGGGCAACACCACTAGACCATTCAGGTATGACCTAAATCAAATCCCTTATGATTATACAGTGGAAATGAGAAATAGATTTAAGGGTCTAGATCTGATAGATAGAGTGCCTGATGAACTATGGAATGAGGTTCGTGACACTGTACAAGAAATAGGGATCAAGACCATCCCCATGGCAAAGAAATGCAAAAAATCTATGCCAAAGCCTTTGAGTGTGTGGAACACAATAAACTGTGGAAAATTCCAAAAGAGAAGGGAATACCAGACCACCCGACCTGCTTCTTGAGAAATCTGTATGCAGGTCAGGAAGCAACAGTTAGAACTGGACATGGAATAACAGACGGGTTCCAAATAGGAAAAGGAGTACATCAAGGCTGTATATTGTCACCCTGTTTATTTAACGTATATGCAGAGTACATCATAAGAAACGCTGGGCTGGAATCAAGATTGCCTGGAGAAATATCAATAACCTCAGATACGCAGATGACACCAGAAAGTGAAGAGGAACTAAAGAGCCTCTTGATGAAAGTGAAAGAGGAGAGTGAAAAAATTGGCTTAAAGCTCAACATTCAGAAAACGATTCCCATCGCTTCATGGGAAATAAATGGGGAAACAGTGCAAACAGTGTCAGACTTTATTTTGGGGGGCTTCAAAATCACTGCAGCTGGTGACTGCAGCCATAAAATTAAAAGACGCTTACTCCTTGGAAGGAAAGTTATGACAACCTAGATAACATATTCAAAAGCAGAGACATTACTTTGCCAACAAAGGTCCGTCTAGTCAAGGCTATGATTTTTCCAGTGGTGATGTATGGATGAGAGTTGGACTGTGAAGAAATCTGAGCACCGAATGATTGATGCTTTTGAACTGTGGTGTTGGAGAAGACTCTTGAGAGTCCCTTGGACTGCAAGGAGATCCAACTAGTCCATTCTAAAGGAGATCAGTCCTGGGTGTTCTTTGGAAGGAATCATGCTAAAGCTGAAACTCCAATACTTTGGCCACCTCATTCGAAGAGTTGATTCATTGGAAAAGACTCTGACGCTGGGTGGGATTGGGGGCAGGAGGAAAAGGGGATGACAGAGGATGAGATGGCTGGATGGCATCAGCGACTTGATGGACGTGAGTATGAGTGAACTCCGGGAGATGGTGATGGACAGGGAGGCTGGCGTGCTGCGATTCATGGGGCTGCAGAGTCGGACTCGACTGAGCAACTGAACTGAACAAAATTCTATTCCAAGGGAACAGATTCTTCATGTAAATTGTTTAGGAAGCTAAGGGGAGCTAAAAAGAGGGTATTATGTTGCCCAAAAATAATCAACCTAAATTAATCTTCATGCCAAAGAGACGCATTCAGGGGTAAAAATTTGCTCCCCTACAACCAGTGAGTATACCCTGTGTGTTCACCACACCCACACTCCTATTGTCACCTCAGCCACTAGGTATGGTACGTCATCTCTACCTAGCCCACAGTCGTTACCTTCATCCTTCGGTTAGTTAGGCCATCACTATGCCCACAAAGTAACAGTCTCTGCAGCTGCCAGATATCCTATGATATATCCACTTCTACCTACCCATCATCACTTTGACCATGAGTTATCCTCTACCAGCACCTAACCTTAGTGTCACTATCCTTTCCCTAAAGACAGCAAGTAAGGCACCCCATTGTGATTTGGGCCATCAGTTTTGCCCCCTGGAATTTTCTTTCAGCTTCTTTTTCTGGTAAAAAAAAAAAAAAAAAAAAACCACTTATATTCACCTGTCAAGGTTTAACTGTACCTCAGAGAAGACTTCCGAAATTCTTCACCACGTACAGTGGATCCGATTCACTCCAGCGCCCTTTTTCCGATGCACTTCGCGTGTGAGGCTCCCATAGTTATGTTTAGTAGAAAGTTACTGTCACTCTTTATAATAATGGGCTAACACTGACCAAGTAGTTACAAGGTGTGGTCTCTGTGTATTATCTTTTTTAGTGTTCATAGTAGTCCTAATGAGATACTGATTGATACTATTTTTAACTTTGTTTTCAGCTCGGTTCAGTTCAGTCGCTCAGTCGTGTCCGACTCTTTGCGACCCCGTGAATCGTAGCAAGCCAGGCCTCCCTGTCCATCACCAACTCCCAGAGTTCACTCAAACTCATGTCCATCAAGTCAGTGATGCCATCCAGCCATCTTATCCTCTGTTGTCACTTTTCCTCTTGCCCCCAATCCCTCCCAGCATCAGAGTCTTTTCCAATGAGTCAACTCTTCGCATAAGGTGGCCAAAGTACTGGAATTTCAGCTTTAGCATCATTCCTTCCAAAGAACACCCAGGACTGATCTCCTTTACAATGGACTGGTTGGATCTCCTTGCAGTCCAAGGGACTCTCAAGAGTCTTCTCCGAACACTGCAGTTCAAAAGCATCAATTCTTCGGCTCCAGCTTTCTTCACAGTCCAACTCTCACATCCATATATGACCACTGGAAAAACCATAGCCTTAAATTTATCTTACAGATGAGGAAACTAAAAGTCATACTGACTGAATAATGTGATTAGGATTGCACAGGTACTCTAGACTGGAGCTAGGATTTAAATGAGCATCTGTAAGACTCTACAGTCCCTGTCCCTCATGAATGGAGAGCTGCATTTGACCCTCGCTCTGCCACTGAACAAGTTTCTGGGGCCAACCAGTTAACCTCATAGAGCCTCAGTCTCCTTGTCTGAAAATCTGGCTAACCCTTCCCTTGTTCCTCACTAGGGTATTGTGATCATAAAATGAAATAATGAATCTGAAAGGGCTTTGCAAATGCTAAAGTACTATGCAAATGCAAGCTAATTAATTAATGAACTCATTAACATGTTCTCCTGCTGGGCTGCAGTTAGGGCCAAATTATAAATAATCCTCATCTTCCTGGGAATTTAACCAAGAAATTTAGGATGATGGGAGGGAGAAAGAAGGCTGTGGACCCAAATCTAAAACTCTGCGCATGCTAAGAAAAGCAGTTGAACTCAGAAGCATTCCCTCTGCCAGCCACAGAGTTATTTTTTATTTTTAACAAAGTGTATGGGGGTGAAAGATTTCAGAGGGATAACAAAATCCTTCTAATATGCCCATTAATAAAGATGGTCCAGCGTGTCATCATTTTGCCCTAAATCCACTGATCTTGTGAAGTGGGGAGGCCCCCACAGTAAATGTCTAGGTCTTCATTACTTATTTATATTTAGCAAGAATCTTACTATGCACCAGAAACTGTTCTAAGTGCTTTACAAGTGTTAGCTTGTTTCATCCTCATAAGGACTTCATGAGTAGTCATGCTCTTCTCCCCGGTGAGAGGTTAAGTCACCCAAGGTAATGCAGCTGGGAAGGCGTGGAGGCAGGATTCGTGTCTGAAACCGTGTGGTTTCAGAAGCCTTGCTCTTGACCTGCGCCATATTGCCTGTTTTCATGTGGCCACACGCTGGTCTGGCAATTCATCCACAGAGACAGCCAGGACGGTTTACCTGGGGAAGGTGTTGGACAGACAGTAGCAGTCAGTGTTTATCGCACACTAATTATATGCCTACAGAAAAACTACAGGCACGACCCCATTGAATTTTCAAGGGTCTATTAGGAAGATGGGCATAGATCTGCAAGTCTGGGCTCTCTTGGAATCTGCAGCCTGCTGGGAAGTTGCTCTCTGCTGTCCCTTTCTATGAACTTGGAAACTGATCTCTCCTGAGTCCGAGGTTCCTGTGGTTGTGGGGTGCTACATGCGGCTGAGAGGGGGAGCTCTGGACCAGGAAGGATGCTCTGCCTCCTTGTCACATTCTCCAAAGAGCTTTGCGGAAATAACGATAATACTCTGATCTAATCTTTCTGACTAGATGTCTCTTTCTCTGTTGGTTCTGAACTCAGGGAAAAAAAAAAAAGGAGGTGGTGGGGGAGGGAATGTTGCTTAATACTCAGACTATGGAACAACAGACTGGTTCCAAATAGGAAAAGGAATATGTCAAGGCTGTATATTGTCACCCTGCTTATTTAACTTATATGCAGAGGACATCATGAGAAATGCTGGACTGGATGAAACACAAGCTGGAGTCAAGATTGCTGGGAGAAATATCAATCACCTCAGATATGCAGATGACACCACCCTTATGGCAAAAAGTGAAGAGGAACCAAAAAGCCTCTTGATGAAAGTGAAAGAGGAGAGTGAAAAAGTTGGCTTAAAGCTCAACATTCAGAAAACGAAGATCATGGCATCTGGTCCCATCACTTCATGGGAAATAGATGGGGAAACAGTAGAAACAGTGTCAGACTTTGTTTTTTTTGGGCTCCAAAATCACTGCAGATGGTGACTGCAGCCATGAAATTAAANAGCCTCTTGTTGTAAGTGAAAGAGGAGAGTGAAAAAGTTGGCTTAAAGCTCAACATTCAGAAAACGAAGATCATGGCATCCGGTCCCATCACTTCATGGGAAATAGATGGGGAAACAGTAGAAACAGTGTCAGACTTTGTTTTTTTTTGGGCTCCAAAATCACTGCAGATGGTGACTGCAGCCATGAAATTAAAAGGCACTTTCCTTGGAAGAAAAGTTATGACCAACCTAGATAGTATATTCAAAAGCAGAGACATTACTTTGCCGACTACCGACTAAGGTCCCTCTAGTCAAGGCTATGGTTTTTCCTGTGGTCATGTATGGATGTGAGAGTTGGACTGTGAAGAAGGCTGAGCACCAAAGAATTGATGCTTTTGAACTGTGGTGTTGGAGAAGAGTCCAACTCTTGAGAGTCCCTTGGACTGCAAGGAGATCCAACCAGTCCATTCTGAAGGAGATCAACCCTGGGATTTCTTTGGAAGGAATGATGCTAAAACTGAAGCTCCAGCACTTTGGCCACCTCATGCGAAGAGTTGACTCATTGGAAAAGACCCTGATGCTGGGAGGGATTGGGGGCAGGAGGAGAAGGGGACGACCGAGGATGAGATGGCTGGATGGCATCATGGACTCAATGGACGTGGGTCTGGGTGAACTCCGGGAGTTGGTGATGGACAGGGAGGCCTGGCGTACTGCAATTCATGGGGTTGCAAAGAGTCAGACACGACTGAGCAACTGAACTGAACTGAACTGAACTGTACTTCAGATCTGTTTTTACAGATGTGGAATGTAGCACCATTATCTGTCTAGTTGCTCAAACTCCAACACTTAAGATTCATCCCTAATTTATTCTTTTACTTTTTAAAATTTGCAGCCAAGGCTTCTTAATTCTCTACCTAAAATATATCTTATATTTGTTTATCTTACTTAAACTTAACTGCTAACCTGTCAAACAGCCATTCTTTTACTCAAAATACTAGACTGTTAATTGGGAAGTGTTGCTTCTACTATGTGCAATTCTAATACTTAATCCTCTTCTCAATATAGCAGACAGGGTGAATTTATTTTTTCTAATATAAATCTCATATTTAAATTGGATTGTGAGCTGCTGAAGGGGAACTACCTGGCATATATCTATAAAACATTAATAAATATTTTGCCATTACATTATGCCAATTACAACTTCTTTAAATTACAAAAAAGCAGAAAACTCAATTCTCTAAGTCACACGCATGCATTTAATCAGATATTTTTAAAAGAGATGTAAACACACACTTGCAGGATTAAGTTTATGATTAATTACATTTTGATATATTACACAGTCTACATTTTTACAAATATCTCAGCAAAGGAAATATAGCTGTTTATAACTGTGGTTCCACAACTAGAAGTAATAAAGAAATAAATGTTAATTATTTGTCTCTAAATTTTACACTAGGTAATATGAATATATAAATTATAGATGTCAAGTCTACTCTCAATATCCAGAATATTTTTAACAACTGTATTGAGATATATTTGATGTATAGTAACTTGGATATATTTAAAGTGTAAAACTGATAAATTTTGACATGGTAAACACCCATGATATTATTCCCAAAATCAAAATAATGAACGTATCTATAACCACCAATAATTTGCATGAATTCTTTTGTTATTTCTACCTCTAGCTCTTTATTAACTCCCCCAATTCCCACAGAGACAACAACTGTCTCTACAGATTAGTTTGCATTTTTTAGATGTCCTATAAATGAAATCACATTGTTTTTGACTAGCTTATTTCACTCGGAAAATATCATTTAGAGAATTTTACTTATTGGAGTATATATCAGTAGTCAGTTATTTTTCCATGCTAAATAGTATTCAATTTTGTAACCATTTTCTATATATTACTTATCCATTCATCTGTTGGTGGATATTAAGGTTATAGTGGTAAGTCTTTGAATATACATATATATGCATTTATTTCTTTTGGATAAATGTATAGGACCAAAATGTCCTGGTAATATGACTTACGTATGTTTGACTTTTCAAGAAACTATAAGAACTGTCCAACCTTCTGCATACTACTAACCTCTTCATCGGATCAGTCTATTTAATTTTAGTCACTCTAATCATTATGTAGACATTGTGCTTGATTCACTGCTTCCATAGTGATTAATAATAATCAGCTTCTTTTCTTATGCTTATTTCTCACTTATATATCTCCTTTAGTGAAGACTCTGCTCATATTGTTTGTCAATTTATTTTTAAAAAGATTTATATGATACAGATGCCAGTGCTTTCTTGGATGTACGGCTTGTGAATATTTTATCAGTTTGTAAGTTGTCTTTTCATTCTTTTAACAGTATCTTCCAAGGAGCAAAAGTTTTTAATTATGATCAATCCACATTTATCAATTTGTTATTTTATGGTTCATGTCTTTGATATCATATATTTATAAAAGAAAATTGCCTAATTTAGTTCTAAAAGATTTTTATCCTCATATTCTGTAAGTTTTATAATTTTAGGTTTTACATTTAAGTGTGTTTATATTTACATTTTAAAGAATGTAGTCTGTTTTCCCAACTTTGTCCTCCTATTTCAAATTTGTTTGGCTTTTCTATGTGCTTTGTATTTCAGATGAATTTTAAAATCAGTTTGACAATTTCAATAAAAAATTGGATAGGATTTTGGATGGCATTGTTTTGAATCTATATGTCAACTTTGGATGATTTGATATGTTAAAAATATTGAAAATTTTGACCCATGAGCACAGTATATCTTTGTATTTATTTAGATCTTTAACTTATTTCAGCAGTGTTGTTTAGTTTTAATTGTTCAGCTCCAACACATCTTTTGTCAAATGTATTTCTAAATATTTTGTATTTTCAATGCTATTGTAAATGGTTACCATTTTTACAATACCAGTTTATGATTGTTCATTTATAATGTATAGAAATAAACTTCAGGTATTTTATTTATCATATTCATCAACCTTCCTAAAATCATTTATCAACTTCAAGAGCTTTTTTCAGGATTCAGTTAAAATTTTCACACAGGTAATCATGTATTTGTTGAATAAATAGATTTTTAACTTTTCCCTTTTCCTTTCCAACTAGAATGTCTTTAATTTTTTTTTTCTATAATCCACAGATAAAGCCTCCTGTTAAACAGAAGTGATGAGAAAGGTCATCCTTGTCTTATTTCTGATCTTAGGAAGAAGCATTCATTCTTTTCTAATAAGAGTCATTTTCATCAAATGAAAAATGTAGCATTCATCAATAAGGTTGATAGTTCCAGGTTTTTACAAGAGTACCTTGAACAGGATAAAGATGGTCCCTTTTATTTTTCTGATGTTATCTTCTAGGACTTTTACATGTTTGTGTTTTACATGTATGTGATCAACTTTGAGTTAATTTTTGTGAAGTTTGTTAAGTCTGTGTCTAGAGTTATTATTTTCATGTTGATGTCCAGTTGTTCCAACACCATTTATTTAAGTGACTATCTTTGCTCCATTGTATTTTTGATCAGTGGATCAGTGATCAGATCAATGGACTATATTTATGTGAGTCTATTTGTACACTCTCTATACTGCTCCATTGCCAATATCACTTGATTATTATGATCAATCCACATTTATCAATTTGTTATTTTATGGTTCATGTCTTTGATATCATATATTTATAAAAGAAAATTGCCTAATTTAGTTCTAAAAGATTTTTATCCTCATATTCTGTAAGTTTTATAATTTTAGGTTTTACATTTAAGTGTGTTTATATTTACATTTTAAAGAATGTAGTCTGTTTTCCCAACTTTGTCCTCCTATTTCAAATTTGTTTGGCTTTTCTATGTGCTTTGTATTTCAGATGAATTTTAAAATCAGTTTGACAATTTCAATAAAAAATTGGATAGGATTTTGGATGGCATTGTTTTGAATCTATATGTCAACTTTGCATGATTTGATATGTTAAAAATATTGAAAATTTTGACCCATGAGCACAGTATATCTTTGTATTTATTTAGATCTTTAACTTATTTCAGCAGTGTTGTTTAGTTTTAATTGTTCAGCTCCAACACATCTTTTGTCAAATGTATTTCTAAATATTTTGTATTTTCAATGCTATTGTAAATGGTTACCATTTTTACAATACCAGTTTATGATTGTTCATTTATAATGTATAGAAATAAACTTCACGTATTTTATTTATCATATTCATCAACCTTCCTAAAATCATTTATCAACTTCAAGAGCTTTTTTCAGGATTCAGTTAAAATTTTCACACAGGTAATCATGTATTTGTTGAATAAATAGATTTTTAACTTTTCCCTTTTCCTTTCCAACTAGATGTCTTTAATTTTTTTTTTCTATAATCCACAGATAAAGCCTCCTGTTAAACAGAAGTGATGAGAAAGGTCATCCTTGTCTTATTTCTGATCTTAGGAAGAAGCATTCATTCTTTTCTAATAAGAGTCATTTTCATCAAATGAAAAATGTAGCATTCATCAATAAGGTTGATAGTTCCAGGTTTTTACAAGAGTACCTTGAACAGGATAAAGATGGTCCCTTTTATTTTTCTGATGTTATCTTCTAGGACTTTTACATGTTTGTGTTTTACATGTATGTGATCAACTTTGAGTTAATTTTTGTGAAGTTTGTTAAGTCTGTGTCTAGAGTTATTATTTTCATGTTGATGTCCAGTTGTTCCAACACCATTTATTTAAGTGACTATCTTTGCTCCATTGTATTTTTGATCAGTGGATCAGTGATCAGATCAATGGACTATATTTATGTGAGTCTATTTGTACACTCTCTATACTGCTCCATTGCCAATATCACTTGATTACTATAACCTTATAGCTAGTTAGTTAGTTCAGTCGCTCAGTCGTGTCCAACTCTTTGTGACCGCATGAATCGCAGCACACCAGGCCTCCCTGTCCATCACCAACTCCCGGATTTCACTCAGATTCACATTCATTGAGTCCGTGATGCCATCCAGCCATCTTATCCTCGGTCGTCCCCTTCTCTTCCTGCCTCCAGTCCCTCCCAGCATCACAGTCTTTTCCAATGAGTCAACTCTTCGCGTGAGGTGGCCAAAGTACTGGAGTTTCAGCTTTAGCATCAGTCCTTCCAAAGAAATCCCAGGGCTGATCTCCTTCAGAATGGACTGGTTGGATCTCCTTGCAGTCCAAGGGACTCTCAAGAGTCTTTCCCACACCATAGTTCAAAAGCATCAATTCTTCGGCACTCAGCCTTCTCCACAGTCCAACTCTCACATCCATACATGACCACTGGAAAAACCATAGCCTTGACTAAACGGACCTTAGTCGGCAAAGTAATGTCTCTGCTTTTGAATATGCTATCTAGGTTGCAAAGAGTCGGACATGACTGAGCGATTGAACTGAACTGAACTGAACATGTCCATTGAGTGAGTGATGCCATCCAGCCATCTCATCCTCTGTCGTCCCCTTCTCCTCCTGCCCCCAATCCCTCCCAGCATCACAGTCTTTTCCAATGAGTCAACTCTTCGCGTGAGGTGGCCAAAGTACTGGAGTTTCAGCTTTAGCATCAGTCCTTCCAAAGAAATCCCAGGGCTGATCTCCTTCAGAATGGACTGGTTGGATCTCCTTGCAGTCCAAGGGACTCTCAAGAGTCTTTCCCACACCATAGTTCAAAAGCATCAATTCTTCGGCACTCAGCCTTCTCCACAGTCCAACTCTCACATCCATACATGACCACTGGAAAAACCATAGCCTTGACTAAACGGACCTTAGTCGGCAAAGTAATGTCTCTGCTTTTGAATATGCTATCTAGGTTGGTCATACATAACTTTTCTTCCAAGGAGTAAGCGTCTTTTAATATCATGGCTGCAGTCACCATCTGCAGTGATTTTGGAGCCCAGAAAAATAAAGTCTGACACTGTTTCCACTGTTTCCCCATCTATTTCCCATGAAGTGATGGGGCCAGATGCCATGATCTTTGTTTTCTGAATCTTGAGCTTTAAGCCAACTTTTTCACTCTCCTCTTTTACTTTCATCAGGAGGCTTTTTAGTTCCTCCTCACTTTCTGCCATAAGGGTGGTGTCATCTGCATAATCTGAGGTTGTTGATATTTCTCCCAGCAATCTTGATTCCACCTTGTGCTTCTACCAGCCCAGCATTTCTCATGATGTACTCTGCATAAAAGTTAAATAAGCAGGGTCACGATATACAGCCTTGACGTACTCCTTTTCCTATTCGGAACCAGTCTGTTGTTCCATGTCCAGTTCTAACTGTTGCTTCCTGACTTGCATACAGATTTCTCAAGAGGCAGGTCAGGTAGTCTGGTATTCCATCTCTCTCAGAATTTTCCACAGTTTATTGTGATCCACACAGTCAAAGGCTTTGGCATAGTCAATAAAGCAGAAATAGATGTTTTCCTGGAACTCTCTTGCTTTTTCCATGATCCAGCAGATGTTGGCAAGTTGATCTCTGGTTCCTCTGCCTTTTCTAAAACCAGCTTGACCATCTGGAAGTTCACGGTTCACGTATTGCTGAAGCCTGGCTTGGAGAATTTTGAGCATTACTTTACTAGCAAGTGAGATGAGTGCAATTATAGTAAGTCTTAAAGTCAGATAATGTCAATCTTCCAACTTGTTATTCTCCTTAAATGTTGTCTGATTTTTCTGGGTCTTTTGCTCTTGTTATACATTTTAGAGTTATTTTGTTTATATCCACAAAACAATTTGGAATTTTTATTGAGAATACATTGACTGTCTAGGTCAAGTTGAAAAGAACTGACATCTTGACAGTATGAAGTCTTCTTGTACATAAACATAGACTATCTCTATTTATTTAGTTCTCCTTTGATCTTATTCATCAGAGTTTTGTGTTGTTGTTGTTTAGTTTCTAAGTCATGTCCAAGTTTTCTGAGACCCCACGGACTGTAGCCACCCACACCAGGCTTTTTTGTCCCTGAGATTTCCCAGGCAGAATACTGTAGTAGGTTGCCATTTCCTTCTCCAGAGAATCTACACTCCTGACCCAGGGATCGAACCCTTGTCACCTGCATTGGGAGGAAGATTCTTTATTACTGAGTCACCTGGAGCCCCAAAGTTTTGTAGCTTTCCTCATATAGCTGTTGTGCATAATCTGTTAGATTTATATCTATTTCATTTCTGTGGATACTAATGTAAATAGTATCATGTTTATAACTTTTAATTCCACTTATTCATTGGTAGTATATAGGAAAACAATTGACTTTCACGGGTTAGGGATTATACTCTCCAGCTTTGCTTATTAGTTTTGGGATTTTCTTATTGTTTCCTTTGGATTTTCTACATAGATATTCATATCATCTATGAACAAAGACAGCTTACATCTTTTTTTTTTCAATCTCTTATCCTTTTATTTCCCTTTTGATTTTGTCTTTTTGGGCTACCCAGAGATTCCAGTATGATGTGAAAAAGGAGTGATGAAAGAGGACTTTCTTGCTTTATACCTAATCTTAGTGGGAAAGTTTCAGGCTTCTCACTAGTAAGTATTATATTTGGTGAAGGCTTTCAATTTTTTTCCTTGTAGACAACCTTTATCAAACTGAGGATGTTTCTCTCTATAACAGGAAAATTTGTCCTTGGAGTATGGAATGAAGTAGGGCAAAGGCTAATAGAGTTTTGCCAAAGGAACGCATGGTCATAACAAACACCTTCTTCCAACAACACAAGAGAAGACTCTACACATGGACATCAGCAGATGGTCAACACTGAAATCATATTGATTATATTCTTTGCAGCCAAAGATGGAGAAGTTCTATACAGCAGCAAAAACAAGACCAGGAGCTGACTGTGGCTCAGATCATGAACTCCTTATTGCCAAATTCAGAGTTAAATTGAAGAAAGTAGGGAAAACCACTAGACCATTCAGGTATGACCTAAATCAAACCCTCATGATTATACAGTGGACATGAGAAATAGATTTAAGGGACTAGATCTGATAGACAGGGTGCCTGTGAACTATGGATGGAGGTTCATGACATTGTACAAGAGACAAGGATCAAGACCATCCCCATGGAAAAGAAATGTGAAAAGGAAAAATGGCTGTCTGAGAAGAATAGCTGTGAAAAGAAGAGAAGCCAAAAGCAAAGGAGAAAAGGAAAGATATTCCCCTTTGAATGCAGAGTTCCAAAGAATAGCAAGGAAAGATAAGAAAGTCTTCCTCAGCAATCAATGCAAAGAAATAGAGGAAAACAACAGAATGGGAAAGACTAGCGATCACTTCAAGAAAATTAGAGATACCAAGGGAACACTTCATGCAAAGATGGGCATGATAAAGGACAGAAATGGTATGAACCTAACAGAAGCAGAATATATTAAGAAGAGGTTGCAAGAATACACAGAAAACTATACGAAAAAGATCTTCATGACCAAGATAATCGAGAGGGTGTGATCACTCCTCTAGAGCCAGACATCCTAGAATGTGAAGTCAAGTGGGCCTTAGAAAGCATCACTAGGAACAAAGATAGTGGAGGTGATGGAATTCCAGTTGAGCTATTTCAAGCCCTGAAAGATGATGGCGTTAAAGTGCTGCACTCAATATGCTAGCAAGTTTGGAAAACTCAGCAGTGCCCACAGGACTGGAAAAGGTCAGCTTTCATCCCAATCCCAAGGAAAGATAATGCCAAAGAATGCTCAAACTACCACATAATTGCACTCATCTCACTTGCTAGTAAAGTAATGCTCAAAATTCTCCAAGCCAGGCTTCAGGAATACGTGAACTGTGAATTTCCAGATGTTCAAGCTGGTTTTAGAAAAGGGAGAGGAACCAGAGATCAACTTGCCAACATCAGCTGGATCATGGAAAAAGCAAGAGAGTTTCAGGAAAACATCTATTTCTGCTTTATTGACTATGCCAAAGCCTTTGACTGTGTGGATCACAGCCTTTGACTGTGTAACACAGTCAAAATTCTGAGAGAGATGGGAATACTAGACCACCTGACCTGCCTCTTGAGAAACCTGTATATAGATCAGGAAGCAGCAGTTAGAACTGGACATGGAACAACAGACTGGTTCCAAGTAGGAAAAGGAGTACGTCAAGGCTGTATATTGTCACCCTGCTTATTTAACTTCTATGCAGAGTACATCATGAGAAATGCTGGGCTGGAAGAAGCACAGGTGGAATCAAGATGGCCAGGAGAAATATCAATAACAGATATCTAATAATATCAGATATGGAGATGATGCCACCCTTATGGCAGAAAGTGAAGAGGAACTAAAAAGTCTTTTGATAAAAGTGAAAGAGGAGAGTGAAAATGTTGGCTTAAAACTCAACATTCAGAAAATGAAGATCATGGCATCTGGTCCCATCACTTCATGGGAAATAGATGGGGAAACAGTAGAAACAGTGTCAGACTATTTTTCTGGCTCCCAAAATCACTGCAGATGGTGAGTGCAGCCATGAAATTAAAAGACGCTTACTCCTTGGAAGGAAGGTTATGACCAACCTAGATAGCATATTCAAAAGCAGATACATTACTTTGCCAACAAAGGTCCGTCTAGTCAAGGCTATGGTTTTTCCAGTGGTCATGTATGGATGTGAGAATTGGACTGTGAAGAAAGCTGAGGGCCGAAGAATTGATGCTTTTGAACTGTGGTGTTGGAAAAGACTCTTGAGAGTCCCTTGGCCTGCAAGGAGATCCAACCAGTCCATCCTGAAGCAGATCAGTCCTGGGTGTTCATTGGAAGGACTGATGCTGAGGCTGAAACTCCAATACTTTGGCCACCTCATGCGAAGAGTTGACTCACTGAAGAAGACTCTGATGCTGGGAGGGATTGAGAGCAGGAGGAGAATAAGACGACAGAGGATGAGATGGCTGGATGACACCGACTCATTGCACATGAGTTTGGGTGAACTCCGGGAGTGGTAATGGACAGGAAGGCCTGGTGTGCTGCAATTCATGGGGTCACAAAGAGTCAAACACGACTGAGCAACCAAACTGAACTAAAATGAATGAGTGTTGGATTTTTCAGGTAATTTTTCTAATATGATCATGTAATTTTGCTTTATCAGCCTGCTGCTATAGTGAATTACATTAATTGCTTTTGTTTGTTGAACCTGCCTTGCACCCCTGGATAAATTCCTCTTGGCCCTGGTGTATAAATATTTTTGCACATTGTTCTGATTTACTAATATTTTACTGAGGAATTTTATCCTTATGTTCATGAGATAGACTGGAGTATAGTTGTCTTTTTGTATAAGGCCTTCCTCTGATTTTGGTATTGAGTAATACTGGCCTAATAGGATGAGTTTGGAAGTAGTCCTTTTGCTTCTACCTTCTGAAAGAGAGTATAGAGAATTGGTATGCTCCTTTCCTTAATATTTGATAGGATTCACAGATGAGGCCACCTGGAACTTTTTTCCTTAATGGTCATTAACATGACTTTGACTCCTAAACAGATAAGCCTATTCAGATTATCTATCTCTTCTGTGAGTTCTGGCAGATTGTGTATTTCAAACAATTGATCCATTTCATCTAGGTTATCAAATTTGTATGCATAGAATTATTCATTTTATTTCTTTATTATTATTTTCATTTCCATGGGGTCTGTAGTGATGACCCAATTTTATCTTTGATATAAATAATTTGTGTCCTGTCTCTTGAATCTGTAGTTAGTCCAGCTAAATATTTATTGATTTTATTGATCTTTTCAAAGAAGTTTCTTTTGATTTTATTGATTCTGTTGATTCCTAATTTCAATTTTATTGCTATTATAATTCTTATTATTTTTCTTCTTTGTATTCTGATTTAATTGTTCTTTTTCTAGTATTTTAAGGTCAAAATTTAGATTATTGATTTTATGCAAAGAGTTGGTTCAGTCACTCAGTTGCTCAGTCATGTCCGACTCTTTGTGACCCCATGAATAGCAGGCACGCCAGGCCTCCCTGTCCATCACCAACTCCCAGAGTTCACCCAAACTCATGTGCATCAAATCGGTGATGCCATCCAGCCATCTCATCCTCTGTCGTCCCCTTCTCCTCCTTTCTTTTTTCTAATATATGCAGTAAATGCTATAAAATTTCCTCTTTTACTTTTGTTGCACCTGATAATTTTTGATAAATTGTGCTTTCGTTTTCATTTAGTTCAGAATATTTTTAAATTTCACATTATATTTCTTCAACTTATGTGATTTTTTTTTTTAGAAATGTGTCATTTATTACCCACATATTCGAGAGTTTTACAGTTTTCTTTCTGTATTGATGTCTAGTTTAATTCTATTGTGATCTTGGAGCAGACATTGTATGATTTTTATTCCCTTTTATTTTTAAGGACTAAATAGAATATATTTTCTACTTGGAAGTTTTTTTTTATTATTATCTGCGTACTCTGAGGGTATTAAATATAAAACTATAAAATCTTTACCATTAATGGGCAACTGAAATAAATTTTTTTCTGGGAAACTAGAGTTTTATAATCATGTTGAACTTTCTTTATTCAAGTTGTACTTTTTCATATACACAGTGCATATGTGTGTGAATATATAGACTCATTTTAGACTCTATTCTAGAGATCCTCTGAGTACAGAGGCCTAGCCAAGTACCTTGACTGTCATAGAATGTTTGAAGATACAGGAACAATTATTCATTAACCATTGTTTTTGACCCCAACCCCAGACCTTCCCTGTGGCTCAGACGGTAAAGCATCTGCCTTCCAATGCAGGAGACCCAGGTTTGATCCCTGGATCAGGAAGATCTCCTGGAGAAGGAAATGGCAACCTACTTCAGTACTCTTGCCTGGAGAATTCCATGGACTGAGGATCCTGGTGGACTACAGTCCATGGAGTCACAAAGAGTCAGACATGAATGAGCGACTTCACTTTCCAGGCCTTCTCTATAAAAGAAGTTTATGCAATAGCCTAGGAAGGAAAGAGGTATGTAAAAAAACTGAAGAATTGCTTCTCTAGAAATGTCAACCCCTCTGCTGGAGACCCTAATTTTTCCTTCACCTACTTCTGAAAAAAATATGCTTCTCCTCTTGCTAGGAGGTAGAATAAGCAATGCCAATCATAGGAGGGAAGAGCAAGTGAACTAGGGAAGGAAGTAGTAAAGGGATTAAAGTTTACCTAAGTATCAAAAACTAAAACAAATCAGTGGTCCCATTTTGGAACCTCACCAAAAACAATGGCTATGTCAGTAAAAAAAAAAAAAAACAGATGCAGTGAATTTTCCCTCATCAGGCTCATAAATTTACTAAGTGTAAGGAATATCCAGGGCTTTCCAGGTGGCACTAGTGGTAAAGAACTCAGCTGCAAATGCAAGTGACTTAAGAGACAAGGGTTTGATCCTGGGTGGGGAAGATCCTCTGGAGGAAGACATGGCAACCCACTCCAATATTCTTGCTTGAAGAATCTTATGGACAGAACAGACAGGACTGAGCAACTAAGCATACACACATGTGGTTATCATCACTCACAGAATTTTTTTTTTTTAATTGTGTTATTTAAGTGATCTACTTTCCAATTGTATTGTCCAATTGATTGGACAATTGATTTTCTCTTCCCTATAGATTCTTCTTTTCTGTTTAGAGAAGTCTTTTCAATATTTCTTTTAAGTTAGGCTTAGTATTGCTGTATTCTTTTAGTTTTTGCTTGTCTGAGAAATTCTTTATTTTAAATGATAATCTTGCTGGGTAGAGTATCCTAGGGTGCAGATTGTTCCCTTTCAGAATTTGAATATATCTTGCCACTCCCTTCTGGCCTGCAATGCTTCTGTAGAGAAAGCTGCTGATAGCCTTTATCAGAGTTCAAAAATTTGGTAGGAGTATTGGAGGGGAGGGTGGAATTTGGGTGTGGGCGTGAGAATGTGCCCATGGGAAGGTAATACAAGTTATGTGAGAGGATTTGAGCCAACCAAAATAATTTGGAGACTTGCTACCCCAACTCCACCCCACAGTAAAGTTTCCTGCACTGAAGATAAGTGATATTTAGAAAGATACTGACACAAAACCGATATATAGATACTGTAAATGAAACAACATGCCAGACAGAGAGGTAAAAAAGAAAAATGTGAAAAACACCTTAAGCATCAAAATCATTTGTCATCACATCTCGGTATGCAAATTTCTATTTTAAAAATCTTTCTTTTAATTTGCTTTACAATTTATAAGACATTCTGATTTTTCTAAATACTTATTACTTTAAGATACAAGGAGACATTTCTCAGTAATAGAAAGTGAATTTTAGCTTAGTTCTAAATATGAAGTCCGAGGGAAGAGGCTAAATGCCAATCAAGTTTCTAATTTCACAGATTTAGCTATTTATTGAACAGGTTTCTCTGATACACAGTAACATTTTTCTGAACCACAGTCTTACTTTTCTTCTTCTTTTTTCTCTTGTCTTATGCTTTCTACTTGACTCCACATTTACAGTAAGTATCTCAAGTCATAGGATATTTTATTGAAGATAGTGCCAGTTCTTTTAGGGTTCTTTCTGTATCAAGATAAAATATGCTCCATAATGTCAGTGTCAGGAAAATAAGTTTTCTTGTTAGGCACCACTAGACTGTAGTGGAGCTTTTTTCTGTTTTCATCTCTTCTGGACTGTGAAATCGAAAGACTGACACAGTTTAATACACATACGGAGAAACACAACAATATGTCACTAGATTTAGTGCAGGATGTTGATATTTTCCAATAAATATAGAATCTGATTTCTTTCAAGTTAGCGTGTAAATATAACTGACAGCATCACTCTGAGAGCTCCACATTTATTTCATACTACTTAAGCTGTATCCAAGAATACAGTGACACTTTTCAGGGCAAGGATCCTATCTATCTTACTCATTTTTAAACTTCCGTGCTTTGCAAATTGGGGAACATAAAATAGGTGCTTGTCTTAGTCATCTCAGGTTGCCATAACAAAATACCATATACTGAGTGACTTAAACAGTAGACATTTATTTTTTCATAGTTCTAAAGACTGGGAAGTGTGACATCAGGGTGCCAGCACACTTGGATTCTGCTGGGGAACGTCTTCTTGGCTTTCAGAAAACTGCTTGCTACACCCTCGTATGGAGGAGAGAGAGAGCACTGGTGTCTCTTCTTCCCAAGATGGAGGCTCCATCTGAACTGAACTCATCTGAACTGAATCACCTCTCAAAGGCTCTACCTCCTAACACCATCACATACAGAGTGAAACTTTCAAGACGAATCTAGGGGGAAACGCATGTAGCCCTTACAGTGCTTAAATGTATTTGTCAAAGAAGATGGAATTAAAGTATCAATGGCAGGAGTGACTAATCTCAGCATGTGCATATAGATAAGGCCAAGCAAATTGCTCAAATATGGGGTCTCATTTGACTCAGTTTCATACTAGCACAATTTATATATTGATCTCAAACCTAGTAATGTTATGTGTGAATCTTTTAATTCCCATATAAAGATGTTGACACTTTATTGTGCATATAATTTTAATGGAAGCTTTCATTAAAGATTTCATAAAGATTCTCCCAGAAATATTCCAAGGATCTTCTCTCCATTTTTTTCACTTCATTTTTCTGTATGTTCTTAATCTTGCTAGAAATCTATAACTAAATATTTTTCATGGAAGAGAGACAATGCTTATTGAGTTTTAATTCTCAAATCTATTCATACTGTTTTCTTCCAAATACTGTATGAAGTGGACTTTGCAATCCTGTTTTATGGTTGACTATTCTAATTGTTCCAAAATATAAAAATGTCTTGCAGCTCTTTCAATTCCCACTATATAAATGTTGGTACTATATTGTGGATAGAATTTTAGTGGAAAGCAGAATTTATTCCTTACAGTTCACAAAATGGGGAGTTCCCAAATTACAATCTTTATTCTCTTCTTCACTTTTACTTTAAGACTCCTAACTTTATCCATTGATTTTTGCCATCTGGTAATTTCATAACCACTTTGTACGACGGAGGATGAGATGGCTGGATGGCATCACCGATTCGATGGACATGAGTTTGAGTGAACTTCGGGAGTTGATGATGGACAGGGGGGCCTGGTGTGCTACAATTCACAGGGTCACAAAGAGTTGGACACAACTGAGCGACTGAACTGAACGGAACTGAAGCAAGCCCTTGTAAATTTTTTCAAAATACCAAACTTGGACTCAGTAAAATCAAATAAAATAATTTATTCTTCCTCCTCTTTCTTCATCCAAAATACTTTCTTTATCCAAAATACTTTAGAGGGTGTGGGGCGGGAGGGTGGAGGTGGGGGTTGGGATTGGGAGTTCATGTACACTCATGGCTAATTCATGTCAATGTGTAACAAAATGAATACAGTATTGTAGAGCAAAACAAACTAAAAAATAAAAATTAATTAAAAAAAAGATTATTATCAGAAAAAAAAAAAAACAAAATACTTTATCCAACAGTTTGGCCACCTGATGTGAAGAGCTAACTCGTTGGAAAAGACCCTTATTCTGGGAAAAAATGAGGGCAGGAGGAGACGGGGGCGATAAAGGATGAAATGGTTGAATGGCATCACTGACTCAGTTGACATGAGTTTGAGCAAGCTCTGGGAACAGTAACGGGGAAGCCTGGTGTGCTGCCTGCAGGCCATGAGGTTGCAGAGTCAGACACGACTTAGTGACTGAATAACAACAGTTCTTTCTCCTCTTTCTTTATCCAACATATGATTTCTCTTTCAATCCAAGTTTATCACAACTAGTAACATAGGTAGGCTACAGAATTTCTAATATACAGAATTTGTGGGAGCTTATATACCCGATCAACAATTAGATAATTTTTTGGCTATAAGGAATATGTTCCAATGTTGAAACAATCAGTGTTCAAATAACCTTTTAGAGGAGAGAAAATACAAAGTCTGTTGGGAATAGAGTCTGAATTTATGGTAAGGAATAAATATAGCTATTTCCATGTCCTTTGCTCCCTGTTACACAAACAGTAGAAAAAGCAATAATTTATATATACCTGCTTCCCTCGAAAGGCTATGGTGCAAGCTCAACATCTCCTAATATACAGATTAAAAAATGGTTTAGTCTGTAAAGAAGTTAGTAATGGTTGGACAGATCAAAAAACAAACACAGATTTATTTGTTATTCACCAGATAAACTATCATTATGTCAGAAAATTTTCAGTAACTATCTATGCACATAATTCTGATGTTGTTCTTATGGAAAGTAAGGTGTAAATTATGAAGGAAGTTTGCAGAAAATCTTAGGGTCACCTCTGTTTCCTTTTGAAATAATTGCAGGAATTCTGCACAGAAATACAATTGTCTGGCTGCAGATATTTCTAACATTTCTTTCATTTAGCAACCCTGCCCTAGTTTCTTTTAATAAAGAATAGCAAGTCCATGTTATTTAAGGTGTCATATATTAATTGGTTATGAAAAATGCTCAGAGACCTCTTTGAGACTTGACAGTTGCCTAGCATAGCAAACACAGCCCTGTTTTACTTGCTACAGTCAGTTAAAATCTGGGTCTCCTGAGCAGTTTCTAGGTAGAGACCCAATCTGATAATTAATCATTAGTTCATATTCTAATGACACAAAACATTCCTGGAGATATTTAATTTTTAGCACAAGAGTTTTCTTGATGAAATCTTTTTTAAAATATATATACATAAAAAGTCTTATTTTAAAAATCAGAAATGGCATCACTGACTGGTAAAATAAAGGAACAACCACTGAAAGGATAAGAAAAATAATGGCTGTTGACATCATTTAACAATGTATTTTAAGTGCTGCTTGGAACAATAAGAATTTCTTCTACATTCAAGAAGGGAACAATATGGTGGGGCTAAAATTATTAGGCCAAATTATGCTTATATTTTCAGCTTGTTTTAGACGTGTGTCTGCATGTTTATTAATAAAAGGAGTAACATCCTTTACCAAGACTTGTTCCCAGATATATTGAATCAGAAAAAGTAAATATTTTCACCATTCTTCAAAGGAAAAATTTTAAATCTCTCTCATCATGAAAACAATGGCTCAAGAAAAAAGACTCATCCTTTAAATTTAGAAATCCTTTGAAAATAGTCCTAATTCCAAGCTGTTCTCATGTAATCTATCAGTGACTAGATTTCAACTCTGTACTTTATGCACCACGGAGCACCCCAGCTTTTGTCCATCTTGTTCTACCATGAAATTAATGGGCTAAGAAATAATATTATCACCCACCCCTAAAACAATATGTCATTTTATCAATGAACTAAATTTTATCTTCTAATAAAAGTTGCTTAAATTTATTCACTCTATACATTCATGAGAAAATATAATTGGAAACATTCACAAATTTCTTTCCTGGCATCCCTAGATCCCAGCATCAGTACTACTTCTCTCTGTCCCCTGACAGCCAAGTTTTCTTTTAAAAATTATCTTGTGCTACCTCTATTTTTTTTTTTTAATCCATACATGCCTTCTTTCTTCAGTCTAACGTCTGTTCCTATACCTGCTGACACTGCTCTCATTTAGGTCACCAATAGCCTCCAGATAGCTAGATCCAAAGGACATTTTTATATCTTTATATTATTATCCTCTGTGGGTTTTGACAATGTTGACAACTTGCCCTTAAATTTTCTTTTCTCTTAGCTAATGTGACAAGTTAATTCTCATATTGGAGGCCTGATTGAAACATGTATATCATATAAGAAACAAATCGCCAGTCCAGTTTCGATGCATGATACTGGATGCTTGGGGCTGGTGCACTGGGACGACCCAGAGGGATGGTACAGGGAGGGAGGAAGGAGGGGTGTTCAGGATGGGGAACACGTGTATACCTGTGGCAGATTCATGTTGATGTGTGGCAAAACCAATACAACATTGTAATTAACCTCTAATTAAAATAAATAAATTTATATTAAAAAAAATTTTTAAGTATAATCCTAAAAATAATCTCGCCTAGATTCAAATCTGTTTTATTTTCTTCACATTACATCTCAATAAATGAAATCATGTTGTGTATTCATTTGTCTCCTTGCTTATTGTATATTTCCATCCTAGGTTCTAAGATTCATGAGAGCAAAGACTGTTCTCTTCACCTCTTCAACTGTAACCTTCAAACCTATAACAGTGCCTTACACACACAAAAAGGAAGCTAAATAAACAATGATTGATGAGTGTGAGGGAATGGATATTGAGTCTCAGACCCTTAAATTAACTGGGAATTTTCACTTAGATATTTCAGAGTACCTCAAAGTCAAGATTTGGGAACTTAATTCTCTCCTCCCTAATATGATCTTTTAATGCTTCGAGTAAATCTGAATTCCTTCATTTCATCACCCTTCGCATCTAAAAAGGTAGACGTGGACATGGGGGTTTTCTCTTATTTATTTCTGTTTCCTCTGCCTTGTTGAAACACTCTTACTACTAAAATAGGCTTTCAACTGGTCTATTGTCCCCAGTCTTGATTCCATTCAATCTATTTTTCTTATGTCTAGCAATTATTAGCTTTTGTGCAAAAAGAAATGTGGAAGGATTATAAAAGTATCTCCTTATTATGACAAAATATAATTGTAAATTTTAACCTGGAAGTAGAAAATGCCTTAAATATTGCTTTTACAAGCCCCATTTAGATATGATTTAACTGAACCATGAAAGTATATCCATAAAAATTATCCCATCATCATTTCATATCCATTGCCTTGCCACACACAAAAAATTGCCATTTCAGTTATCAGATACAAACCCAAACTCTTTAATCAAATAGGGAATAGTTCCAGACCAACTTCACAACTTAACAAATAAGTCAGGGAAAGGCCTTAATGAACATAGGTTGCTCTTGCAATTAAATAGAAAAAGTCAATCATCTATTATTAACTAAATAGAGAAAGATACATGGTAACAGTGATGTGTGTGTATGAGAGAGAATGTGTGACCCATAAGTACACATACATATGTGAAAATTCATACAAATAGAAAACGGGGTAGACATATTTTTTTCTTAGCTTCCCCAAACCATTTCGCCATTTTTCTGTCAATAGTTCCCCCAGTTTTGAAGAATTACACTTTTCAGTCAAGCCATGAGGTTTTCCCATTTTCTATACATAGACCTGAGTATATGGCCTATCCTGAGCCAATAAGAGTCTCTCTTCCTCCAAACACAGTGCTCAGCTGAGAGTTTAGGAAATTGATATAGCCCCTTATATATTTTCCCTGTAATTTTATGATAGAAGATTGGAGAGTCACTATAGTATCCTGCTGAAATTATGCTAGATGCTTATGGAAATATTCTCTGATGATACATTTCTCTGTATATATGCACACAAAAATATAAGTTTTTTTAAAACTAAATAAGATAACGATATAACTGTAGTTATCCAATTTCCATGTAAAAACATATACTTTTTATTTGTAATTACATTCTGAGCTACCTTTAATAGTACCTTTTCATATGAGTACTCATTTTCATATGAGTATTGTATTGTACTTTATATGTACACACAAATTGTCCTTCTAAAGTAGTAACATGTAAAAAACGAATCACCAGTCTAGGTTTGATACAGGATACAGGATGCTTGGGGCTGGTGCACTGGGATGACCCAGAGAGATGATATGGGGAGGGTGGTGGAAGGGGGGTTCAGGATTGGGAACTCATGTACATCCATGGCAGATAATCAAGAAGTAAAAAAAATAATAATAATAAATAAGTAGTATACTATGTTTCTCTCACATTCACATTTATAGCTGTATCCAATGAACATTTTTGTGTGTGTGTGTGCCAGGCAATTTTTTTATATATTAGCTTGTTGCTCCCCTGTTCCCAAAATCCCAGTTAGATAGTTACTTATTATTGTTATTTTTATTTCTTTCCACATGAGAGAACAGAGGTTAAGAGAGATCAGGTAACTGATCCCTGATTACACAGTAAGCAACACTACTGAAATTTGAACCCAGGCAGTCTAGCTTTAGGGGCTTAGCTTTTAACCACTGTTTTATCTCATTTGTGTGTATACCTATTTCCTCTGCTCTTATCATCATGCATGTCATCAATCTTTCAAATTTTATTAAACTAATCATTTTAAAAATCTCATCAATTCAATTCATTTGATGAATAGTGAGTTTGAATATTTTTGTGGCAGACTATGGGATATTTGATTTTTTTTTTCCCTATGATTAATCATTCATATGTCTTTTCTATTTTCTGCTAGACCATATCTTTTCCTTACCAGTTTAAAGGATCACAGTCTGTTATATGTGTTGCTAAATGTTTTCCTTTATACTGTAATTTGTTTTTTAAATTTATTTATGATGTTTTTGTCTATAAAGACCTTTCAGACATTTTGTGCAGTCTAAAATGCCAATCATTCATATATGATTTCTAGATTTTGCAACTGGATGAAAATGATCTACTGCAAGACAATTCAAACATCTTTGCTTCTAGTGGTTTTGTTGTATTATAATGTTAAAATCTTTACAATTTTGAACAAAGTGGCCTTAATTTATGTTTACTAAGATCGGTAATCAATTGCCCATATCTGTCAAAAAACAAATATTTTCAACTGATTTGAAATGCTACATATACCATTCAAAAATTTCCACATCCTTGGTCTTGTCCTGAACTTATTACTTTGTTCCATTGATTTATACGTCTTTTTCTAAATCAGAGCCTAATTTCTTTTATCTTTAGATATTTATAATGATTTTGACACCAGTTAAAGCAGATCCCATCAATTGCATCTTGTTTTCAAAATTTTTTAGCTATACTAACAATTCTTCCATACGAACATTTTGGTTAGTGTACTTAACATTTTTACAGTACTACTTTCTACTCAGAAAGTGTTCTTTCACACTGTACAGGGTTTTTACCTTTAAAAGCCACGCTGCATGTTTCCTCCTCATATACGACCTAAATAATGATTTTCTTTCTGTTTTGATGCTTCTCTGTGTGAGCTGTCTCTTTTTCCCACACTATATTTTCTTACTAGTTTGCATCATCATTTTGCCTGGAAGTCAGCCATCCTGCTAGACTATCATCTTAATTACAATAATTTGTAACTGAATCAATTGGGTTTTCCTGATATACAACCCTATTAACTATTAATAAAGATATTTGCTCTCCTTTCCAAATCTTTGGTCTTTATTTCTTTATCTCATCTAAAATAATTAACATAAATATTCAGAAAAGTAGTTGCATAATCTATATCCACTGCAATAATATCATACTGGGTTGGATGTGAAAGTGAAAAGTGTGAGTTATTCAGTTGTGTCTGACTCTTTGCAACCTCATTCACTGTAGCCACCCAGGCTTCTCTGTCCATGGCATTCTCCAGGTAAGAATACTGGAGTGGGTAGCCATTCTCTTCTCCAAGGGATCTTCCTGAACTAGGGATTGAACCCAGATCTTCTGCATTGCAGGCAGATTCTTTACTGTCTGAACCACCAAAAAGGCCCCTGGTTGGAGGGTGTCCACATAAATTTGAGTCCTTCCCAGAACCTCAGAATGTGACTTCATTTGGAAATAGATTGCAGAGATAACTAGTTAAGATGAGGTCATACAGGAGTAGGGTAGGGCCTTAATTCACATCACTGGTGTCCTTATAAGGAGAGAAGGAGACACAAAGATAGAGGCTAAGGGGGAAATATCTTGTGAAGACAGAGGCAGTGATTGGAATTTTACAAGCCAGGGGATGACAATGTCAAATCTCCAGAAACTAGAAGAAAATCATGAAGCATTCTCCTTAAGAGATTCCTTAGAATCCAACCTGACACCTTTATTTTAAACTTCTAGTTCCAAAACTGTGAGGAAATAAATTTTTGCCCTTTCAAGCCACCTAAATTGTGGTACTTTGTTGAGCTAAACCTAGGAAACTAATACAAATATTGACTACAGCTTTTGCTAACCAAAAATGACACATTTGGGTTTCTAAAGATTTTATCAAGTTCAGGAAATGTCCTTCTTTTTCTCTTTTACATAAAATTTGTATCTTACTTCTTGAATATAATGATCTTGTAGCAGTTATAACTGATATGATTCTACAGTTATTTTTCTCCTTTATTGTGTTAATATTTAACATTGTGTTAGTTGCTTAGTTGTGCCTGACTCTTTACGACCCTGTGGACTGTAGCCCACCAGGCTCCTCTGTCTGTGGACTTCTCCAGATAAGAATACTAGAGTGGATTGCCATTTCACTAAACAAGTCTCCACCTCTCCCTGCATATACAGCTCTTTACAACATGCTTTTGAAACTCCTGCCAGTAAGAAGATGAGTTAATTTCTCTCTACTTTGAATTTCTGCTGTATATATGCCTTATCTTGTCCAACAGAACAGGGAAAAGACAATATTTTTCCGTTCTGAGCCTGTGCCTCAAAAGAATTTGCCTTCTTCCATTCTTCCTCTTGAAACTTGGCCACCACAGTCTGAGCTGGGCTAGGCTGGTGAATAATGGATTTTGTCTGAGCCAAAAAAAAGCCAACTGCTCATTGATTAATGACATTATCAGCTTCTAGCTAACCACAGGGGCGTAAGTGAGTCTAGTCAGAGTTAGGCAAGCCTGGCCCAGAGCTAGAGCAATGATCAGGTGACTCAAGGACTCAGGAGGAATAGTCAATGGTTGTCGTTTGGGGGCAACTAAGATTTGGAGTGATTTGTTATGCAGCAATGATATAAATAAAAATAAATACATATATTAAACATAAATGATTATATTAATATATATAGAAACTATATTAGCAATATAAAACAATTATACAAATATAAAGTTTATCTGTAGATTTATGAAATTAAACCTCCTTGATTTCTTACTAAAGAAATGGTCGTACTATAGAAGTGTAATAAAACAGTGCTAGATTCAGTTCCGTTAAATTCAGTCACTCAGTCATGTTCGACTCTTTGCGACCCCATGAACCACAGCATGCCAGGCCTCCTTGTCCATCACCAACTCTTGGAGTTTACCAAAACTCATGTCCATTGAGTTGGTGATGCCACCTAACCATCTCATCCTCTGTCGTCCCCTTCTCCTCCTGCCTTCAATCTTTCTCAACATCACAGTCTTTTCAAATGAGTCAGCTCTTCACATCAGGAGGCCAAAATACTGGAGTTTCAGCTTCAACATCAGTCTTTTCAATGAATACCCAGGACTGATTTCCTTTAGGATGGACTGGTTGGATCTCCTAGCAGTCCAAGGGACTCTCAAGAGTCTTCTCCAACACCACAGTTCAAAAGCATCAATTCTTCAGCACTCAGTTTTCTTTATAGTCCAACTCTCACATTCATACATGACCACTGGAAAAACCATAGCTTTGACTAGATGGACCTTTGTTGGCAAACTAATGTCTCTGCTTTTTAATATACTGTCTAGGTTGGTCATAACTTTCTTTCCAAGGAGTAGGCATCTTTTAATTTCATAGCTGCAATCACTATCTGCGGTGATTTTGGAGCCCCAAAAAATAAAGTCTGACACTGTTTCCACTGTTTCTCCATCTATTTCCCATGAAGTGATGGGACCAGATGCCATGATCTTAGTTTTCTGAATGTTTAACTTTAAGCCAACTTTTTCACTCTCCTCTTTCACTTTCATCAAGAGGCTCTTTAGTTCTTCTTCACTTTCTGCCATAAGGATGGTGTTATCTGCATATCTGAGGTTATTGATATTTCTCCCGGCAATCTTGATTCCAGCTTGTGCTTCTTCCAGCCCAGCATTTCTCATGATGTACTCTGCATAGTAGTTAAATAAGCAGGATGACAATATACAGCTTTGATGTACTCTTTTTCCTATTTGGAACCAGTCTGTTGTTCATGTCCAGTTCTAACTGTTGCTTCCTGACCTGCATATAGTTTTCTCAAGAGGCAGGTCAGGTGGTCTGGTATTCCCATCTCTTTCAGAATTTTCCACAGTTTATTGTGATCCACACAGTCAAAGGCTTTGGCATAGTCAATTACTAATATTTTATTTAAAATTTTAAATTTCTGTTAGACAACAGAAGACCTTGTGTTTCCAGTCATTAAAATATTTTAAAATGACATTAAAACTCAAATGATACTTAAAGTGATAAATGCATCCTTTATAAGTCAGTAAATGGTATTGTTACAACTGCCAAATATAACTTTTACTTTACCATTGCCGAATCCTCATTACATGAAAGGGACCTTATGTCATTTTTCCATTCTGTAAAGACCAAAGCCCAAATAAATGAAGTAGCTTGTTCAAGAGCAAGCTATTAGTAAATGTTGCAGCTGGGTTTAAACTCTTATGTGAGTAATCTCAACACTTTATCTCTGGACCACTTTGAGGAGGTCTGGAGAACAAAGGAAGATCAGAGAGGTAAAGTTAGATGGCTTTACATCCACATGATAATTTTCTGAAAATCAAAAGCTTCCCTCTATATTTTCACTATTCTAGGGGTAAAAACCTGACTTTCTATACCATATTTTCTCTAACATGGGATCCATAGTTACTTGTTTATAAACATGCTTAATATTTACTCTATTACTTAATTTAACTGGATTGTCACTATTAGCATAAAAATCTGGACTCATAAAAATGTACTGAATTTGTAAAACACAGTAGCTTTTTCTAAGTCCATGTCTATGATTGAATAACACCCATATAAAAATAAAGTTGGCGAGTAAAAGCTTTCTACTGAAGTCAGTAAATATCAGAATATTAATACTTGATGCCAATAAGGTCACGAATAATTAAGCCTTACTGGGATACAGTATACAAAATGATAAGATAATAAAAAACTAAACTATTGTTATGATTGATTAGTAAAAGTTATAATTGATCAATGCATGCAGAATTATCTGTTCTAGAAAAGTCACTATATAGTTGACATCATGCAATCTTTAGGTTGAAGTCATGAGCAACCATATCAATAGCATATGTTAGTGCCAAGGAAGGGATTCACATTGTAAATCCTATGTGAAAAGGCAGTGATTATTCTAGACTAGGATAGATGGAATGGTGGGATAATTATAGAAGAAGTAAGATTTGAGCTGAGTCTCTGAAAAAGTTAGAAGTTAGAGAAAGCCATGTAAGAATGTCTTATTAGGGGGAATGACACATGTCAGAAATGACAAATATCTCTGAGAGTCTGTCCCCACTCCAGAGTACATGGTACACATTACTGATCTGTGGCTGTTTGGTCTTCCTGAATTAAGAGGCAATCTCACAACACCCATCAATAGACAGCTGTGAATCAGAGAGAGCACACAGAGAAAACTTTCTGTCAGTCCATGGTGGGTAAAAAATTATGTGTGGAGTAAAATAGAAAAACAAAAGTATATTTGTTTGACTGAAATAGGAAGAGTATGGGGAATACTAATTGGAAAGTTTATAAGCACTAATTGGGGATGCTTGGAGTTTGGATTTTTCTCATGTGCAATGGGAAATGATTCAAAACTTCAGCAAAAAAGTAAATTAGGAAGCAACTGAGGACAGGGAAATCAGAGGAGGACTGTCACATTAATCCTGTAATGAGAAAGTGAAGGAAAAAGGCATTAATGGAAAAAAAGATACAATGATAAAATGCATAGTAAAAAAGAATTGTCAGGGAAGTCTCTCAGTCGTGTCGACTCTTTGCGACCCCATGGACCATAACCTACCAGGCTCCGCTGTCCATAGGATTTTCCAGGCAAGAGTATTGGAGTGGGTTGCCATTTCTTTTTCCAGGGGATCTTCCCAACCCAGCAATCAAACCCGGGTCTCCCACATTGCAGGCAGAAACTTTACCATCTGAGCCACCAGGGAAGCCCAAGATTAATTTATATGAACAAAATAATGATCAGTTAAGATTTATAGAATTCTGACTATGTCCATGATTCAAAATAAATAATTTAATGTGTTATCTCATTTGACCCTCATGATAACCAACAAGATAAAGTATCTTTCATATCTCCATTTCACAAATGGAGAAACAAAGGCTGTATACTAAGAATCTGACATATTTTGAAAACTAAATAATACACTGATTCTATGTAACTAGCTTTGGTTATAGAATAGCCTTTTATTTGACTTTAGTTCTCAGTTTAACCTTACACGTAGCTCTGATCTCTCTGTTAGCATCTATAGACTCCTACTTTGTGAATGTTTACAACAGTTTCCTCTGAGAAAAGAATGTGGAATTTGTTCAATTTCAGATTTGATTTTCAACAGAAAGTCTATTACATTAAAAGCTTCTGCACAACAAAGGAAACAATAAGCAAGGTGAAAAGACAGCCTTCTGAATGGGAGAAAATAATAGCAAATGAAGCAACTGACAAACAACTAATCTCAAAAATATGCAAACAGCTTATCCAGCTCAATTCCAGAAAAATAAATGACCCAATCAAAAAATGGGCCAAAGAACTAAAGAGACATTTCTCCAAAGAAGACATATGGATGGCTAACAAACACATGAAAAGATGCTCATCATCACTCATTATCAGAGAAATGCAAATCAAAACCACAATGAGGTACCATTTCATGCCAGTCAGAATGGCTGTGATCCAAAAGTCTACAAGCAATAAATGCTGGAGAGGGTGTGGAGAAAAGGGAACCCTCTTACACTGTTGGTGGGAATGCAAATTAGTACAGCCACTATGGAGAACAGTGTGGAGATTCCTTAAAAAATTGCAAATAGAACTGCCTTATGACCCAGCAATCCCACTGCTGGGCATACACACCGAGGAAACCAGAATTGAAAGAGACACATGTACCCCAATGTTCATCGCAGCACTATTTATAATAGCCAGGACATGGAAGCAACCTAGATGTCCATCAGCAGATGAATGGATAAGAAAGCAGTGGTACATATACACAATGGAGTATTACTCAGCCATTAAAAAGAATACATTTGAATCAGTTCTAATGAGGTGGATGAAGCTGGAGCCGATTATACAGAGTGAAGTAACCCAGAAAGAAAAACACCAATTCAGTATACTTACACATATATATGGAATTTAGAAAGATGGTAATGATAACCCTGTACGCGAGACACCAAAAGAGACACAGGTGTATAGAACAGCCTTTTGGACTCTGGGAGAAGGAGAGGGTGGGATGATTTGGGAGAGTGTCAGTGTAACATGTATGATATCATAAGTTAAACGAATCACCGGTCTAGGTTCGATGCAGGATGCTTGGGACTGATGCACGGGGATAGTCCAGAGAGATGGTGTGGGGTGGGAGGGGGGAGGGGGGTTTGGGATTGGGAGTTTATGTACACTCGTGGCTGATTCATGTCAATGTATAGCAAAACAAATACAGTATTGTAAAGCAAAACAAACTAAAAAATAAAAATTAATAAAAAATAAAAAAAAAAAGAAGCATCACTACAAACAAAGCTCGTGGTGGCAATGGAATTCCAGTTGAGCTATTTCAAATCCTAAAAGATGATGTTGTGAAAGTGCTGCACTCCCATATTCCATCACATTTGGAAAACTCAGCAGTGGCCACAGGACTGGAAAAGGTCAGTTTTCATTCCAATCCCAAAGAAAGGCAATGCCAAAGAATGCTCAAACGACCACGGAATTGCACTATCTCACATGCTAGAAAAATAATGCTCAAAATTCTCCAAGCCAGGCTTCAACAGTATGTGAACTGTGAGCTTCCAGATATTCAAGTTGTTTAGAAAAGGCAGAGGAAGCAGAGATCAAATTGCCAACACCTACCTGATCATCAAAAAAGCAAGAGAGTTCCAGAAAAACATCTACTTCTGCTTTATTGACTATGCCAAAGCCTTTGTGTGTACCACAACAAACTCTGGAAAATTCTTTAAGAGATTAGAATACCAGACCACCTCACCTGCCTCTTGAGAAATCTGTATGCAGGCCAGGAAGCAACCGTTAGTTAGAACTGGATGTGGAACAACAGACTGATTCCAAATTAGGAAACCGGTATGTTAAGGCTGTATATTGTCATCCTGTTTATTTAACTTATATGCAGAATACATCATGAGAAATGCTGGGCTGGATGAAGCCCAAGCTGGAATCAAGATTGCTGGGAGAAATATCAATAACCTCAGATATGCAGATGACACCACCCTTATGGCAGAAAGTGAAGAACTAAAGAGCCTCTTAATGAAAGTGAAAGAGAAGAGTGAAAAAGTTGTCTTAAAGCTCAACATTCAGAAAACTAAGTTCATAGCATCTGGTCCCATCACTTCATGGGAAATATATGGGGAAACAGTGGAAACAGTGTCAGACTTTATTTTTCTGGGCTCCGAAATCACTGCAGATGGTGACTGCAGCCATGAAATTAAAAGACGCTTGCTCCTTGAAAGAAAAGCTATGACCAGCCTAGATTAGGTGACAATATACAGCCTTGACATACTCATATTAAAAAGCAGAGACATTACTTTGCCAACAAAGGTCCGTCTAGTCAAGGCTATGGTTTTTCCAGTAGTTACATATGGCTGTGAAAGTTGGACTATGAAGAAAGCTGAGCACCAAAGCATTGATGCTTTTGAACTGTGTGTTGGAGAAGACTCTTGAGAGTCCCTTGGACTGCAAGGAGATCCAACCAGTCCATTCTAAAGGAGATCAGTCCTTGGTGTTCTTTGAAGGACTGATGCTAAAGCTGAAACTCCAATACTTTGTCCACTTCATGTGAAGTGTTGACTCATTGGAAAAAGACTCTGATGCTGGGAAGTATTGGGGGCAGGAGGAGAAGGGGACGACAGAGGATGAAATGGCTGGATGGCATCATCAACTCAATGGACAAGAGTTTGGGTGAAATCTGGGAGTTGGTGATGGACAGGGCGGCCTGGCGTGCTGCAGTTCTTGGGGTCTCAAAGAGTCTGACACGACTAACGAACTGAACTGAACTGAAGAGATATATAAACCACATATTGATGTGGCTGTTTTCATCCTAATTCAGGATTCCCATTCACCATTGTAGAGTTCAGAGATGCCTATTTAATACCCTGTTTTGCTCAAAATGAAGAATCTATCTATTAGACATCATCTTCTTTTCAAGAATCAGGTCCCACACTTCTCCCTTGAGGAAAAACTCTGTTAAATGGGTACAGCAAGACCGTGTATCCCATACCCTAATCCAGGGCCGGTTTCCAGCATTATTAATCTCTTCCATGGCTTTCTATGACTAAGCTACAGCTTTTAACCAACCCATGGATTTTCCCCATTCTCATTTAAATCAAATCTTACCTTTAATTCTCTGAGCATCTGGGTTTGATCCCACTGCCTCTTCATGTTCCCAACCCAGAAGATGTCTTATTAATTTCTAAATCTCAAGGCTATGAGTCCCTGACTGAGGCCAGACCTGCAAGGTCATGGTACTGATTTCTCTCAATCATGGTTCTAATTACACATTGCCCAACCCCTGCAATGTATCTGGGTTAGGACATCTCAGATCATGAGCTTAGGGAAGACTGAATCAAAGTATCTTTGAAATAGATAATTATCCCCTAAGCTGAAGATAGTAGAAGATATGATTCATTTAGGGCTGAAATACTGCAGGGACATTACACAGGCCAAACAGAATTACAAAACCAAAGAACAGATGAATTTAACTTGACAATGAACTTTCTGTTCATCTCCCTTTCGAGGTTGTGGAAATTCATTATTATGAACACCTGAAGCCTTCTCAGATTTTTACAGCCATCAGGGTACTTACAGAGCTTTATTTTCAAAGGAGAGAGATAAGTAGCTGTTCAACAGTATCACATTGCAAGCTTTGTATTAATAGATATATTATTTCTATATAGTTAAAGAATATTAATTCTGCAGCTCAGGCCTTTGGCTGTAAGATAGTGCTTGTACTTTTAAAGAATTCCAGTCCCAGCATAAGATCACAGTCACAGATGGTGCAATTTACATGCAATTCTTTTTCTATTTGTTTTGTAAGACCCATGATGGACAATTGGCTTGAAAGACAAACTATTTGGTGAGTTAGATAGCTTCCTGGGGCTTCCCTGGTGGTTCAGATGGTAAAGAATTTGCCTGCAATGCAGGAGACCCAGGTTAGATCCCTGGATCAGGGTATCAACTGGAGGAGGGAATAGCTACCCACTCCAGTATTCTTGCCTGGGGAATACTATGGACACAGGAGCCTGGCAGACCACAAAGAGTCAGACATGACTAAGTGACTAATACTTTCACAACACACTTTACATAGCATCATAGGCAGCTAGTTACCAACGTTTGGCAAAGATGACAAAAATAGTTTTCTACTCAAAGTAAAGTCCTCCAGTTTATGGACTTTAAGCCAGACATCTTAACATTGTCACTCTGTGTAGGGTACTCTATTTGGACCCCCAATGACAGTCTTAGGCATGTGGAACTTAATCGTGGGGACATGAAGATATAGATAAACAGCTAGGCTTTCTGCTGCTGCTGCTAAGTCACTTCAGTTGTGTCCGACCCTGTGCGACCCCATAGACGGCAGCCCACCAGGCTCGCCCATCCCTGGGATTCTCCAGGCAAGAACACTGAAGTGGCTTGCCATTTCCTTCTCCAATGCATGAAAGTGAAAAGTGAAAGTGAAGTCACGCAGCCATGTCCAACTCTTAGTGGCCCCATGGACTGCAGCCTACCAGGCTCCTCCACCCATGGGATTTTCCAGGCAAGAGTACTAGGCTTTCTAGCACTGCTAAATGCACCTGCTTTTTTAGAGTCTGTTATCAGCAAGATATGGAGGTTGGGTCCAAATACCAAAATGATGGGTGATCAAAATATACTTTAGAGTAAGAGAAGAGATGAACCTTGAGTTGGACTTTTTCTTGAATGAAGATGGAGGAATCACTCTTCTTGAAGAGCTAGTTATTTTCTTTTAGAAAGACCTTGAACTAAAAACATAACTAGGTTGGTTATGACCAGTCCCTTGTAGTCATCTGGTCATTGAGACAGACCATCTGGTTTTGATGCTGGACACATCATGGCAAAGAGATAATTAAACATTTTTGAAATCACTTTCCTAGTGAATATACTTTCAAGTACAGTCCAATAGTCTAGAGTTGAAATTGAAATCTCTCAAGACAGACCTCCCTCCTCTATTAGAAGCCATGCTAAATAGATAGGATCCCCATTCTTATGAAATGTTTTAAAATTTCACAGTTCTCATAGACCCTCAGGAATATAACTATTCCCATTGAAGGAGTTTACATGCATACAACTATTTCTTTAAATAATGTTTCAACAAAGAAACCAAGATGCCATCACACTCAGTGGCATCCAAAAGCCACAAGGTTGCCATAAAAGCTTGTGCCAAAGAAATAGAAGCATATATAGCTGTTCCATGAATAAATGGGCTTGGCTGGTGTTCCTGGGCAGTCATTTGTATCTTTTAAGGCAGAACTGCAAGGTCAGGGAAGCACTTCTGCACTTGATTCCACAAAAGTGTCAAAGACAAAGTCCTAACGAAGGACGTGATGGTGAACCATGAGCCCAGAAGAAGATCAATAAGAGAGTTTAATGTAACTCAGTTTGCAAAGACAAGTTCAGAACATTATCTGGAAATGGAACACAGTGCTAAAGAGACCCACTTTAGTGTTTGGTGACTATTTTTAAGGAACCCTACTAAGATAAACAGATGTTTGATAATTTTGGCCTAACCATGTTTGACTTTGTCAATGACTCAATTTTGAGCAACTTCATAGGATATGCTTCTGAATTTGAGTTAAAACTTGTTGCTTAATTAGCTGTTCAAGAAAGAAACATCACAGAAATTGTATATGTAATCTGCAGTTAAGAAAATTATCTCAGAAGGAATATAATTCCATTGCAAATAAATTATCATCAGATCCCTATGAACACTATCTCCACTTGACAAGGAAACACCAGTGTAGGAGGCTGGCGTGAGGGCGGGTTGGACTTTAGTCAACACTTCTATTCTGTTTCCCTGAGGGAAGGAGAGCCACTCTGCTTGCTCTCACTGTGAGCCAAGCCACACCATCACCACTTGATCCAAGATCAGTTTGAAGGCATTATCTCCTCCTAGCTTATGCTGATTTACCTTGTATAATGCCACACTTGTGGCCAAGACATCATGTCCCCTCATGGGACTAATACCTACCATTGACAAAGAGGTTTCTGAGAACTGTATGCTCTCCCTCCCCATTGTTTTAGGTCAAGCCAGTGCAACACTCCTCTCCTCTGGTTGATTGTCCTGGATTCTATGCCAAAAATAGAGAAATCCAAGAAAATGGGGACATCATGTCCCCTCATGGGACCAATATCTACCATTGACAAAGAGGTTTCTGAGAACTGTATGCTCTCCCTCCCCATTGTTTTAGGTCAATCCAGAGCAACACTTCTCTTCTCTGATTAATTGTCCTGTATTATATGCCAAAAATAGAGAAATAGAAGAAAATGGATTGTCTTCATGTGATTGTTGTTACTTTGGGATATATTCACACAGCAAGATAGACAGAGAAGTGACTCAAATCATGCTGTTCTATCATGTCCGACTATTTGTTACCACATAGACTGCAGCACAGCAGGCTTCCCTGTCCTTCAGTATCTCCCAGAGTTTTCTAAAACTCATGTTTATTGAGTTAGTGATGCTATCTAACCATCTCACCCTCTGATGCCCCTTTCTCCTATTGCCTCAAGCATCAGAGTCTTCTCCAATGAGTCAGCAGTTCACATTAGGTGGTCAAAGTATTGGAGCTTCAGCTTCAGCATCAGTCCTCCAATGAATATTCAGCATTGATTTCTTTTAGGATTGACTGATTTGATCTCCTTGCAATCCAAGGGGCTCTCAAGAGTCTTCTCCAGCACCTCAGTTTGAAAGAATCAGTTATTTGACATTCAACCTTATTTTTGGTCCACCTCTTACATCTATGCTTGATTTCTGGTAAAATCATAGCTTTGATAATACAGATTTTGTTGGCAAAGTTTTGGCTTTTCTTTGTAATAAGCTATCTAGCTTTGTGATTGTTTTCCTTCCAAGGAGCAAGTGTCTTTTAATTTCATGGCTGCAGTCAGTATCTGCAGGAATTTTGGAGCCCAAACATATAAAGTCTGTCACTGTTTCCATTGCATCCCCACCTATTTGCCATGAAGTGATGGGACCAAATGCAATGATCTTAGTTTATTGAATTCTGAGTTTTAAGCCAGCTTTCTCACTCTCTTCTCTTACCCTCATCAGGAGGCTCTTTAGTTCAACTTAGATTCTGCCATTAGAGTGATATCATCTGTATAGCTGAGGTTGTTGATATTTCTCCCAGCAATCTTGATTTCAGTTTGTGATTCATCCAGCCCAGCATTTCACATAATTTACTCTGCATATAAGTTAAATAAGCAGGGTGACAATATACAGCATTGATATAATCCTTTTCCAATTTGAATTAGTTGTTCAATGTCCAGTTCTAGCAGTTGCTTTGTGACCTACATACAGGTTTCTTAGAGACAGGTAAGGTGGTCTGATATTCCCATCTCTTTAACAATTTTCTAAGGTTTGTTGTGATTTACACAATTGTTTAGCATAGTCAATGAAGCAGAAGTAAATGTTTTTCTAAAATTCTCTTGCTTTTTCTATGATCCAACAGATGGTGGCAATTTGGTCTCTGGGTCCTTGGCCTTTTCTAAATCCGGTTTGTACATAGAATTCTCAGTTCATGTGCTGCTGAAGCCTAGCTTAAAGAATTTTGAGCATTGCCTTCCTAACATGTGAAATGAACTCAACTGTATAGTAGGTTTTTTTTTTTTTT
>SJXQ01001945.1:108398-275392 GCA_006408695.1 Aepyceros melampus
TATTATTTTCTCCCATTCAGAAGGCTGTCTTTTCACCTTGCTTATAGTTTCCTTTGTTGTGCAGAAGCTTTTAATTTTAATTAGATCCCATTTGTTTATTTTTGCTTTTATTTCCAGTATTCTGGGAGGTGGATCATAGAGGATCCTGCTGTGATTTATGTCAGAGAGTGTTTTGCCTATGTTCTCCTCTAGGAGTTTTATAGTTTCTTGTCTTACGTTTAGATTTTTAATCCATTTTGAGTTTATTTTTGTGTATGGTGTTAGAAAGTGATCTAGTTTCATTCTTTTACAAGTGGTTGTCCAGTTTTCCCAGCACCACTTGTTAAAGAGATTGTCTTTAATCCACTGTATATTCTTGCCTCCTTTGTAGAAGATAAGGTGTCCATAGGTGTGTGGATTTATCTCTGGGCTTTCTATTTTGTTCCATTGATCTATATTTCTGTCTTTGTGCCAGTACCATACTAAATGTCATGAACCTCTGTCCATAGTTCATCAGACACTCTGACTATCAGATCTAGTCCCTTAAATCTATTTCTCACTTCCACTGTATTGTCATAAGGGATTTGGTTTAGGTCATACCAGAATGGTCTAGAGTTTTTCCCCACTTTCTTCAATTTAAGTCTGAATTTGGCAATAATGAGTTCATGATCTGAGCCACATTCCACTCCCGGTCTTGTTTTTGCTGACTGTATAGAGCTTCTAAATCTTTGGTTGCAAAGGATATAATCAATCTGATTTCAGTGTTGACCATCTGTTGTCCATGAGTAGAGTCTTCTCTTATGTTGTTGGAAGAGGATATTTGCTATGACCAGTGCAGTCTTTTGGCGAACTCTGTTAGCCTTTGCCCTACTTCGTTTTGTACTCCAAGGACAAATTTGCCTGGTACTCCACGTGTTTCTTGACTTCCTATTTTTTGCATTCCAGTCCTCTATAATGAAAAGGACATCTCTTTTGAGTATTAGTTCTAGAACGTCTTGTAGGTCTTCATAGAACTGTTCAGCTTCAGCTTTTTCAGCATTACTGGTCGGGGCATAGACTTGGATTACCATGATATTGAATCGTTTGCCTTGGAAATGAACAGCAATCATTCTGTCTTTTTGAGATTGCATCCAAGTACTGCATTTCGGACTCTTTTGTTGACTATGATGGCTATTCCAGTTATTCTAAGGGATTCTTGCCCACAATAGTATTCACAATGGTCACCTGAGTTAAATTCACCCATTCCAGTCCCTCTTAATTCACTGATTCCTAGAATGTTGATAATAGCTCTTGCTATCTCCTGTTTGACCACGTCCAATTTGCCTTGATTCATTGACATAACATTACAGGTTCCTATGAAATATTGCTCTTTACAGCATCAGATCATGCTTCTATCACTAGTCCCATCCACAACTGGGTGTTGTTTTTGCCTGGCTCCATCCCTTCGTTCTTTCTGGTGTTTTTTTTTTTTTTTTCACTGATCTCCAGTAGCATATTGGGCTACCTACAGACCTGGGGAGTTCATCTTTCAGTGTCCTATCTTTTTGCCTTTTCATACTGTTCATGGGGTTCTTGAGGCAAGAAAACTGAAGTGGTTTGCCATTCCCTTCTTCAGTGGACCACATTCTTTCAGACCTCTCCACCATGACCCATCTGTCTTGGGTGGCCCCACACGGCATGGCTTAGTTTCATTGAGTTAGACAAGGCTGTAGTCCGTGCGATCAGATTGGCTAGTTAACTATGATGGTGGTTTCAGTGTGTCTGCCCTCTGATGCCCTCTCTCAGCACCTACCATCTTACTTGTGTTTCTTTTACCTTGGACGTGGGGTATAGTAATGCTCAAAATTCTCCAAGCCAGGCTTCAGAAATCATGAACCATGAACTTCCAGATGTTCAAGCTGGTTTTAGAAAAAGCAGAGGAACCAGAAATCAAATTGCCAATATCTGCTGGATCATTGAAAAAGCAAGAGAGTTCCAGAAAAACATCTATTTCTGCTTTCTTGACTATGTCAACCCTTTGACTGTGTGGATCACAATAAACTGTGGAATATTCTTTAAGAGATGAGAATACCAGACCACCTGACCTGCCCCTTGAGAAACCTATATGCAGGTCAGGAAGCAACAGTTAGAACTGGACATGGAACAACAGACAGGTTCCAAGTAGGAAAAGGGGTACGTCAAGGCCGTATATTGTCACCCTGCTTATTTAACTTATATGCAGAATACATCATGAGAAACACTGGGCTGGAGGAAGCACAAGCAGGAATCAAGATTGCCAGGAGAAATATCAGTAACCTCACATACGCACATGACACCACGTTTATGGCAGAAAGTGAAGAACTAAAGAGCCTCTTGATGAAAGTGAAAGAGGAGAATGAAAAAGTTGGCTTAAAGCTCAACATTCAGAAAACTAAGATCATGACATCCGATCCCATCACTTCATGGAAAATAGATGGGGAAACAGTAGAAACAGTGTCAAACTTTAGTTTTCTGGGCTCCAAAATCACTGCAGATGGTGATTGCAGCCATGAAATTAAAAGATGCTTACTCCTTGGAAGGAAAGTTATGACCAACCTAGAGAGTATATTAGAAAGCAGAGACATTATTTTGTCAACAAAGGTCCGTCTAGTCAAAGTGAAAGTGAAGCCACTCAGTCATGTCCGACTCTTTGCGACCCCATGGACTGTAGCCTACCAGGCTCCTCTGTCCATGGGATTTTCCAGGCAATAGTACTGGAGTGAATTGTCATTTCCTTTTCCAGGGGATCTTCCTAACCCAGGGATTGAACTCGGGTCCCCCACATTGTAGACAGACGCTTAACTGTCTAAGTCACCAAGGAAGTCCCGGTGGTTTTTCCAGTAGTCAAGTATGGATGTGAGAGTTGGACTATAAGAAAGCTGAGCACTGAAGAATTGATGGTTTTGAACTGCGGTGTTGGAGAAGACTCTTGAGAGTCCCTTGGACTGTAAGGATTTCCAACCAGTCCATCCTATAGGAGATCAGTCCTGGGTTTTCACTGGAGGGACTGCTGTTGAAGCTGAAACTCCAATACTTTGGCCACCTGATGCAGACAGCTGACTCATTTGAAAAGACCCTAATGCTGGGAAAGATTGAGGGCAAGAGGAGAAGCAGATGACAGAGGATGAGATGGTTGGCTGGCTTCACTGACACAATGGACATGGGTTTGGGTGGACTCCAGGGGTTGGTGATGGATAGGGAGGCCTGGTGTGCTGCAGTTCATGGGGTCACAAAGGGTCAGACACCACTGAGCAACTGAATGGAACTGAAGTGAACTGTATGGTAGTTTGAACATTCTTTGACATTGACATTCTTTGGGACTGGAAAGAAAATGGACCTTTTCCAATTCTGTGGCCACTGCTGAGTTTTCCAATTTTGCTGACATATGAGTGCAGCATTTTAACAACATTATCTTTTATGATTTGAAATAGCTCATCTGGAGTTCCATCATCTCCATTAGCTTTGGTTGTAGTAATATTTCCTAAGCCCCATTTGATTTAACACTACTGGACGTCTGGCTCTAGGTGACTGACCACACTACCATGGTTACTCGTGTCATTGAAACCTGTTTTTTTTTTTTTTTTTTTACAATTCTGTGTATTCTTGCTGCTTCTTAATCTCTTCTGCTTATGTTAGGTCTATGTTGCTTCAAAGTTTAGAACTTGTACAAGTCAAATGTTCAAGGTTACAGAGTTGGGCTAAAAATAGAACCAGAGCCATGTACTTTCCTGAATTCTTCATCAGGCTTTTTCCATTTCATCACCCTCTTTAGGCATCTTTCATAAAATATTCATCTCCTGCCTTATCCCACTTCTGGTCTAATCTCCCAGAGGTGCTGATTAACCAAACCCAGGACCTAATTTGTTTAGTTCATGATCTAATAAGGACTTTGGGGCAAAATGAACATTTTGATTTTATTTCCTCTCTCTTGTGCATTGTGCTTGGTGTGTGTGTGTGTGTGTGTGTGCGCGCGCGCGCGCACGCACATCTGGGTCATCATTTCAAGAATGCTTGGAGATCTTCCTTCATAGGTAGTAAAAGATTTCACCAATAATTCTGTCTTATCCCCCATCCACATGTTCAAATATCATTCCTCCAATGTGTTTAGAAACTATAAACTTCTTTTCCATTTCCTGGTAATGCTCAATTTTTAAAAAATGTATTCCTGATTAGTGTGCTAGAGCAGACTTGTCCAGGCTCATAAGAGTTCACTGTGTACATGTTTTCCCAATTTGAATAAATGCTTGATATTGGCCAGTGTAGAAGATTTACACAATGGCAGAAGATGGCAAATGCTACAAATAAGCATTTTTTATTTTTTTAAAGCAAATTCTTTCATTATGTTATTTAGTTTTCTTAATAACAGCTTTATTAATATATAATTTCAGAGAGCCAAATTGTTACCCTTTTCATTTCCTAATACCCTCTACTTTCTGACCCCTCAGAAGAAAGCAAGCCTCCTATTAGGAATATTAAAATGGAGGAAGTCTTTGTCAGTCTTCAGAAACAGGAAAGCAGCCCACAGTCCTGCTTCTAATCTGCCTGGACACTGCCCAGGTTTTGTACCCGCTTGCAAGTACAAGTCAGGCAGCATGTTAGATAAGTAAGGGAATGAGTCTTGGAATTCTTGAGCTCTTAGAGGTCTGGCCAACCCCCCAGGGTCTTAGAAGTCTTATGACTCACAAAGTGAAGCAAACAACATTGTAAAAGTTAAATCAGAGCTTCATTTTTGCACATAAACTAATGACAATGTCAATTTGAGGGCTGGGATTATAAGCAGGGACCCTCAAAACTACAATTTGAAGTCTCACTTGTGGGGTGCATGCACCACCTGAGACTCTTTCCCAATTGGGACTCTAGATTGCTGCTAACAAGGGACTTTTGTGCACTGTCCAAGTTTGGATATATGTTGTCAGCCAGTTTGGTGATGCATACACTGTGGTGTTGGAGAAGACTCTTGAGAGTCCCTTGGACTGCAAGGAGATCCAACCAGCCCATTCTGAAGGAGATCAGCCCTGGGTGTTCTTTGGAAGGAATGATGCTAAAGCTGAAACTCCAGTACTTTGTTCACCTCATGCAGAGATTTGACTCATTGGAAAAGACTCTGATGCTGAGAGGGATTGGGGTCGGGAGGAGAAGGGGATGACAGAGGATGAGGATGAGATGGCTGGATGGCATCATCGACTCGATGGACGTGAGTTGGAGTGAACCTCGGGAGTTGGTGTTGAACAGGGAGGCCTGACGTGCTGCAATTCATGGGGTTGCAAAGAGTCGGACACGAATGAGTGACTGAGCTGACCTGAACTGAACACTGTTCCTTGGGGCTTCCCAGGTGACTCAGTGGTAAAGAATCCACCTGCCAATGAAGGAGATGCAGGAGACTTGGGTTCAATTTCCTGGGTGAGGAAGATCCCTTGGAGGAGGAAATGGCAACCCACTCCAGTATTCTTGCCTGGAAAATTCCATGGACAGTGGAGCCTGGAGGGCTACAGTCCATGGGATCACAAAGAATTGGATACATCTGAACAACTGTGCACACATGCACACATGCAAGCTGTTACTTCTATTGTTTCTATTTCTTTTCTTTTAATGATTGCATATTGAAATTGTCAAATAATCTTCTGTAAAATTGAAATTATTTATGTGTAATGAGTGATTTCTTTTGTTAATGAGTTCTTTGATCCTAAAATGAAAGTAAATATTTCAGCAAAACACCTCCTTACTCCAGATGACTTTATTAATCTTTGCCAAAAACATAGGATGAGGCTCTAACTTATAATACCTCCAATAATGTAATTATTTTACAACTGATCTGCTACTTAAGCTTAAACATTCCTGTGTTCCATGAATCAGAATTAGACAGTTGTACTTGGGCCATTTCTCCAGGCTCACACCTGTTAACTCAAAGAAAGCAGCTGCTGAGTGTTTTGCAGGCATTTCTACTCTCATTTTCCTTATTTCTAAGACAGATGAGGCTACTGTAGATGCTCTAACTCCAGCCAACCCACAGATAAATGCAGCCATTGGAGTGAGCCCAGGTGAAAGCATCAAAAGAACTACTCTGCAGCCCACATAATCTTAATAAGCAATACATCCTGTCTCAATGCATCAAGTTTTGAGGGCTTTTTTTGCAAATCAGTGGATAATTGATAGACCATCTCTCCACTAAATGTATTTACAACTGAATTATGAACAACCAAGTCCTGAGCTGCTTTCTTTGACTTTAAGTCGTCTCATATTTTTTTTAAAGGACTGTATCTTTAGGAAGTGTCAGCCATAGGAAAAAAGAGATAAACCCAGGATGGGATCACACATATAATGGAGATAAGTCCAATGTAGGAGAGCCAACTGAGTAAACAGAAAAACATTTTTTAAAATGTTTAAAATTAAAAAAAAAAACTTAAAAAAATTAAAGACATACAACTGCAGCTGGCCAGTGAGTTCTGAAAAAAAAGTATACATACATATATAATCTCCTAAAGGAAAGAGCAGTCTCCAGAGATCAAACTAGAAGGATCCCAACCTTTTTTTTGCTATTGTCAATAGAGTTGTTAATAAAAGATCTCATTCTGCATACTTTATGCCCTTCCTCAGAGCCATGGAGGCTGCCATATGTCTTCAAAGGAGAGTATTCATAATACCTCACAAAATTAAGCTTGAAGGAAGGTAGAACCCAGAAAAAGAGACTCAGTTAATGAAAGCAGAATATGCCTTCTGGGAACATTGACAAAGGCTAATAACAAGGCAAGCATTTCCTGGATTCTCTTATGTTTTTATGTTGCTTCATACACAGAATAAAAACAAAATAGAAATATTTTTTACACTAGCCACCTTGCCAACAAGAATTCATTCTGTGACCAACCCTAAAATCTCCAATTAGGTATGTACACCTTAAGATATAGCATCAGTCCTCCTTGACCATATATTTGTTCAGACAGCATGCTCTAATTGAAGACACTGAGTTGAATTAAAAATATGAAGACAAACGAATTCCTTTTGGGTGCCTCACAAATCCTTAATGCTAGAAAAACAACAAACAGAGTTTGTAATTCTGATCATATGTTACTTTCTGGGGGTTCAGTTCAGTTCAGTTCAGTTGCTCAGTCATATCCGACTCTTTGTGACCCCATGAATTGCAGCACGCTGGGCCTTCCTGTCCATCACCGTCTCCTGGAGTTCACTCAGACTCACATCCATCGAGTTGGTGATGCCATCCATCCATCTCATCCTCTGTCATCCCCTTTTCCTTCTGCCCCCAATCCCTCCCAGCATCAGGGTCTTTTCCAATGAGTCAACTCTGGGGGTTATACATTATTAAATCTTGTTGAAAGGGCAGAATTGGGCTTTCCCTTCTTCACTTAGCCTGTTTTCTCTTAACACTTCACTCAGCAGAGTCTGTAAAATAGGCCTGAGCAGGATCCCATTAGCTGTGGTCAATTTTAATTTCTGGTTCTCATGCACAAACCTGATGTGTATAGGTTCCAGATCCTAAAAGGAAAATGTCACAAAGCCATTTTTGCCATTGCTTAATTAAAACAAATAATGCATCCTGCAATTTACAAAGAAAAAAATAAGACAGTCATTTAAGTCATGCGGACAAATTTTACTACCTAACACTTTGTTCTCAAATGACCATCTGTTTATATCCAACAAAAATATTTTAGACAGTTTTTTCTCCTTTATCCAACAAAAATTAGAGTATGGTCTGCCTCAACTTTTGTGGTAAAAGTAGAGAAAAGACAGCCTCATTAGGATTCAGATTCCAGAGCTTCTGCTTTCCATTCAGATCTAATGCCTGAGCACCACATATATCATAAATGAAGAGACTAGGGCACTTGATCCTTCCTTGCTGGCCAGCACTACATTGAAAGCAAGTGAACATGGAACTGGATATCTCCTACCTGAATTAATCACAGCTCTGTCAGTTTTAAGAAAAAGAAACTTAACTCATTTTGGCTTGTAAAATGATGAAAAGAGGGAAATGGTTCATGAGTGAATCACAAGCTGAAATCTAGATTGCTAGGGAAATATCAACAACCTCAGATACGCATGATACCACTCTCATGGCGGGAAGCAAAGAGGAACATAGAGCTTCTTGATGAGGGTGAAAGAGGAGAGTGAGAAAGCTGGCTTAAAACTCAACATTCAAAAAGCTAATATCATGGCATCCAGTCCCATCACTTCATAGCAAATAGAAGAGGAACAGGGGAAGCTGTGACAGATTTTTATCTTCCTGCGCTCCAGAATTACTGAAGAGGGTAAATGCAGCCATGAAATTAAAAGACACTTGCTCCTTGGAAGTAAAGCTATGACAAACCTAGACAGCATATCAAAAAGCAGAGGCATCACTTTGCCAACAAAGTTCCATATTGTTGGAAAAACCAAAGGTCCTATGGTTTTTCCAGTAGTCATGTACAGATGTGACAGTGGGACCATAAAGAAGGCTGAGTGCTGAAGAATAGCTGCTTTCAAATTGTCATGCTAGAGAAGACTCTTGAGAGTCCCTTGGATTGAAAGGAGCTCCAACCAATCAATCCTAAAGGAAATTAACTCTAAATATTCATTGGAAGCAGTGATGCTAAAGCTGAAACTCCAATACTTTGGCCACCTGATGTGAAGAGCTGACTCATTGGAAAAGACCTTGATGCTGGGAAAGACTGTAGGCAAAAGGGGAAAGGGGCAGCAGAGGATGAGATGGTTAGGTAGAATCACCAACTCAATGGACATAAACTTGATCAAACTTCAGGAGATAGTGGAGGATAGAGGAGCCTGGCATGCTGTAGTCCATGGGATTGCTAAGAGTCAAACATGACTCAGCAACTGAAAAGCATGCAAAAATTTGAAGAGATGTGTTGTAGATCAAACTTTCAGGTATAGCTGAACCCATCAAGAAAATCATCCTCTTCACTTCTAAGCACTGATTTCTTGAGTGCTGGATTTATTCTCAAAAGCACTCCTCTCATGAGGGAGAGACCCCAGGTTACATTTCATACACTAAGGAATCTAATAGAAAGGAAACACCTGTCATTCAATGGTTCCAGAAAGGATTGAGTTGTGCTTGGGTCAGGTTTGCATCCACAATCAGTCACTAAAGGGATGGGATGCTCTTATGTTTTCAGGACTTGATTTTGTCTTAGTTCAGGTTCCCCCAGAAGTAGACCTAAGCTAAGGATATCTGTGAGAATGGTTTATTGGAAGTTGCAAGGAATGTGAGTGGGTGATAAAGAAGTCAGCCAATACAGGGATGTTAAGTCAGGTACAAGCGAGAGAGTGGCACTTAATATTGCAAGAATATTTCCTGGCAAAACAAACATGGAAGAATTACCCCCATCAAGATGTGAAGTATTTGAAGTATATTTGGGGTATTTATACTCCCACATCTGCTAGTTATTAGGTAAAAACTATATTCAGGGGAAATTGTAATGCCCCCCTCAGATATTTCCCACCTGCCTTGGGTGTGGACACAGTAGATATCATCAAGATCAAGGTAGTCCTCCATCAATCATGCTTTTGCTGGCTGCAGAAGCCAAACTATAGGCATAGAAATGTAGAGGGCATCTGAAGGAACATGAAAAGACCACCAACAAAGTCTGCTCTAGGTCCCATTTCCACTCCTTGCTAAGGAGATGCAGGAATTAGTGTGTTAGACCCTCCCACACCACATATGATAAGTATGGAAGAGGGATGATGCTCACAAAGGAAAACCAGGGTGCTGTCCCTAAGAAAAAAGGGAAAAGATTCTCAGGCAGGCAAAAACAAGAAATATTCACTTGATTAGCTGAATCCTGAATTGTATGTTCTCAGCTTAAAGCTTCCAGTGCAGAGACAGGGGTCTGCAGTAAGTGAGAGATAAATAAATAGACCCAGATCTTGATAAGGATATGGATCATTATTCTTAGCACTTGAGCTGAGTTTTTTGGAAATGTATCCAGTGTCTTCAGGGGCATGAAGGTGAGGCTGGTGTCCTCCATACCTTCACTCCTCTGGTAATTCTTGGTGAAGAAAACACAAACAGGCAAAAATTAGAGCTAAGAAGTATTAAGACAGAACAAATGTAATTGGTGCCTTCTGAGATAAAATAATTTAAATTGAGTTATGGAAAAGGCATAAAGACCCTATCTATAAATGACTATGGAAATAAGCCTGTTGGCTAAAAAAAGAGAGAGAGACTATCAGACGATTCTAATCCTTGTTTTGCTTTTGCTGTCATCACCATTACATGGTGATGAGTGTATTTGGTGCTTGGTAGTTTATTCTTTTTTTGAAAATGTGTGCTGCCAACAGCTCTTCCAAATAAGGATCGTTGCCCAAGGAACACTGTATAAGCAACAAGTGAGGCATTTGCAACCAAGCAAGCATTAACGAAGTCTGGGGTAGTTTCTACTGTGGTGAGCAGAATAAAGCCAAGCTTGCTAGCTGTCTGGATTTCTGGCTGCTTAATAAATCCTTCCTTTGTGTAGACTGTGAATGTTGGCGCATGATTTTCTTACATCAGACTAGCTCTTAAGGGGCTCACTAAAATTGACCCCAACATCTCCACATCCTAACCTCAAGTAAATCAGAGTAGGATTTTTTTCATCATTATTAATAGAAAGAATTTTTCAGTAGTGGTCATGTAATGTACATCTATTTCTTTGCTATGCTTGTGTATGTGGATATACAGGTTTGTTGCTTGTTGGGTTGTTTGTTGTTTGTTTTTGCTGTTGTTGTTGTTATGTTGTTGTCTTTGATGCTTTTAAAAATTTGGGAGGGCTTAATGTAGTTCTAGATTCCTAGAATATGTTGGAAATACAAAGAAGATATTCTCCCAATAGTAGAATCCCAACTAAATTTCACTTATTAGCATCTGCCAACTCACTTTCTAATTGAAATTCTCAGTTAAATTCTGTATAAACACTGTATAAAACTTTGATACCTGTTCTGACTAGCTAATTTTTCTTAGTAAACAGGATTTGCTTATTTCTTCTCCATTTTAATGAGAAGGTAAGTGGGTAAACACTATGCTACACAGTTCCATTCCTCAGCCCACAAGTGCTGAGACTGGAGTAAACCACAGGGTGTGATGACCTATGCACACTTTATTGGGAAGAAATCTATCTACAGCCATAACTTTCTTTGTGGTAACAACCGGGGATGGTTGGGGTATGGAAATGTACATTACAAATGATCATGTACTTTTGACACAGATGTCTATCATGAAAGAAAAAGAGAAAAAAAAAAAAAGTTCAGTGGTAGCCTTTAGAAGCGGATAGTTCTCTTCAATGAAAGTCTCAAGGCATTTGGTTTGTTGCTCATAACCATCTTCAAAGACCAAACACTTGCCTTCCACTAGTGGTGATTCACCTTACATGGTGACAAACTATTACAACCACAGCTGACAGTTTTATTTTTTATGACCTCGGAAATGGTTGTGCTAAGTCGCTTTAGTCGTGTCCGACCCTGTACAACCCCACAGATGGAAGCCCACCAGGCTCCCCCCTCACTGGGATTTTCCAGGCAAGAACACTGGAGTGGGTCGCCATTTCCTTCTCCAATGCATGAAAGTGAAAAGTGAAAGTGAAGTCGCTCAGTCATGTCTGACTCTTAGCAACCCCGTGGACTGCAGCCTACCAGGCTCCTCTGTCCATGGGGTTTTGCAGGCAAGAGTACTAGAGTGGGTTGCCATTGCCTTCTCCAGCAATGGTCAGAATGGGTTAAAGACTTAGCAGAGTCTTAAATCCTAAGGAATGTGGTTAATTCCACTCAACAGAGAGAATCCTTAAAACGTAGAGCCTGTTGTTCTTCAACCAAAGGCCCATTTCTCCCCTAAGCAGTGGTTTCTTGGATATATAAAATGTGCTAGAACTCAGTTGTAGATTCCCTCAGGAGAGGCCAACAGGAAAATGTCTGAATCCAAAAAGGTGCCTAATAGCAGCCAGTTTTAGGCAAAAAAGAAAAGGAAAGAAAAACCCCTCCTTTAAGTCATTCCAAACTTGGCTTAGGGAGAATACAGAAAGGGGGAAAGAAAGTGTTTGGGCATTTTTCATTTTTTTTTATGTGTTCTGTCTTGTTGGTATCTTATTGCCAGAAGAATTGGAGAGCCAACAATGTGCAATGTGGAACTGTAAAAATAAATCCTGTCTTGGAGTAATCCAAACTGCTCACCATGAAAAGGAGACTTTTCCAGTGTGCCCGCATGGAACAAACCTGAAATCAAGCCTCCCTAATGTTCATGTTAAATATTAGAGTGGCGAGAAAAAGAGCAGAGGGAGGAAAGACTAATATGATGGTACAAGAGTGGATAAACACAATGGGCAGAAAATGAATGGGCGAGACCCTGAAAGTGCACAGTGCTCAGGTTATCAGCACAGTAAAGGATGGATTGTGTGTAGAGCAAAGCACATCAGTGAGAGCTAGACACAAAGCTACTTCTTTTTCTGGAGAAAGCAACAGTGCAAGGTTTAGGGTACCTGGGTTTCAGTGTGTAATTTCCTTATGGTACTTCTCTGCTCTGTAATTATGAGTCTCTAACCTTTTACTCAATCCATGATGAACCTTTTCTTTTGCAGTATTTATCTTCTTTTCAGTTGTGATGTTGACAGTTTGTACAATGGAAATGTTTTACAGACTTAGACCATTGAGCACATTGTTCTTTTTTTACCAGTACAACACTATTGGTACAATAGTACTTAAACCATGTACTGTTTCCCATATATGTGCATGTGCTATGCTGTCCTCAGTCCTGTGCGACTCTTTGTCTCCCCATGTAGCCCTCTGTCCATGGGACTTTCTAAGTAAGAATACTAGACTGGTTTGCCATTTCCTTCTCTAGGGGATCTTCCCGACCCAGAGATTGAAGCTGTGTCTCTTGTATCTCCTGCATTGACAGGTGGATTCTTTACTGTTGCACCACCTGGGAATTCCCCAAATACTCCCAAGGCAAAGAGAGAGAGAGAGAGAGAGAGAGAGAGAGAGAGAGAGAGATCTAGGTATTAGAAGCCAAAAAAAAAGAAAAGAAAATGAATATAAATGTTAATATATACCATGAAAAACCTTTCAGAATCACCATTTGATTTATTTTATCTACCATCCTGTTAGATAAATATATCATCAAATCAATGAGGTATAATGGGCCTGATAGAAGTCTTATAAATGCAATTCTTTGAAAACAAACAAACAAAACAAACAATTTAGACTACAACTTTGTTGGGAAATTATAATATTAGAAAGTCCAGGAGAGTCAAATCAAAGTTCAGTCATTCAGGGAGAATGAATGCTCAGAAAAAAAGTTCTGAAAATTAGAAAGACTGTATCATGTATGAAAGAGCATTGTAATGTAAAAATATATTTTGTTCTTTCATGAAATTAGAAAATTTTCTCTAAATATTAAAGCAAAACTTCCCACGTAGCAATGATCTGTACCATCATGTGGAATAATGAAGTCCTTTTAGTAACTGTTAGCAGTAATCAAAGGAACTTTGGCCTAATAGAAGAGAAAACAAAGTGAAATAGGATTTGGGGCTATTTTAACGCTTAATCTTTCTTTCCCAAGTCATTTATATGAAACACACTTACACTATTCCCACAATGACCCAGACATTAGGGTAAGCACTGTCCTGTGGCAAATGAACACATAGGCTGGTGAAGCAAATGTAACCCCTGCACTCCTGGAACTTAAAGTCCAGTGGTGCAGACACACTAATCAAAACATCACTGGAAAAAATTGAAGTTATGATGACGGCAAGTGCTACCACAAGAGGCCCTCACCACATCTTTGTTTCAAGGACATTTCATGGATGATTTGAATTAAATCTTCAATGAACTTGACACCATTATGTTTAGAGAATAGTTTTCAGTCTTTATCTTTCCTGGCCTCTCAACAACATTAGACAGTAATGAACACTGCTCTTGTGGAATATTTTGCTTTTGGAAACATCCTCTTTTCTAGACTTTAGTGGCACAATATAATCCTAGTTTTTTGCCTGCTTTTCTAATTATTAACTGGCTGCTTAATAAATCCGTCCTTTGTGTGGACTGTGAATGTTGGCTCACGATTTTCTTACATCAGACTAGCTTTTAAGGGGCTCACTAACACTGACCCCAACATCTCTACATCCTAACCTCAAATAAATCAGATAGGATTTTTCATCATTGTTAATAGAAATAATTGTTCAGTAGCGCTCAGGGTAATGTACATCTATTTCTTTGCTACTTTTGTTTATGTGGGTATACAGGTTTGCTTCTTGTTGGGTTGTTTCTGCCTTTCACTTGATCAACCTCTTTTATCCTAAATAGGATAAAATAAATTTAAATACATTTAATTTAATTAAATGCTCCAGCATTTAAATAAATGCTGGAGCTTGAGGTTTGTACCTTAGAGCTTCTTGTCTTCTCCATGTTTTTGTCTTTTTTTTTTTCTTCTCATGTGATCACATCCTAGTACAAGATTTCAACTGCCTATAAGAAATAATCAAAAATTTATTTCTCTATCAGATCTCTCCTCTGGGTTCTACCAGCATGTCCCAAAGGCCTCTCAAGTTCGTCATGTGTAAAACCAAACTTCCATATTCTAACCTGGTTTTTATCAAGCAATCTCTGTCTCAACTCAACTGGTGAAACAAATCATGCATTTAGAAGTAATCCTTGACATTACCTTTTTAAGAATTGTATACACCCAATTGATCACTAAGTACAATGATTTTTTACAGCTTATAAATTTCTGAAGTCTGTCCATTTTTCTCTATCTCTTCAAGCATTAACTTTCTTTCATGTATCACTCATTTTTTGATACATTCACTACTGCACTGGTTGTTAAATGAGGCTTCTTTCAACTATTCTAGTTCCTTTTCAATAAATTATCTTTATGGTAATGCACCCACTATTACCCTATAAATTATACTTGATTTTAAAATATTTTAAAATTTTCTTTCTTATAAGATGAAGAACAAACTTTTCATCATGCCCACAGGGCTCTGCATAAAAAATCATCACTCTTGGAAAATGAAAAATCTCCCTCCATTTCACCTGACCTCTCCAGTTTATATAATCATATGCAGAGCTTGTAACACCAGATTACCTGGATTCAAACTTCTGCACAAGTATTTGGGTTGATGTGACCTTACCGATGTTATGTGAACTAGTTTCATCTAGGCCGAGCACGAAGAATCGATGCTTTTGAACTGTGGTGTTGGAAAAGACTCTTGAGAGTCCCTTGGACTGCAAGGAGATCCAACCCGTCCATCCTAAAGGAGATCAGCCCTGGGTGTTCACTGGAAGGAATGATGCTAAAGCTGAAACTCCAGTACTTTGGCCACCTTATGCGAAGAGTTGACTCATTGGAAAAGACTCTGATGCTGGGAGGGATTGAGGGCAGGAGGAAAAGGGAATGACAGTGGATGAGATAGTTGGATGGCATTACTGACTCGATGGACCTGAGTCTGAGTGAACTCCGGGAGTTATTGATAGACAGGGGGGCCTGGCGTGCTGTGATTCATGGGATCGCAAAGAGTCAGACACGATTAACTGGCTGAACTGAAGCTCTCTCATCTGAAAATATGGCTTGTAATAATATCCATATCACAGTCTTGCTATGAATATTAAGTAAGTTAATATGTGTAAAGTGTTTAAAAATGTCTGGTACATTTTAAGCACTATATGAACATTAGCCACCAATGTAATCTTCTGCCATTTGCACCATGTATCTCACTTTTGTAGTTTTGTCATAGTTTCAGTTTTACATGTTTTGGTGTTATTTTCTGATTAATAGCAGCCTCTGCCACTACAATAAAAGATCTTAGTCTACTTTTACATGTTAATGTGTCCTTAGCACCTTGCACATTCTTAGGTCAACAATAGCTGTCCTATAAAGATAGTTCTCCTTCACTGACTATGCTAAAGCCTTGGACTGTGTGTATCACAACAAACTGTGGAAAATTCTTAAAGAGATGGGAATATCACACCACCTTACCTGTCTTCTGAGAAACCCTATATGAGGGTCAAGAAACAACAGTTACAACTTTACATGGAACAACTGATTGGTTCAAAATTGGGAAAGGAGTATGACAAGGGTGTATATTGTCACCCTATTTATATTTAACTTATATACAGAGTGAAAGTGAAAGTGTTAGTTGCCCAGTCGTGTCTATTTGTGACCCCATGGACTGTAGCCCTCAAGGCTCCTTGTCCATGGAATTCTCCAGGCAAGAATATATCATGTGAAATGCTGGGCTGGATGAATCATAAGCTGGAATAAAGATTTCTGGGAGAAATATCAACAACCTCAGATATGCATATGATACAACTCTAATGGTGGAAAGTGAAGAGTAACTGAAGAGGAACTAAAGAATATCTTGATAGAGGTGAAAAGGTAAGTGAAAAGGTTGGCTTAAGACTCAGCTAAAACTAAGGTCATGGCATCTGGTCCCTTCACTTCATGGCAAATGGGGCGGGGGGGGGGGGTGGGCAGGGAGTGGAAGCTGTGACAGATTTTATTTTCTTGGGCTCCAAAATCACTGTGGATGATGACTGCAGCCATGAAATTAAAATACACTAATCCTTGCAAAGAAAGCTATGACAAACCTAGACAGTGTATTAAAAAATAGAGGACCTTTGCCAACAAAGGTCTGTGCAGTCAAAGCTATGGTTTTTCCAGTAGTCATGTACAAATGTGAGAGTTGGATCATAAAGAAGGCTGAGTGCTGAAGAACTGATGCTTTCAAAATGAAGAAGACTCTTGAAAGTCTCTTGGACTGAGAGGAGATCAAGCCAGAAAATCAACCCAGAATATTCATTGGAAGTTAAATGAATGATGTCAAATCTGAAGCTCCAATACTTTGGCCACTTGTAAAAGTCCTTAATGCTGGGAAAGATTGAAGGCAAGAGGAGATGGGAGTAACAGAGAATGAGATGCTTAGATGGCATCACCAACTCAATGATCAAAATTTGAGCAAACTCCAGGAGACAATGAAGGGAAGGGAAGCCTGGCATGCTGCGGTCCATGAGATTGCAAAGAGTCAGACGTGACTTAACAACTGAGAAACAAAGATTTGTATAATGAATGAGGAAATTAATTAAAACTCAAGTGAGCAACAGGTTTTAAAAAGGAGGAATAGTTGAATGCACTTGAGCTGTCAAAAAAGGGAAGACTTTTTTTAAATCATTTAAGCTTGAAGAGATTACCTACTGTTATACATGAAGAACTTGAAAGAACTGTTTAGATGCGGTTGAAGTGCTAAAAGCAGGAAAGCTTAGAACTAGGTCAAGGTGATTGTTGTCCAGTATTGTTAATGAACTAGTAGATACTGAACTGATCACTTTAAATAAATTAATTTGGTGCTATGTGAATTTCACCTTAATATTTTAAAAGAGAGAAAATGAAGCTTGGCTTGAATGAAGAGAGAAATGGAGCCATTATTGTGAGATAATTGGTACTTGAAGTAGGTTGTTATTTCCTTTTTAATTACTAATCTAGGAGTAATATGAATCAGTGAAATAATGTTGGACAAGAGTCAGAAGACAAAAAAAGCTATGGAAACCAGGCAGAGAAGAAACAGTCAACAGAGTCAATTATAGATGTAAGTGCGAATAGGGAAGTGACTAGAAATGGAGGTTATTTCTATGTGATGCAATTTGTTTTACCTTTGAACTAAGAAGTAAGAATATCTATAGAGGGAAGAATGCCAATTTCAATGGGGACAAATGTTTTAACAAAATGTGAAACGGCTCTTATAGAGAAGGGAAGAGAAAGCTGCCTGTAGGATCACAGGAGAGCCGAGCGCCCAAATGGGTGTTAGGGGAACACATTTACATTTGCCTCTGCACATGTCTTTGTATTCCCTTCTCCAGCGGACTGCATTCTGTCAAACCTCTCCACCGTGACCCGCCCATCTCGGGTTCCCCGGGGGACATAGCTCAGTTTCACTGAGTTAGACAAGGGTGCAGAGTACATCATGAGAAACGCTGGACTGGAAGAAACACAAGCTGGAATCAAGATTGCCGGGAGAAATATCAGTAACCTCAGATATGCAGATGACACCACCCTTATGGCAGAAAGTGAGGAGGAGCTAAAAAGCCTCTTGTTGAAAGTGAAAGAGGAGAGTGCAAAAGTTGGCTTAAAGCTCAACATTCAGAAAATGAAGATCATGGCATCTGGTCCCATCACTTCATGGGAAATAGATGGGGAAACAGTAGAAACAGTGTCAGACTTTGTTTTTTGGGGCTCCAAAANGAACTGAGCAACTGAAATGAACTGAACTGAACTGATGAGAAAGCAACAAAGGGAGATAAGACTGGAAAGAAAGATAACATCCACGCCCTCAGGAATCTGTATAACCTACTACTGAGCTTGCACTGAATTCCATGTGCCTGAAAGCACTCGTAGGAGTTTGGGCAGGAGACATATGAGAGGCCTGTTTAGGAAGATTAACCCGTAAAAGAAAATGCGGCTGGAAAACACAGGAAGCAGAAAGGTCATTGTTTATGCATTCAGCCAACAAGCATGATTGAGCATCTCCTGCATGTTTGTGTTGAGGATAAAACAATGAACAAAGCAGATACAATCCCTCCTCGCCTAGAATTTCCATTCCCTGAGCAGATTGTTAAGGCAATAATCTAAACAAGAAACAAGAGGGATCTTAATAAGAGTTCTTTAGACTTGAAAAGGAAGTCCCAGCCTTGGGTTTTATTTTAATCTGGAGCTATTTCAGGCCCTAGTTGAGAGGTGACCTAACTTCAAAGCTTCCTTAAACTGTTATCTACTAGACTATTCTTTCTATAAAATGAATAATGAAATATATGCAAACATGCCCTCTGTGTGATGAAGATCTGGTGTTGTTCATTTGTATTTATTTTCCTGTTTCCTTTGTACCTTTGGTTAGCACTGCCAACATCCCTTCTGCCATAGTCTTTTATGGAGTTAGTGTCATAGGAATTACATGAGCCTAGTCTAACCAATGGACTGCGGGCTCCTGGCTATAGTCATAGGAACAAGGTTGGACTTTTGACTATTAACAGCATAATCAGATCCACCTTCATGACAGTTTTAGGAAAAGTCACCTTTCCTTTTATCTTTGAGTTCCCTACAGCCCTGGGAGGATGAGAGGATGGAACTATTTGAGGTCAGGTACCGCTTCCTCTTTCAGCCCCCATCCCCTCATTTAAGAAGTAAAATAGGAACTTCCCTGGTGTTCCAGTGGTTAAGAATCTGCCTTCCAATGCAAGGGATGTGAGTTCAATCCCTCATGAGGGAACTAAGATCCCACATGCCACAGGGCTACTAAGCCCTTCCACCACAACTAGAGAGACGCCTGTGTGCAGGAACAAAGAGACTGCAAGCCACAACAGGGACCTGATGCAATTAAATAAATAAATATTTTTTAAAAGAAGTAAAATAGCAGTTCCCGTCAATAAAGTCACAACAAGCTGGTGTGGAGGATCAAGGATGAGCAATGACATACCAAATGTTTTCTTAATAATAGTTAAAGCAGCAATATTTGTGCATGCCTTTTTGTTTTTGAAATCCAGCTGGAAGTTTTCCTTATAACAAAGTCATCTGCGTGCATGTGTATTTCAATATGCTTTTGCAGAGCTGAGCTATTGTATGCAGGAAATGGTCTGTCCCCTTCAGTCTTCTTGACCTGTGGAACAGCCTGTCAGTAGGGTGCACTTGCCCTGGGAACCCCATATCTGTCAGGAGTCTCAAGGAGGAAGCATAAGAAATCCGCCACAAAGTCTCAGGTTCTAAAGTGCTACCCAAAAAGGTCAGGCTCATCTCTAAATATGAACCGCAGCAGAGAAAAACCACAGCAATATCCATTTTGCTGTGACAATTGAAATCCCAAACAGATGAATCAAATGAGACCAGACCGCATGGACATCCTGAAGCCCCAAGTTAGGATCCTGGACCAAAATTCTCACCTGTGCTCAGCAGTTATCAAGGCCTAAAGCACACGTGCAACTCTCCAGCTTGCTTGCTTTCCCACGCTTCTGCAGAAGCTAACCCAGGAGAAATGATATTTGGTTTGGTCTGTGACTTTTTTTGTAAATGGACTGGACGCCTCAAAGCTCACAGTGAGGGTCTTTTTTTTTTTTCTCCTAAATCCCCAAATAAACAATAACAATATAAATAAAGCTTGCTTTCGCAGATGTCTGGAAACTTAACATAGCTCCATCCTTTTTCCTTCGGTGAGTCATAAGATGGTTTCACAGTATCTCAAAAGCTGTTTTCTGTGTTGCTGCCAAAGTCATTGACAAAAAATAGACTAGCTCTTAGTCCATAATATTTTCTACATTTTACATATTTCCTTTTTTATGGGCGTGTGCAATGGGGAACAGTAAAGACTTAAGACATTTGCATTTTGTTATCCTTTTTAAAAGGAGAGAAGAGAATTAAAATATACCAAGGCTTTTAAATACATAGCAAATGAACCCATGCGGTTTTTCTGAGACGTGAATAAAGCTAAATACTTTAAATTGAATGACTAGAAATCAAGTTTTAAAGTAGAAAGAGGGGAAAAAACTTAGATCTCAAAGTACTGCATAATGTTACTTATGTTTTTGAAGTGAAAATGCAGTTAACACGAGGCACAATCATTTTCTATAACCTTCTCATGTCAAAATATACTCCACAAAATGTTAAACTTGAAATATTAAATATTAAAGTTACTTTAGGAGAGACTACAAAAATTTGCAAAACTTTCACGTGACAGTTTTCCCAGAAATTGTTTTGTCTTTGTTGAATTTGTTACAATATTGCTTCTGTTTAATGTTTTGGCTTTCTGAGTGTGTGACATGTGGGATCTGAGCTCCCAAAACAGGGATCAAACCTGCACCACATGAATTGAAAGGTGAAGTCTTAACCACTGGACTGCCAGGGGAGTCCCTCCCCAAAACTTTCTACTTAACTTGGAACACATTTAATCTTCCCACCATTCTGTTCTTTACTTTCCACATTTCTAAATGTATCTTCATTTCTATTTTCCAAAATTTCTCTCCCAAATATCTGTAAGCCAGTTCTAATATAGGCACCTGTACCATCAATCTCTTCTAAGTTGTTTATTTTTTAATTGCTTCATTTTTATCACTGTCTTTTGGTTCACCGAGAGAGGAGTAAAACTTCAAATTCTTAAATTAGACCATTTTTGTGGGAGGAAATTCACAGAATATGTGTTTAGCTTCTACAAAAGAATCACACATCTGCAGCCCAGTTGATTTTAAATATATCTTGCTGCAGAGAACCAAGAAATACCGGTATGTTACAGCTATGGTTCAAGCTGGTAGTAAGTGTCACACAAGCAAAACTGCCCACCATGGATCAGTTCCAGGGAATTAACCAATTAAAGCAAGAATAAAATAGGGATGAAAAAGTTTCATAAGACTCTACCTCTGACACCAGAATATCTGAGGCGTTACAGCAGAGGAGTTTTCCAAGAAGGAGAGTCCTCTGTCTTGTCGGTGTGCGGAGGCAGCACGGAATAGCGGGAAAGTCTGACATGCGGAGGCAGCACGGAATAGCGGGAAAGTCTGACGTGGAGGTGGGCTTCCCACGTGGTGCAGGGGTAAAGAATCTGCCTGCCAAGGCAGGAGACACAGGAGACTCAGGTTCAAGCCCTGGACCAGGAAGATCTCCTAGAAGAGGAAATGGCACCCACTCCAGTATTTTTCCTGGAAAATTCCATGGAGAGAGGAGGGATACAGTGCATGGGGTTGCAAAGAGTCAGACACAACTGACTGAGCACACACACACACACACACACACTCTGACATGGAAGTACTCAGGGATTTCGATTCCAGTCCCCATTCATCTCCACCGAGCACTGTGAGGGAATCCCTGACTTGCAAGCCCTGCCACCTTAGTTCCTTCCACCAGCCTCCTTTGCCCAGATATAAAGAAGACTTCAGCCAACACTTGAAGCTGCATGCTACCTTGGATAACAAAAGAGATGAAGAGATGACTTGATGTGGAAGTGAGGGCCTCGAGTCAGGGCCAAAGAGATGGGACAAATTCCCCAACAAGAACAAGGCTGAATCACACGCCAGAACTAGCTAGACTACTGATAACAAAGAAATTTCAGCGGCTGGGATGAGATCAGGTCCCAAGAAGAGAAATCACCACATCTGTGCGTTGAAAGACAGGACAAGGAAGGGATGCCACCTGCCAACAGAAAGCCTACAGCTGGCAGGAGCACAGGCAGGATCAGATCTGGTTTTCCTCTTTGGGGTCTAGCCAGCAAGTATATGGATTTGTTCCCAACCAGAGGGGAAAATGATATTAAAAGAGAGCACTGCAGTGATAAATGCCAGTTGTGAGGCTACAGTCCTCCACATGTGGGCAGCCTGCCATTGAGAGATGGCACAGAGGGAGCTGGACAATGGTGACCTATCTTCCTTGGCGCTCTATTCCCTCATCTATGCAAAAGCGGGGTAGTAATATTTCGCTTGCACCTTTAAAAAATTAAGTAACTTGACCACTCCAAACACGTCTAGTTTGAGTTTCCTCTTTCCTTCTATTTCATCAGCAGAATGATGGCAAAGGCCAACTATTTCAGGCCCACCTTCATACACTGATAAAAAATTTTTTTTTTCTGAAAGCCCCGATAGCTCTGTTAGCCCTGGTCATGATCCAGCTAGAAAATAATAATTCGTACTTTAAAAAAAAAAAGAAGAAGAAAGAGGATTCTTCACTCCCAACTGCAATTTTCTCAAATCTTGAAATATCACTACTCCATAAACAAGCGAAAGCAGTGACTGGAAGCCGCAGATGTAAATTAGGTCATGTCACTCTGCGCATCTGTGTTTGGGGCTCTGAGTCTAAAACTGAACACAATATTCCCTGACGAGGCAGTGGCTGGCCTACAGAACAGAACATACAGATTTCTAAATACCAAGTTCAACGAAACAAGGGAGACCTCACTATTCACTCTAGATGAACCGAGGCCTCCGAGGTGGGGTTACTGCTATGCAGAGGGCAACGCATGCACAGTCCAAAGGCCCAGAGATATTAGTAATGAAAGCTGTTTCCGCAGACTTTTAAATCACCCAACCACGCTAGCCATTTCTATAGCAATCCTTTTTGTCTTTCTTGGCTGTCACCCAACAGAGTCCCCTAAAAGCTGCCTCCTAGAGCCTGGTGGGATTTCAGGGACAAAGGAGCTCAGATCCACTAGGAGGAAACAGCTCCCTGGGCAGGTCAGGGAGGCCTGAGGACAGCCAGGAATTCCACGGAGCAGAAGCTCTGGGCTCCAGCCTCCACTGGGCCCCTAACACCGTCTGCCTTCCTGTCTCTACAAACATTGTTCTCTGGGTCTCCTCACCCCACCCCCAGAATCGCACACCCAGAAGCTACCTTGCAACACCCCGCCCCCTCCACCTCAACCAATCCACACATGGGGCCACCAAACACAGGGGTCCCAGCAGGAATTCTGTTTATCTGGACAATGTCATCTGACCCAGCCCTGATCTGGTCACTGATACTGCGCAGCTAGTTACTGATACTGCGCATCGGCTCTCAGGGTTCAAGCTGCACACGGCTGCCACTCTGACATCTGGGGCCAGGAGCCCACCTCATTTGGGAGGCCATGGCACAGTGGCAGGGGGGACACACAGGGGACCTGAGGGTGGCACCAAGGTCCCCAGCTGGGCTTCATGGGCTGGGCAGCATCGCCCACTTGCCCAGCACTGAGCTGAGCTCCCAAGAGCTGTCTGTTTACACACGAGAGAGTATATATGTCAATCCCAGTCTCCCAATTCACCCTCATTCCCTCTCCCAACCATGTCCACACATCCATTCTCTTGAGGCATGGTATTAAGTCCTGGGGACACAAAATGAACCAAAAGACATGGCTGTTAACCCCCATGGGCCTTACTGACTAGTAGCAAAGACATTGACTAAACAGTCACAAAATAGGTATGCAATTGCAAATTAATTTTAAATTGTGGCAAATTCTAATAGGAAGATGTAAAAGCAACCTTTATATAGGAGGATTTGAACTCAATTCAGAGACTGCTTCTATGGGAAAAAGCATTTAAGCTAAGAACAAGTAAGAAGAACCAAAGGAAAGGAATTCATTAATTAGTTTAAAAAAGAAATACAATTCAGCTTTCCTACCAACTGCCCTCAGAGTCCACATGGGGGTCCTCTGACTCTGAACCCTCAATAATAAATCATTCAAGGAGCAATACTGAAGAGGAGTCTTTTGAAGGAAGCAGAGGTTTTTTTAGTTTTAAAAAGACTTCAGGGACTTCCAAAGTGGTCCAGTGGTTAAGACTCCTTGCTCCCAGTGCAGGGGGCATGGGTTCGATCCTTCGTCAGGGAACTGAGATCCCATGTGCCACCTGGTACAGCCAAAATAAACAAAGTTATCTTAAAAAGTCTTCACAGTCAATGTGAAAAAAACAAAGCAAAACAAAATACCTCCTTGGTTATATAAGGGCCAGAGGCCCTCAAGCAGGGGTCAAGAGAACGGTTAACATTGATCAACGCAATTATGTTAACACAGTGTATTCAGTTATTTGTCATCCCAGCGATCCTGATTGAGCATCTCACAGATGCCAGGCACTGGAGAACTAGAGCAAAGAGCACTTGCCCTCATCCAGCTACTGTCTTGTTAAAAAAAGACAGTTACTTCCTTCCTGTTACCCTACCATCCTCTTTGTTAAAGCAGCAGCGAAAGTGTTCACTACAACAGCACAAAGGTTTTTACAAGCAGAAATGCTCAAAGAAGTAAAACTTCATTTCTCAGCTTCTAAATTTCAAAATAGAAATTTGAAATTTACAAGAGAGGAAACAATTGAGAGAAAAGGGTTTTGAGTGTGACAAAAATGACTTTGAGTATTTACAATCAGAGACGTGTAAGACTAGAGGCATTAAGTGTACTTACTGTGTGGACTTGTCAAAGGGATGTACATGGATTTAGGAGCCAGTTTTCCAAGCCCACAGTGAGTCAAGGGCCTGTAGCTCTTAGCAAGGGAGAACCTCAGAGGAGCTAGTAACTGACCTTGAGAAGCTGTCCTGAAAATACTTCACTGAACTAAGCATAGGGAGGAGCAATAGACTGTCAACACATTTGCAAGAGCAGAAAGCTCGTGCCTCTCACTTCCTAGGGTGCCAGTCAAGCTCCCAAAATCCACCCAGTGGGTTGCCATGGAAAGATGGGAAAGTGGCTCAAATTTCTAATGTGCCCAAAGAGCCCTTAACAGTTGAAAGAGATAGGATGCGAAGTGACCTATGACAACGGATGCCTGAGGCCAGAAGGAGCCAGGATCAATAAATTGACAGCAACCAAACCAAGAGCCCCACCCGCGGGCCCCACAGAGTTAGAGACCTCTCTGGGACTTACAGAGGGTCTAGGAAGAGGCAGAAAACCTGATTCAACTGAATTTACCCTGATCCTGTAATGTTGTTTGTTTTACAAGGTCAAATGCAGGCATAAAAATGAGATTGTACTGTGTCATAGGAATAAAAGAGGTGTTCTGTTTTGTTTTGTTTTGTTGGTTTCTTTGTTTTTTGTTTTTTATTTTGCACACCTCTGCAATTTTGGTAATCTGTGAAATTTCACCCTGCTATAAAAGTCTGGCAAAACCATTTTTTAATTAATCAGAAGGAAATCATAATGTGGAGAAAGGTTTATAGCTAGACCATCCATGTTTAAGCTGATGAGATCAGACTGGCAAAATGTAGGCCTAAATAATTACCCACCTAGAAATAATTAGAGGACATCAAAAATGAATGATTTTGATCCCATAATGCAGTAAGTGGCCTTTAAGTAATAAGCTTTTAGACCAAGCCATTCTGGAGATCAGAAAGCGCCAAGTGAACAAGCAAACTCCTGATCCCAAGAGGTAGTTGAATGAGGACAAGGTTTCTAAAATTATGAAAAGGTCCAGCGAAGGTTTTTCTACTTATTTTTACTCAGTACCAAAAAAAAAAAACCAGAATAAAAATTAAATAGCATTTTAAGACAGCTTAAATTTAGTAGAGAAGGTGCCACAGTAGGAAGATGTGTTTATTTTTCAATATGGGTTGAACTGTGACAAATTTTTTGCACAAATGACAATAATTAGAGATGTATTTTTAGATTATATTGATACAGATTTTATTTATACAAATGAACTATAGATGTAATATATAATATTACATGTGTTAAGTGTCAGTCGTGTCCGACTCTTTGCAACCCTATGGACTGTAGCCTGCCAAGCTCCTCTGTCCATGGAATTCTCTAGGAAAGAATACTGGAGAAGTGGGTTGCTATCCCCTTCTCCAGGGGATCTTCTCAATCCAGGGATTAAACCCAGGTCTCCCACATTGCAGGCAGATTCTTTACCATCTGAGCCACCACGGAAGCCGAATATATAATATAGACATCATATATAATATAGTATCATTTAGAATACATGTTAGAAACTACATATAAAATAAAATCATACACACACATGCCTACAGTTTTCATTTAGCATCACTTTGGTTAATTTGGTCTCGGTGAGCCTGACTATTTGGCCTACTTAGCGCAGGTTAAGGAGAATGATAACAATATGCAAGTTTGGGATTGACATATGCATACCACTATATTTAAAACAGATAATCAACAAGGGCCTACTGTATAGAACAGGGGACTCTGCTCAAAAGTCTGTAATAACCTAAATGAAAAAAAATTGAAAAAGAATAGATACATATATATGTATAACTGAATCATTTTGCTGTACACCTGAAACTAACAACATTGTTAATCAATTATACCCCAATATAAGATTTTTAAAATTTATATAAAAATAAATCCAAAAAATGCATTAAACAGTGTACACTGTGTTTGCATGTGTATGCATAATGAGCTTCAGAAATTCTAAAGAGCTGCCTACCCTCAAGAGTACACAAAGAACCAAATTCTAGAATGTTGGTAAAAACTGGCCGTTAGTAGGTTGAGCTGAGAATTCAACTAACAGGAGAGAGCTGATGAGTAACAGACTCAGAGAAACAGGAGAAGGACCTCAAGGCTAGGTGGATCCAGACTCACTGCTCAAGAGCCAGTAACCCTGAGGGATGGAAAGAGGGGAGGATATCATGTGACATCTCAGTAGCTTCATGTCATGCCTTCATGACACACAGGGCTGCAAGGCCAACTGAGATCAGACACCCGACATTTCTCCCAAAAAAAAGATATAGATGGCTAACAAACACATGAAAAGATGCTCAACACCGCTCATTATCAGAGAAATGCAAATCAAAACTACATGAGATATCACCTCACACCAGTCAGAATGGCCATCATCAAAAGGTCTACAAACAATAAATGCTGGAGAGGGTGTGGAGAAAAGGGAATGCTCTTGCACTGTTGGTGGGAATGTAAATTGATATAGCCACTATAGAAGACAGTATGGAGATTCCTCAAAAAGCTAGGAATAAAACCACCATATGACCCAGCAATCCCACGCCTAGGCATAAACCCTGAGGAAACCAAAATTGAAAAAGACACATGCATCCCAGTGTGCACTGCAGCACTATTTACAATAGCTAGAACATGGAAGCAACCTTGGTGTCCCTCAACAGATGAATGGGTAAAGAAGGTGTGGTATATATACACAATGGAATATTACTCGGCCATAAAAAAGAATGCTTTTGAGTCAGTTCTGATGAGGTGAATGAACCCAGAACCTATTATACAGAGTGAAGTGAGTCAGAAAGAGAAAGATAACTATCATATTCTAATGCATATATCTAGAAGAATGGTACTGAAGAATTTATGTATAGGGCAGCAATGGAGAAACAGACATAGAGAATAGACTTACGGACATGGGGAGAGTGAGGAGAGGGTGAGATGTATGGAAAGAGCAACATGGAAACTTACATTACCATATATAAAATAGAGAGCCAACAGGAATTTGCTGTATGGCTCAGGAAACTCAAACAGGGTCTCTGTATCAACCTAGAGGGGTGGGATGGGGCGGGAGATGGGAGGGAGGTTCAAAAGGAAGGGGATGTATGTATAACTATGGCTGATTCATGTTGAAGTTTGACAGAAAACGACAAAATTCTGTAAGGCAATTATCCTTCAATAAAAAAATAAATTAAAAAAAAAGAAAAGAAACAGAAAAAAAAAACAACTTGATGGTGCAATATGGCATTTATATTGAGATTGCTGAAACATACTTTTCCATATAAAGGTGAGCTGTGATGAAAGTGTACAAACCTCTGCATTAGGCTTTACTTGAATTCCTATAGGTCAGGAAAGAAAAGAGAAGCTACAGTTTTTTTGGTCTTCCCTGGTGGCTCAAAGTGTCTGCCAATGCAGGAAATACGGGAGATAAGGATTCAGTTCCTGGGTCGGGAAGATCCCCTGGAGAAGGACATGGCAACCCACTCCAGTATTCTTGTCTGCAAAATCCCATGGACAGCGGAAGCTGGCAGGCTACAGTCCATGAGATCACAGAAGAGTGGGACACAACTTAGCGACTAATCCAACCAACCAACCAATGGTTTCTTTACCATCATCTAGACACCAGATGACAGGATAATAGGCTTATTTCATTGAATTCCCATCACAACCCAGAGAGACAGACGTTACTATTCCTGTTACACAAGATTCAAAGTATCTACCTCTGGGTCACAAGCCTTGCAAAAAATCCAAACCCTTGTCTGTTTTCAGATTGTCTGCTCTTTTACAGAGCACCACAATATCTGATGGCTCAGATAGTAAAGAATCTCAGGAGACCTGGGTTAGATCTCTGGGTGGGGAAGATCCTCTGGAGCGGAAATGGCTACCCATTCTTGCCTGGGAAATTCCATGCACAGAGGTGCCTCGTGGACTCCATCCATGGTATTGCAAGAGTTGGACACGACTGAGCAACTAACACTAATATTTGAAGGACCACCGACTCTGAGACTAGCATCTGCCAAGGGACTCAATGCTGCAGAAACTCCTCTTGTGTGAAGAACCCATAGGGAAGCAGACACGGGTAAGCTCTTACTGTATAAATAAGGAATGTCCATAATCATGCCCATCAAAGTCCATGTGTGCATGCCTGCTCAGTCACTTCAGTCGTGTCCGACTCTTTGTGACCCTGTGGACCCGCCAGGCTCCTCTGTCGATGGGATTCTCCAGGCAATAATACTGGAGCGGGTTGCCACGCCCTCCTCCAGACCAAAGTCCATACGAAACATTAAATACCGAGGCATTTTATGAGTCATAAAAGTTATTAATCTCATTGGCGAAATAATGTTTAAAAATCAATAATATCCTATTCAATAGAGGAAATAAGCCCCCAGTAGATCCATTGTATAAATTTGGTAGATATTAAAAGTGTGTGTAAATGAGACTGAGATAGAGACAGAGGGATACTACAAAGGTTTAAATAAATATAAACCAAGTTCAGAAGGACATAAACAGAGGGCATTTGAAGTTCTCCCAGTCTTCAACATTCCCTAGCTTCTTGACCCTGTGAAGTTTTAATTGATTACAGAACATGTCTATAAATTATGACTGCAGTTACCTTGGTCAATTTCACTTCCAGCACATGGCTGCTATGGATCCGACTGTCAAAATGAGCTACTTCTTTGGATGAGGACTTAACCTTGGCAATGATCTTCACATAGGAGAACACGATCACAGCCGTTGGGAGCAAGAGGCAGAAGAAGAGGATGTTCAGGATGAAAATCTGGCCCCCTACTGAGGCCTGGGCCAGCCACCAGTCCAGGGTGCAGGAAGTTCCGAAGGGCTCAGGTGCGTAGTCCCCCAGACCTACCAAGGGCATGGTGGTCCAGAAGGCAGCATAGGCCCAGATGACCGCCAGGCAGATGTAGGCATGCTTTCTTTTCAGCCAAATCCCTGGAGGTGGAAGAAGAGCATTTCAGGATGTAATCTGCCCTCCACCCAGACACCTCCCCTCGACAGGTCAAATTCCACATCCAAAGAGTTGATCCATTGGATTCTGGGAGACGTGGTCAGTAACCAAAGCCGGAGGGAGAGTTGGGTGGAGGGAAGGAGAGCTCCAGAGCTTGGGCTCTTTTTCCAAGAGAATAAAACAGGAAGTGATTTCACAGGGAAGGTTTTCTCTAGGCATCTGGGAGCCTTGGGAGGGGGACGTGACAAAAGCTGGGGAGAAGTGGCGGTAAAAAGATAAGAGGATGCTGAAGACGGTGGAAGATCTTAGGAAAATATCCAGAATGACCTTGGAGCTCCTATCCAGGATAAGAGGCTAACTGGCAGAATATACAAATGGAGCCCCAAAAAGCATGTGTTAAGGGTTCATCAGAGGTAGAGTCCTTTGGGAGAGAAATGAGAAGACACTGCTTGTGTTTTTAAAATATCCTTCTTCCAAAAAGCTTGTGTGCCTCTCACCTAAGAACTCGAGAAGTGGGGGTGGATGCCAGGGTCATGACCGAGTGGGGTGATATTATAAGGGTTGGGTGAGAGCAGATTTTAACTCTTCCAATGTTATTAACACAACAGTCACACTCACAGCCAAAGGTGGAGAAGTGGGGAACCTAGGTAGAACATACCATGCTCTGCAAAAGTAATTCTGTGAAAATATCTTCAGGAAAAAAAAAAAAAAAAAAAAAACCTCCGTGTTTCAGCACTGGTTTCCATTAGCCAAAAGAGAATTCCAAGAGGCAGAAACAGTGCAGTCAGTTAAGAAAAGCTGTAACGCACTAGTGATCATTTTACAAAGTTCAATACCACCACCAAAGACAGGTCAGCCAGCTCTAGGGCTTCAGCCTCTACAGGAAGTTACCTCCGCCCCATTTATTCCCTGGAACCCAAAGAGCCATAGAGGTAGCTCCTACCTGCCTTGGGTTTGGTAGCAGAGAATAAATATCAAATCATATTTAATAAAAGCCAAATGATTTCTTCAGCACAGACTCTGCTTAGGTCACGTGAGGTCTGGGAAAATCAGAAGGGCCTAATCCTTCTCATTTCTAGTATTTGACCCGCTTCACGTAACCTTTCCAGACGTCAGTGTTCTTAGCAGTAAAATGGAGGAAATAAAAATCTACTGCTTACAGATTTCGAGAAGGGTGAAATGAACCATGCCAGGTCTCCTTTGCAAACTATGAAGGACTACATTGACATGAATATTCACTCCTGTGTTTGTTTCATTTGGCACTAACAAGAAACGTAACAGATGGTTTCCTTCGTCTCTATTTTTTTTTTTTCCAAATAGACATCATCATAAAATGCAAATCTCATGGACCCACCAGATAGGAGTAACAATCAGGTAGCCACGATATCTGTCAGCTCTTGGTTATCCATTATACCGCAGAAAACATTGGCACAGATAATTATATAAATTTACAGAAACGTGCATAAGCATATGTGGAAGCGTTTACAGTGAGGGTTGCTTGGTGAGGTGCTTTATACTTACATTCGGTTATGGTGAAAGGCTGTCAAGTACAGGAGGGAGCAGATTAGTAGATTGGTTCTGTGATGCTCCAGCAGTCAGAACTAGGACCAATGGGTGGAGGTTACTGGGAAGCAGTTTCGTCTTAATATAAGGAATAACATTGTAACAACCAGAGCAGACCAATCAGAGAATGGGCTGCCTTGTGCAGTAGTAAGCTCCCCATCACTGGTCACTGGAATTACTCAAGAAGAGGCCAGGTGGCCGTCTGTCAGGGATGCCTTAAAACACTTTATCCCATTGCATGGGGGAGAGGTCTACATGGCCCTAAGCGATCTTCTAATTCCAACATTCCAAGATACCGTGTGGAGGGTTTAATTGTGCAACAAATCAAATGATGAAACCAGACTATCAAGAATCAATCTTAGAAGAAGCTGGAAAGCATATACAGTTCCCATGGGAGTTGTGCTCTACAGTGATTCTGGGAGGTGAGCAACATTATCTCTGTATTGGACCCGAAGCCTGAAGTCAAGAAAATATTTAAAAAGCAGAGCATTGAGGTTTAGTAGTCCTCAAATATCTTCAGGAAATTGAACTTTTTGCTTCTTCACCTGTAAAATCTATAGGTATATTTAAAATTTACTTGATATGATCAAAAATAAGTTTACAGAAAAAAAATTGCCTCTGATATTATCCAGAATAGTATAATTGTATTTTTTGTATTTTATTGGAATTTTTGATTCAAGTTATTTCTACTGCAGATTCAAAAGTGATGCGAAATTTTTCTTAAAGATGAGCGCTGGTTGGTGTACATAATGGACCATGACCCTATCCCCCACCCCAACCTCCTGTATATTTTGTTTTTAATTTAGGATTGTAAGCTTTTAAAATGTAAAGAAAAATTCTACCCCATTGAGAGTGTCACATCAACTTGATCTTTCCCATTTTTGGCTCCAGGCCATGTTCTGTCTCCATGGTCACAATCACCAAGCTGATTGAGACTGATGGACAAAGCAGTGTAGCGTGAACCAGTATCATTCTCTGGTTGCACCGAGTTCTCAATATTAAATTTAAAGGGCCAAATGTGTCTCTTTCAGGTTCAATAATTTTTCCAGAAGCCCAAGAAGCCAAAGTATTAAAGATTTATTTTTCCCATGTAGAATGGTCTTATTGAAATCTGATCACTAGCCTCTGAAAGGGTGTTTATAGCTGGCTCACCCCTAACCGATTCTCTTACCCACTGCTCTTTCTACATACCAAGACCACAAAAAGAATGTTGGCTGGTATTTCGTATGTGTGTCCTTTCCTGCAGGCTTGGTTCTCTAACCTGGAGGAGAATTCCTCATCTCTGCAGCCACGGGGAGCCTGAGTGCTAAAGGAGAATCAGAAAAATCTTTCCATATAATTATACTTACTACTCGGGGAAACAGCTAAAACATCTTGGACCCAATATCCTTTCAGTGCATTTTATTTCTTTTGCTTACATGGCATAACACAGTAAAAGCTTACACACTTTACACAAAGAGATGATACTTTCATAAAAGCATCGTAGCGAAACACCAGACATTCCTATAAAAATAGTATTGAAAGAAACCTACATAGACACAAGTTCAAGTCTTTAAGCGTAAGTTAGAACAAGATAGGCTATGAGTAGAAATACTCCTAGTCTCTGAGTGTATTCATAATCTTTGTTTATTATCTCTGGGTGAAACATGTACCGCTCTGACAATCCACCTAGATTCGACTCTCAGGGAATAGAAACCTTCCTACTTACCATATGATAAATAGCAGATTTTCAGGTATCGGTCCAGGCTGACAGCAGTCATAGTGATAAGACTTCCACAGCCAAAGAAAAATCCAGCCCATCCATACCAGCGGCAGCCAATCCAGCCGAACACCCAGCGGTGACAGAAGCAAGAGATGATGGTGAACGGTTTGCCTACAACTAGAGCGCCAAGTGACTTGTCAAGGGACGTTCCCTCCGGTTAAACTTTACCCCGCCCACCCAACTTGCTGTAGAGTCTTATCCTAGGCAGACAAGAGGCAGCTATTTTGGGAAACATTAGGTCCAATTTGTTTACAACCAGACCCAGATCTCTAGGATTTAAACTATTTATGCCTTCAGCCTTCATCAGCTTGTTTTGTTTGTTACTTTCTAGAAAGTAGTCTTCTATTTTAATTCACACCCCGCACCCTCCTTATGCAGTATATATTCAATCTTCCCCTCCTTGAAGAGAATGGCTGAGGAAGCTTTCCAACGCCTGTGTCTGATCCACCTATCAAAAGGGGTTCCCCAACTTTCATGCATTAGAAAATGCAAGTAACTGACATTCACAGCCTGCAAATGCTGGCCCCTTCCACCGTTCCCAAGTGTACCCTCCCTTGGTACCCTGTTAGTTCAATCAAGTAACTCATCTTTATTGGGTACTTTTATATGCTAGACACACATCCCCTCTAGCTGTCTACACAGCCAGTGCCATATTCCAACTAACTAGACTGAGCACCTTCATCTCAGAGCTTTCTAATCCTGTTGGGTCTACACGCTATTGTCAGTAGGGAAACCCAATGTAAAAGAGTTCTTGTTTTGTTCAACAAAGATTATTTAATGCTCATTATGTAAATGGTGATAGAGGACAATGTGGAGATCAAGATTAACAGATTCATTTTTAACAGAGGAGACCAAACAATAATTTGTAAGATACGATATGATGGAATGATGGCTCATGATGAGTGGCGGGAAGAAAAATGAAACAGAGGAAGGAGAGAGACAGAATCTGCTGTTTTCAATCAGATCAGGAAAGACCTCTGTGAATGTGAGGTGTAGGTGGATGCTAAATCAGTGGCACAGAACTCGAGCAAACGTTTAGAGGGAAAATATTCTAGGCAGGGCCAACAGCAAACTCAGAGTTTGAGCTAAGGGTCTGCTGGTGGTGCTGCTGCTGCTAAGTCGCTTCAGTCGTGTCAGACTCTGTGTGACCCCAGAGACTGCAGCCCACCAGGCTCCCCCGTCCCTGGGATTCTCCAGGCAAGAACACTGGAGTGGGTTGCCATTTCCTTCACCAATGCATGCAAGTGAAGAGTGAAAGAGAAGTCTCTCAGTCATGTCCAACTCTTAGTGACCCCATGGACTGCAATCTATCAGGCAAGAGTACTGGAGTGGGTCGCCATGGGTGGTGCTAAAGGCAGCCAAAAAAGGCACCTGACAGTGACTTGATGGAGTACAGTTATGTCTGTTGTGCCTGGGATCCGTCAGCAAAACAGATATGTTAGGCTTCTGTCTAGAGTGGAGCCTTTAACAAACCTCCGGGATGTCATCTAGAACCTTTGGGATGTCAAAGCATTTTTTAAATTTTTATTTATTTGTTTGTGTGTATGTTTGTTTGTTTTTGGCTGCACTGGGTCTTTGTTACTGTGTGCAAGCCTTTTCTAGTTGCAGAGAGTGGGGGCTCCTCTCTACCTGTGGTGCTCAGGCTTCTCATTGCCATGGCGGCTCTAGAGCTCAGGGGCTCAGGAGTTGCAGCACATGGGCTTAGTTGCCCTGAGGTGTGCAGAATCTTCCCAGACCAGGGGACGAACCCATGTCCCCAGTGTAAGCAGGCATATTTTCAACCACTGGATCCCAAGGAAGTCTATGCCAAAGGGATTTGATGAATGTTTTGGAAATGTCTCTCCCCAAACCCAGCTACACGTTAAAATCACTGGAGGATTTTTTTGTTTTGTTTTGCTTTGCTTAATTTTAAATATCAATGTCCAGAGTTCCAACTCCCAAATAATCTGACTTAATTTATCTCGAGGAAGCTAAGCCATTACAGTATACTTTTTATCTCCCCAGGTGATTGTGATACATATTCATGATTGAGAGCCGTTGATATTTAAACAACAAATGTTAGTTGTGTAGATGAAACAAATCTGCTCTCTAGGATGTGTTTTTCAAGGTGTTTTATAATGAACATATTAAAGCAAGAAAAAATTTAAAAGACATAAACATTTTTAAGACTTATTGGAAGGAAAAAATGTATTGAGAGATATCCAGGGTTTCCCTGGTGGCTCAGTGGTAAAGAATCTGCCTGCTGATGAAGGAGACACAGGTTCAATCCCTGATCCAGGAAGATTCCACATGCCTCAGACCAACTACTGTGTTGCAACTACTGAGTCTCTGTTCTTGAGGCCATGCTCCGCAACAAGAAAAAACCACTGCAATGAGAAGCCCGTGCCCCACAACTAGAGAGTAGCTCCTGCTCATTGCAACTAGAGAAAGCTCACACAGCAATGAAGACCCAGCACAGCCAAAAATAAATAAATTAATTAAATAAATTTTAAAATAGAGAGAGAGATCCAGAGGTTGGAAAAAAATAGTCTGAGTTGATCAGAGAAAACTAACTCATGGAAGAAAACGCTTCCTGGTGAATTACTCTAAGAGATATGCAGAGCAGGTGGTTTATACAATCCTAGAGCAGACCTGCATGGTTGAAAGCATTTTCAGTGGACTTTGCCAATCATGCGTGCTGTGTGCGCTCAGTCGCTCCAGTCTTGTCTAACACTTTGGGACCCTGTGGACGGTTGCCAGCCAGCTTCCTCTGTCCATGGGATTCTCCAGGCAAAAGTACTGGAGTGGGTTGCCATGCCCTTCTCCAGGGAATCTCCCTACCCAGGACTGTACCTACCTCTCCTGCATTTCAGGCAGATTCTTGACCCACCTGGGATTCTGAACTACCTGGGAAGCCCCAGACTAGTCTAATTCAACTGTAAGCGTCTGTCCGCTGCAAGCGAAGGATGTGGCTGAACTGGCAGGTTTCAGTCAAGCAGCACTAGGGGGCAGCATGGTGAGCTGAGCGGGAGCGCGATTATTCGTGTTGCGACACCGCCATCGTGTGTCCAAATGGGAAATGGCACTCATTTTGCAGCCTCGCAAATCACCCCCCAGGCGCATCTTAACTTATTTTCACAGAAAGGGGCCGAGTCTGTCAAGCTCCTCTTAGTATACATGTGTATTTCCCAAAGAGCTGATGATATTTCAGCCTGTCCATGCTGAGAAAAGTCTTCCCAAATAACCAAGATCATCCAAACTCAGTAAGAGGGCAGCACATCCACTGCTGGGTGATAAATAGTGACTCGGTGGATCAACACTTTCCACTGAGCCATGTTTTCAGAGGTTGGCAGTAGCAGAAAAATCTACTTACGAAGCGAGAAACAAACACCAGGAAATATTTTTTAAAGAAGGCTTAGATGGGAAACTGCTAAAATATTTCTGGTGGAAAGACGAGTTGACGTGTGCTGCTGCTGCTGCTGCTTCTGCTAAGTCGCTTCAGTCGTGTCCCATAGACGTCAGCCCACCAGGCTCCGCCGTCCCTGGGATTCTCCAGTTCAAGCTCAATTTCCCCAATTCTAGTAACTTAAGACCACATACTACGTAGCAGAAAATAAAGATCCAAAGACATATTTGTGTGTATCTAGGCAACACTGGGATTGTATAAATGAACCTAAAAGGAGGTGACTTACCCCCAAATCACTCATATTTGTAAAAATGAATTACAGTTAAAGACAAACTGTCTTCCAGTTCCTCCTTGCTGGGTAATCAGAGAGGCCAAAAACGGAAGAAATAAACCAGGGGTTCAAAATTTTGGCTGCACAACAAATTTACCTGGAAGCTTTAATTTTCTAATCTAAATAACCTGTCAGAGTAACATTATCAGCCAATTAAATCAAAATTTCTGGGTATGAAACTCAGCCATAAGTTGTTCTTGTTTTAAGTTCCCCAGGTGATATTTTTGTGCAGCCAAATTCAAGTGCTATTGAACTAAACGTTTCCTATTCTTGCACTTAGTCCCTAAGCCATACTTAAGTATGTCATTACAAGGGCAGCCCTCCCTCCTTCCTAGACCTAGACTCACCTCTCAGACTCATCTTTTAGCCTAAGACCTTACTCCCTTGATGCTTAACAGATTTCCATAAGAGTGGGAGGGATGTGACTGAGCTCAAAATAGTGATCCACAACCTGTCTGTAAGTTTGTTTTTGGAATCATTTAGCCCTGTACAGTATGAGGTATCTGAAGCATCATGTATCATTTCAAATTGTATCCTCAGCATCAAACACGCCTGGCACACTGAAAGGACTCAATACACCCTAAATGGTCAATCTCTATAGCCAGACACCACTCTGCTGACTCACCACAGATTCTGCAAAGATGACTTGTGAAAAGAGAAGCAAAAGAAGCTGAGGGTAGGGTGATCTGTGAGCCAGTGAGGACTTTATAACTGAGCATGGAAACCCTCAAAGGAGAAACGGCATGGCAGTGTTACCTGAAATCCCCAGATCACAGACTGCTAAATTGACAGTCATGATTTCTGCAGGTCTCAGCTTCTTTTTTCGTCTAGAGGACATATAAAGGACATACCCATTTCCAAACGTGGACAGAATCCCTACAAGGAAAAACAGAAATTTCCACCATTAAGACTAGGATTTAGAGCTCCCTCGGATATGAAACACTTCTCAATTTCAAAAACGGACACCATTGATTTAAGAGGGTAGTGAGAGGACTCTAAATAAAAATCTAAGTTAAGAAGATGAAATAAAAAGCATGAGGTGTAAGTGACAGGCAAGGGATGGGTTGCCTCCAAAAAGGATAGGAGTCAGGGGTTATTAGACTGCACTTACCCAGAAAAAGGAACCACTGGTTTCCCAGTGAGCTCAGGAGGGTGAGGGAATCCCCACGGTCAGTACTTGTACTAGCCACCAGGATGGAGCATCTCCTTAGCCATCTTTAGAGTACTGGCTTTATAGAAAAAACTCCTTCCCTCGGATGAGAAGGGTGAACCCCTTGGCTATCAGTAAATTCTGAAGACGAAGTGACCCAAACAAACTGAGGTGCTTTCACTCTCCCTGTGGACTCCTGAGGGGGAACTGGCATTCAGGAGTGGCAGAGGCCAGATTAGGTTGGCATGGCCCCCTGCAAGGACAGGGTTCATCTCCTGGAGACACATCCAGGGATTTTTGCATCCTGCGGACATGGACGCTGAGTGTCTGCCACTGCTACTGGACTAGGCACGGAGGGGAAGTGGGTGACAATTGGTAACATGGGCTCTCCCCCTCCCACCAAAGGGAGAGAAGGTGGCCGTCAACCCACCAACCTACCAACAATGGTATCAATGTGTTCCCACTTTTTAATATCCTTTTATTAATGACTGATCAGCTTTGGCATTACAATGATAACTGTTCAAAAGCTCTTGCAAACCCAGTTTAAATCCAAAAAGACCCAATCCCTACTGACTTTAGTGAAGAAAAGAATACACCTACTTCCATAGCTTAACATGTAGAGTAGATTTCTTCAGGAATTCTTGCTTCATAGCTGTGTATAAATGAGAATCTGGTACAGCTGCCTTTAGTAGTAAGGAATAAGGAGAGTATTAACAGGAGAAACCCAGATTTTTCTATCTTAACTTCTACTTCTCCACCACAATTCATTTGAGGGGCAGCCGTGTGTTTCACAGCTGGGTGTTTCAGCTGATGGTATGAAAACAGCAGGCACTAATTGCATTGTGCTCTTAGGAAATTGTGAATTCCAGGCGTCAGAGCGGCTTTGTGGGCCATTACAACCTCTTTAGCTTTCTTAAGACAGAAGAGGCAAAAAATAGAAGAGACTGTGGAGATTCCAGAGCAAACCAACTGGAATGAAACCCAGGTCTCATTAAAGGGAACCAGCTAGCAAGCACACTGGGAAATTAAAAAGTGACAACATGGCTGGAAAAATTATAAACACGTGGCTTCTACTTCGTATCCAAAAAGATTAAAAGCAGTAACTATGCATATGCATTTGATACACAAAGATCATTTAAACATCCTTTGTCTTTTTCTTCTCTTTTGAGAATACTGAATGTCTTACTTTTCCTTTCTTAAATTATTTTTACTTCTGATTCATAAGGCTTCACCCAGTGCCCAAAGCTTATCAAAAAATGTCAACTCTCTACGAGCTACATATAAATTATTAAGAGGGGAATATTAACATAACACAAGCTTATTTTTAATGAGAGTTAAAGGAGAAGAAGATGAAGAAGGTAAAAGCTAAAGCAAGGGGGACTTTTTTGATGATGGCAATCCTGACACTTTCTATGAATACAAAAATGTTAGATCTTGTATATAGACCTTTGATGAACTGTTTCTAGGAAAAGAGCAGAGGATGGAAATGGGTCTCTTGTTTATTTCTCCTCTATTCCAAACTCAGATTATTTTTTCATCTTCCAGTGTTCCTTAAGACTTCTAGTATTTCACAAGAATGTCACTCCACTGGTTCCTTAAAAGAATCCGGGTACATCCTTACACCTGTCCTAGAAGTGGGGGAATCAGGCACAGAACCAAGCCCAAAACTGGGTCAAGGATGAGTCCAGCCTCCCCTTCCCTCCAGCTGAATCTGACTGCACCCTGAACAGAGACCTGGGAACATACATTTGGTCGCACCTTCAACTCCCTGAGTCATCTGAGCCTCCCTTTGTTCCCGGATTCTTTGGGGACCTCTTTTCCTGGCGCCTCCTCAGCACTCCCACTTGAATATTGCAGTAGATTTTCTTTCAGACCCCTAATCATCCTCTCTATTTTGTGTCCTCTGGAGAAATCTGTCAGGTTACAGGTGCTACTTTGTAATTCATTCCTCACAACTGATTGAGAAAAATTCTGTTTATGTCTATTTTTCTGTCTTTTCTGATCACTGAAGGTACTCACGTTTAATAAAAATGCATGTGGATTTTACTACCAGATAGTCTCTGCATGGGCAGAGAGCAGTTTGCCCATTACGTTCACAGCTGTGTTTCCAGCAACATAAACAGTGGTAAAGAATGGGCACTTTGCCCATACAGTTGTGTTTGAAAGGATGTGGAGGTCCATTTATAAGAAACAGAATTTAAGTCAGTATAAAAATAACTAATAACAAAACCAAGGACTTAGGAAAACCTTTTGCAGTAGAATTTCTAATTCAATTTCATCAATGCCTTTTCCTCAAGCACTGACCATAGAGGGGTCTCCAGGCTTTTCTAATGAGTTTGGCTAATTTCAGGAGGTTAAATGAAAGTCTTAGCCAGGAGTAAGTAGATGAGAAAGAGAGATGGGAGGAGGAAAGAAGGGAGGAGGAGAGAAAGAAAGAAATCGAGAAAGCTTGCCCAACATGTGAAAAGATTAAAGGCAGACACACCTAAAGACGTAACCCACCTGCACGCTGGTTACCCAAATTTAAAACAATGATTTTAAATGTAAGAAAAATATTACGGTTGAATCGAATTACCTAGACTGGTGCTGTCCAATAGAAATATAATGGAAACCAGAAATATGAGTCACATACATATTTAATTTTTTTCTGGTAGTCATATCAAGTAAAATGAAAATATTACTATTTATTTTGAAAATATATTTATTTAACCTAATGGGTTAGTTGTGTGTGCTATGCTCAGTCGCTTCAGTTGTGCTCCACTCTGTACGACCCTACAGATTGTGGCCCGCCAGGCTCCTCTGTCGATGGGAATTTCCAGGCAAAAATACTGGAGTGGATTGCCATGCCCTCCTCCAGAGGATCTTCCCAAACCAGGGATCGAACCCGAGTCTCTTGGTCTCCTGCACTGAAAGGCAGGTTCTTTCCCACTAGCACCACCTGTAGCTGATTGTTTCAAATTATTAATGAGCTATTTTACATTTTTTTTCTGGTCCTGTGTTTTCAGTATCTGATTTCTATTTACACTACACACATCTCAATTTGGAGAAGTCAGAAGTCTGAGGAGCCACTCGCGGCCACCACGCTGGATGCCAAAGCCAGGAAGAAGACGCACCACGCTGTGGATCAGGCACAAAAACTTTAGACCCTGGACTGACTTCCACGTATTATTCAGACATTTTTTTCAGCTCTCACCAAAATCACTTGGTGATGCTATCATGGCCAGACTTGACTTTCGGTGAAGCAAACTCAGTGTGACCCTCCTGACGGTAGCATGGGGACAGAGTTCCCTCGGTTGCAAAAAACAGAGGCTAAGCTAGATGCCTTCTAAGGTCCATTCTGAGCCTATCCTCTTATCATCATATCAAGAACACTTTTCAAAAAGTAAAAGCACTCTATTTTAAATAAGATCTCCTTATCATTAATTTTATTATTCGGTAGACAAACCTACTACCAAAGCAATCAAAATGAAATAGTCTCAAGATAAGTATTTTGCTGTAAAGCTTCTTGGATTATCGAGGGAATATTTATCCTTAATAATAAAGATAATGGAGTCGTTTCTATGAAACATATAAAGGCCGGATGCCACCCGTCTTTCCTGCTTCCTCCCACTCTTCATCACAAAATATTCACTTAAGTGTTAGCATCTTTGTGCAAAGTCAACAGAGCAGCCTATGAATTTTCTAGATGCAGCCTTTGCACGGAAAAAGAAAACAAGGAAACTTACCAATGATTGTTAAGTAAAAGCCAGCCACTAAATCCGCTTCCCAGGAAAGCTTGGAAGCAAAGGGATCCCCATCGCGAAGATAAGGCGGCCGGCGCTCGTCGGGGGGTGGGGCCGTGTGGTTCAAAGCCATGCTCTCCTCCAGCGCAGCGGTCTGAAAGGCAGACGCGTGCAGGTTACAGCAGCCCAGAAGAAGCCCGCCCGACCCATTTCACGGCAGTGCCCCCAGCTTTAGAATGAAAATCAGGTTCGCAGGGTCATGCTTGAGTCTCTAATAAGTGGTGAACACTTGAGCGTTTTTCTTCCAGTATCCACATTTGTCAATATTCAATTCTCCAGTGTCTAGGTTATCCAAGTTATGTGATTTCTTTCCCACTGCCACCCAGTTTGTGCCACTTCACACCCTCCTTGGGTGCATAAGAGGCTGAAGGCCAAATCTCACCCATTTTACTGCTTCTGGCAATTTTTTTAACTTTTAAACTTTTTACTTTATATTAGAGTATAGCCGATTAATAATGTACTGACAGTTTCAGGTGGAGAGCAAAAGGACCCAGCCAAACATGGAGTATCCATTCTCCTTGAAACTCCCTTCCCATCCAGGCTGCCACATAAGCCTGCTTCTCACAATTTCTTTAAAGGTCTGAGCCAAGAAAAGATGTTGTATGGATACATACACACATATACACACACACACATGAGATATTTAATCAATATTTATTAAAATACTATCAATATATAAAACATTTTAATTTGCCAGAGTATAGTGGGTTTTTATTTATCCAAATTGCCCAGAGAAGCATCTCTGTCAGTTATATGTTCAGTGAGCTTCAGAATTTTTCTAAAAGAAAAAATAGTCATTGATTATTAGAGCATTGAATACAAAGAGACATAGAATCTACACTAAATGAAGTTAAGAACTAAAAGATTGTCAGGAAAGGAACAGAAAAGAAATATTTTACAAAGTAATAAAATTTAAAGCTGAATTACTTAAAAACAAAATATCTTTTGACATTAGACTGTTTAGAAATGAGTTCTATTTTGGTTGTAATTGATGCAGTGATAAAGAATCAGCCTGCCAGTGCAGGAGACCCAGGTTCAATCCCTGGGTTGGGAAAATCCCCTGGAGAAGGAAATGGCAATGCACTTCAGTATTCTTGCCTGGAAAATCCCATGGACAGAGGAGCCTGGCGGGTTACAGTCCATGGGGTCACAAAGAGTCAGACACGACTGACTAATTAAACAGCAACAACACTAGGCTCATCCACAAGCAGATTTGAGTTTCAAGTTTCTTAAAGCAGAAAGCAACTCCGTTATTGCCCACCCCCACCCCTTCCAATCCATTCTCTAAATCCACTGTTTGCTGTAGAAATACCATATAAAGTGCAAATGCTTCTGTGAAAAATCTGGTATTTCAGGGAAGATGCCAAGAGTTGCAAAAGAAACTTCCTATCTAGAAGTGAAGAATAAAATAAATGACTGCTCAAGACCACCCCTCCCCAGATTTATGATTCTGTGCAAAGATTTAAAAAAAAAAAAAAAAAAAAAAACCTCTTGGAGTAAATCGTATGTCATTAATCACATTATTCATATTCAGATATTCCTTTGAGCAATAAAATATACTCTGGCACCCTCACATTTGCTACTTAATGGTCTTTTCCCCATGATTAATGCTTCTTAAAACTGTTCTCATAACAGCTTACTATAGAAAAGTCTAAACACATCCCCACTCCTCATCACCTGTAAAAGTTTTCAATAGTTTTTGAGTTACTAGCATTGACCTCTATGATTTCACAATAAAAATTAAGAGGTAACCTGAGATGGAGCCAGACCCAAGTTCTCCTGTCTAAACTGAAAGAATTTACAAATGACTATTTAGCAGATATGGAAAACAGAATGGCAAATCGTCACCTACTAAGAGGAAGTAAACACCATCAATCAGTATCAAGGATGATGATTTAATTCCATCCAACTTTATCCAGTCTTAGAGTTATCTTCAAAAAATGTTAGGTCACAGATTTCTCTCTGACCTGCTAAATTGTCACTGTTTAAGGCAGTGGACATTGTAGATAGCTACTTATACATAGGATCTGAAAGTGTTCTTCCCAAAATGGGCTTCCCTACTGGGCTGCTCTGGCTTCTGAAAAGTTTATGTGGGTTTTTTTTGCCTGAAGGCTTTATCAACCCCACATTTATTTCTAGGTATATACCATCTGAGGGGCTTCTCAGATGGCACAATGGTAAAGAATCCACCTGCCAATGCAGGGGGCTCAAGAGACACAGGTTCAATCCCTGGGTTGGGAAGATCCTCTGGAGTAGGAAATGGCAACCCACTCCAGTATTCTTGCCTGGCAAATTCCATGGACAGAGAAGTTTGGTGGGCTACAATCCTTGGCGGTCCCAAAAGTTGGACATGACTGAGCACACATGCATGCACATATATTATGTGGGAAAATAAGATGTGAATCTGTCAGCATCCATGAAATCTTTAACGTCAAGGAGTTTATGAAATGAGTTACTTGGTACCCAGTAGCAGCCAGTGGAGCTGAAAATAAGTGGGATACAAGTAACATCAATTATGGCGCAAAGGAAGAAGATGGAAACATGGTAACACATGGTGATGCTTGAAAGAACAGGGAAGGCCGTGAAATACCCAGAAAGTGAACAAAGAAGCACCCAAGAGTTAGGGAAAGGACGTCAAAGCAAAAAGAGCAGCAAGAATTGACAATATTCAACTTCTAGAGGTCAAATTTCTTAGCATGAAGCCTGATATAATGTAAGCAAAGAAGCATAGATTTTAAAATTCTGTAAGTCCAATGGATGGCTTATCCAGGTCATTGTCGAGTGGGTGTTGGCCCATTTTTACTACTGTCTTCAAAGGTTACCCACAATAGGCGTAGAAGACAAAAGGTCTGTGGTTAAATTCAGTTTAACCTCTATTCCAAAACTGCTGAACCAAAGTGGTGAAAGCAGATGGACACGTGCGTCTTGTCCTTGATCTTAGAGGAAATCCTTTCAGTTTTTCACTATTGAGGATAATGTTTGTCATGGGTTTTTCATATATGGCCTTTAATATGTTCAGGTAGATTCCCTCTATGCCCATTTTCTAGAGAGTTCTTACATAAATAAGTGTCAAATTTTGTCAAAAACTTTTAAAAGAATTCCTATAGATGAAAAAAATACACACACACACACACATTGATTCCAGAAATGTATGCCCCTCACTAGGCTGGAGGCCAAAAACTCGAGATCAAACTTCCCTGTAGCTCAGCCCCAGTGACCAGCCAGCCCGGGCCTCTCATCATAAGCAGAGAGACCACTGCTAAAGATGCGGGGGTGGAATTTTCTTTGCCTGCTTTGTTCTCACCTCTCTGCTGCCCTCTTCAATCTCAGGCTCTGCCTTTCCCACTGGAGAACCACAGTGCCTATGCCATCACTCCCACCCTATCCTTTCCTGTCAAATTCTTCTCTAAAAAATTGGAATTGACGTATGTGGTTGACATACGAGAGTGCTCACAATATATTTCATGGGGAAGAAAAAAACTATCAAAGACTTATGAAACATTCATGTCTGACTCTTTGCAACCCCATGGACTGTAGCCTACCAGGCTCCTCTGTCCATGGGATTTTCCTGGTAATAGTACTGGAGTGGATTGCCATTTCCTTCTCCAGGGGATCTTCCCAACCCAGGGATCGAACCCATTTCTCCTGCATCATAGACAGACGCTTTACTGTCTGAGCCACCAGGGAAGTCAGATAAAAAATAGAAAAATATATATCAAGAGGTTATATTTTTTATTATGAATTGTGGTAGTATTGTTACTATGCATAGTGATATTAGGAGGAATTTTTCCTCTACTTTTTATTTGAGATCACTTGATGATATATTCATTGTCTAATTATGTAGCAAGGGTATGTTACTTTTATAGTATGTACTATCTATATTTTAATATAGGAGTTGTTACAGATTATTTGTGAAATTTTTGAAAATTTTACACCCATTCATTCATATAAACATTTACAAACTACAATTTGTATGGTAGGCCTCTACTGAGTCCATGAATCCCTTCCCTTGAGACTTTGTCGTTAAGGGGGGGCCTCGCTGGAGCTGAGTTAGATTTTTCTGCAAAAGACTCTACTCATAGCCCTGAAATCTCACCACACACAGGGAGCAACTCAATCTCTAGCCCTGATCTGTGCCTAGCACTGGCCTGAATATGTGTCAGCCACAGGTCTGGGACCCAGGAGACACCTTGGGAATTTTCTCCCCATTTCTTGAGTCTCTTCTTGCTCACTGAGTGTTCTGCAAATTTAATAAGCTTAAACCGTGCTCTTCATAGCGACTTTTTTTTTTCTGTGTCAGCAGCTGCAGAAGCTTGATGTGCATCAGGCAGTAATAATACTCATACTAATATGTTGTAAACCACATCTGTACCCTAGTGAAGCAATTGGATGATTCTGGCATTCTTGTATTAAGGATATGGTATTTTTGTTTTTTTATATACATAAAGAAGGACACTGCAAGAGCTTCAACAGAGTGGCAATCAAGAAAAAAAATAATAATAATAATGTGGGAGCTCAAATAACCCCAATCCAGGTCTCCGGAGAGGTAACCTTTATAAGATAGTTAAGTGTTAATGAGATCCTTGCCTTCTCTACAGGAGAAATATTCACAGCCACAGAGAAAACTAGTGATCAGCTGAGGTCGGCTGTCAAACAGAAATGCACGTAACACCCTTCAGATTTTCCTGTCATGGTTGAATATGATGCTAGAGAAGAAAATAGTCATTTTTTGACCCACTTAAGACAAGAAGCATGAGAAGAAAGAGAGGGATAGAGGAAAAGAGAGGAAGTGAAGGCGGGAAAAGGAAGCAAAGAATATTTTCTGCTGCAGAACCAAACCAGCAAGAGAGCAATCAATTCAACTCAATAGCTCCTAAGCCATGTAAAAACGGGACTGAGTTGTCTGTTGAGAATAATAACCTTAGAGTCAATTTATTCCAAGCAGTTCAGCTTGAAGCAAATTGACAAATCTAAGGCAATAGGAAGATTGTAAGCCATAGAAGTCTGCTTTAATACTGTCTTAAGTCATTTGTCTTAACTTTTTGTGTGTCAGCTGTCACATAATTCCCATTTCAACTATCTCTCCTCTTCCGAACTTCTAAGTAATGAGTTTGAAATTAATTTATCCCACATTCTCTCCAAACCACTTTTACCAGGCAAAAGGCAGTACAAATTTCATGTAAGAATGACTATTTTAATTCCCACCTCTCAGTACTTCTCATTCTCAGGACAAGAGTCCCCACCTACTCAATACAAGTACCAGATAACATTGTCCAGTTCTGCATGGAGCACATCTGCCCTTCCTTTGCCTGGGGTACTCCTATCCTCTCTACCTTAGGATCTCTTCCTAAGGAAGCATTCATACCCCAGACCTCTGCAGATTATCAAGGTAGGCATTGTCTCAGGACATACAGGAAAATGTAAGCCCCAGAGGGGACGCTAGAACCTCAGGACCCCTACTGGCATCATGACATCACCAGTTCCACAAACCCTTCTTAAGTGGAAAATACTTTTGTCCATACCCTCACAGTGAACATTTTATTTCCTCCCCCCAGCTCTTAAACTCTAGGATAAAAAGAAACTTGGGCAAAATAAAATGGCTTTGAAAAAGGGATACAAAATCCCCTGTTTCCTTTCCAAATTCATGTCCTGCAGGCTCTGAGCTCATCCAACTCTCCACATCTGATCGTGTAGCTGAGATTCCTAGTGACAGCATTGCCCTCAGGAATAGTAATGGCCAACATGAAGCACATGCAGAATCTTCAGCAAATGAATCTATTCATATTCCTTTGAGAAGAAATCAGCCATACCACATGAGGGTTAAAGAAAAATGGGAGGAACAAACCGGCTAGACACAGTTACTTTGACAGGAAACTCAGAGGGCTTCAGACAGATCCGAAACTGTAATTTTACTGCAATCTCTCATTGTTCTACTGTGCTTCCTTGTTGCATTCCTGATCCAATATTCTGTTTCTGCAATGCCTTTTAAGCATAAGTTGATAAGCATTAGTTGATAGATTTCACCCTAAACTCAACAAGAGGGAAAAAAAAAAAAATCCAGTTCGCTTCATCAATTACACAGTGACATTCAGCATAGAGTCAGACAGTAAGGCTCTAACTTGTTCCTAGTTCTTACAACCCCAAAGAGGAGGGAGAGACGTCCCCTAAAAGTGAATTAAGAACCACAGTCTCTGTGTCAGCCTCGGCCATCCTTATCATTCCCTTTAACTAACCATTCAACTCAAATGTCCTATTTTCCTGATAATCATCTTAGAATTTTTTGTTTCTTCATATTTTTCCCCCTTGTTAAAACTCACCAATTTAAGGGCCTGCCCAAAAGAAATGTCTTTCCCTGGGCTTCTCGGGCTGGGTTTGCTCAGATCTTGCAATGTCTTCCTATTGATTCTTTCCAAAACACTAGTTACTCTGCCTTCAGCTGATTTTAAACAGTATCAAGTGAAAGGTACTCATTTTCTAGACTTTCCTGCTCTCTCCACCCCTCTGCTGAAAGGACCAATCATATCTTTGGAAAAAATAATCTCATTTTATTGAATTATTGAGAAGAGATGTAATTTTTGGAAGCTTAACTTATTGGTGATTAAAAACTCAGCAGCAGCTACTGGGCCCAGATATTGATCAGAAACTAGAATAATGCTATTTGCTGACTGTACTTTAAAACACCATATGCTTGCTTTTCTATTTCCAGATTTTAAAATCTCAGATTACTATTTAGGACCAAGAATTAAATCCTAAAGCTTTTTATTAATTGTCTTCTTAGCTTTTTTAAAATATCAAAGCACACTCTCTTCAATTACCTAACATAACTTCCTGAAGGAGAGCACAAAAATAGAAAAAGAGAAGCTCACATATAATTTTTAAAGCATAAACCTTAACGCTTTGTCCTGACCTGGTTTACAGCTCTAAAGGTTTACCAAAATTAAAATCAAGGTTTTTTGCTCTCTGGTACTCAGCATCCATGGGATCCTAGCAAGGATCAGATATTCTTTGCGTAACTGGAACTGTTTAGTGTTCCACATGCCTTGTTCCATTACAACTCCATGACAGTAATTTCCTGTCAATAAGAATACTGAGATTGGGGCTTCCCTTATGGCTCAGTGGTAAAGAATTTGCCTGCCAATGCAGGAGGCACTGGTTCGATCCCTGGTCCAGGAAGTTCCTACATGGCTCGGAGCAACTAAGCCCGTGCGTGACAACTGTTGAGGCTGTGCTCCAGAGCCCGGGAGCCACAACTGCTGAAGCCCACATGCCCTAAAGCCTGTGCTCTGCAATAAGAGATGCCACTGCAATGAGAAGCTCTCTCACTGAAACTAGGGAGGAGCCCCTGCTCGCCACAACTAGAGAAAAGTCCACACAGCAATGAAGACCCAGCAGAGCCAAAAAATAAAATAAATGACAAATAAATTAAAAAAAAAGAATACTGAGATTTAGAGAATTCAGCAGCTCATGAGAAGTTACACTACTTAACTCCTAGTAGAATCTCATTAAAAACTTGTGGACTAAATCAATGAACAAACATTTAACCTACACAGAACATTGTTTCAAATATGTTCAAATGTTTTCATGGACAAAGGGGAGAAATTATATATATTATAGAGGCGGGGGAAAGGGTATGTGTCAATAAACACAGTCATTTCAGGCAAGTCTCCTAAAAAATAAGACTATTTCAGAGCAGTCCCAGAAAGAAATGTCCCCAGAATTTCCAATACAATCTCGATTTTAAATATTCCATCCTGTCAACACAATAACTGTGCTTTTTCAATCATGAGGTCCCATTTTTTAATTTCAGACTTATTGAGGTATAACTGACATACAAAATTATAAGATATTTTAAGTGTACATCATGGTGATTTAACATACATTGTGAAAGGATTTCCTTCCATTGAGTTAATTAGCACATTCCTTGCTTTATATATTTATCTCTGGTTTGTTTTTTTGTTTGTTTGTTTGTTTTTTGGTGAGAACATTTAACTTACATTCTCTTAGTAAATTTCTATTATATAATACAATGTTAGATTTCAATTACAGTCACCATGTTATATGTTAGAGGTTCAAATCTTATTCCTCTTATCACTAAAAGTTTCTACCTTTTTACCAACCTCTCTCTATTTCCACCAGCTTCCAGCCTTGGCAATCCCTTTTCTACTCTCTCTTTCTATCATTCTGACCTTTTCTTTCTTTAATATTCCGTATATAACAATATCATGCAATAATTGTCTTTCTCTGGCTCATTTCACAAGGCAGAATGCCCTCAGTTCAGTTCAGTCGCTCAGTCGAGTCTGACTCTTTGCAACCCCAGGGACTGCAGCACGCCAGGCCTCCCTGTCCATCACCAACTCCTGGAGTTTACTCAGACTCATGTCCATCGAGTCAGTAATGCCATCCAGCCATCTCATTCTCTGTCGTCCCCTTCTCCTCCTGCCCCCAATCTCTCCCAGCATCAGAGTCTTTTCCAATGAGTCAACTCTTCGCATGAGGTGGCCAAAGTACTGGAGTTTCAGCTTCAGCATCATTCCCTCCAAAGAAATCCCAGGGCTGATCTCATTCAGAATGGACTGGTTGGATCTCCTTGCAGTCCAAGGGACTCTCAAGAGTCTTCTCCAACACCACAGTTCAAAAGCATCAATTCTTTGGCGCTCAGCTTTCTTCACAGTCCAACTCTCACATCCATACATGACCACTGGAAAAACCATAGCCTTGACTAGACGGACCTTTGTTGGGAAAGTAATGTCTCTGCTTTTGAATATGCTATCTAGGTTGGTCATAACTTTGCTTCCAAGGAGTAAGCATCTTTTAATTTCATGGCTGCAGTCACCATCTGCAGTGATTTTGAAGCCCCCCCCCCAAAAAAAAAGTCTGACACTGTTTCCACTGTTTCCCCATCTATTTCCCGTGAAGTGATGGGACTGGATGCCATGATCTTAGTTTTCTGAATGTTGAGCTTTAAGCCAACTTTTTCACTCTCCACTTTCACTTTCATCAAGAAGCTTTTTAGCTCCTCTTTACTTTCTGCCATAAGGGTGGTGTCATCTGCATATCTGAGGTTATTGATATTTCTCCCGGGAATCTTGATTCCAGCTTGTGCTTCTTCCAGCCCTGCATTTTTCATAGTGTACTCTGAATATAAGTTAAATAAGCAGGGTGACAATATACAGCCTTGACATACTCCTTTCCCAATTTGGAACCAGTCCATTGTTCCATGTCCAGTTCCAACTGTTTCTTCTTGACCTGCATACAGATTTCTCAGGAGGTAGGTCAGGTGGTCTGGTATTTCCATCTCCTTCAGAATTTTCCACAGTTTGTTGTGATCTATACAGTCAAAGGTTTTGGCATAGTCAATGCAGCAGAAGTAGATGTTTTTCTGGAACTCTGTTGCTTTTTTGATGATCCAGTGGATGTTGGCAATTTGATCTCTGGTTCCTCTGCCTTTTCTAAAAATAGCTTGGACTTTTGGAATTTCACAGTTCATGTACTGTTGAAGCCTGGCTTGGAGAATTTTGAGCATTACTTTACTAGTGTGTGAGATGAGTGCAATTGTGCAGTAGTTTTAACATTTTTTGGCATTGCCCTTTTTTGAGATTGGAATGAAAACTGACCTTTTCCAGTCCTGTGGCCACTGATGAGTTTTCCAAATTTGCTGGCATATTGAGTGCAGCACTTTCACAGCATCATCTTTCAGGATTTGAAATAGCTCAGTTGGAATTTCATCACCTCCACTAGCTTTTTTCTTAGTGATTCTTCCTAAGACCCACCTGACTTCACACTCCAGTATGTCTGGCTCTAGGTGGGTGATCACACCATCATGGTTATCTGGGTCATGAAGATCTTTTCTGTATAGTTCTTCTATGTATTCTCACCAACTCTTCTTAATATCTTCTGCTTCTGTTAAGTCCATACCATTTCTGTCCTTTATTGTGCCCATTGTTGGTATCTATAATTTTCTTGAAGAGATCTCTAGTCTTTCCCATTCCATTGTTTTCCTCTATTTCTTTCATTGATCACTGAGGAAGGCTTTTTTATCTCTCCTTGCTATTCTTTGGAACTCTGCTTTCAGATGGATATATCTTTCCTTTTCTCCTTTGCCTTTAGCTTCTTTTCTTTCTTCAGCTATTTGTAAGGCCTCCTCAGACAGCCATTTTGCCTTTCTGCATTTCTTTTTCTGGGAGATGGTCTTGATCACTGTGTCCTATACAATGTCATGAACCTCCATCCATGGTTCTTCAGACACTCTGTCAATCAGACCTAATCCCTTGAATCTGTTTCTCACTTCCACTGTATAATCATAAGGGATTTGATGTAGGTCATACCTGAATGGTCTAGTGGTTTTCCCTACTTTCTTCAAATTAAGTCTGAATTTGGCAATAAGTTCATGATCTGAGCCACAGTCAGCGCCCAGTCTTGTTTCTGCTGACTGTATGGAGCTTCTCCATCTTTGGCTGCACAGAATACAATCAATCTGATATCAATATTGACCATCTGGTGATGTCCATGTGTAAAGTCTTCTCTTGTCTTGTTGGAAGAGGGTGTTTGCCATGACCAGTGCATTCTCTTGGCAAAACTTTGTTAGCCTTTGCCCTGTTTCATTTTGTACTCCGAGGCCAAACTTGCCTGTTACTCCAGGTATCTCTTGACTTCCTACTTTTGCATTCCAGTCCCCTATAATGAAAAAGACATCTTATTTGGGATGCTGGTTCTAGAAGGTCTTGTAGATCTTCATAGAACTATTCAACTTCAGCTTCTTCAGCATTACTGGTTGGGGCATAGACTTGGCTTACTGTGATATTGAATGGTTTGCCTTGGAAACGAACAGAGATCAGTCTATCATTTTTGAGACTGCACCCAAGAACTGTATTTCAGACTCTTTCTTTGGCTATGAGGGCTACTACATTTCTTCTAAGGGATTCTTGCCCACAATGGTAGATATAATGGTCATCTGAGTTAAAATCACCCATTCCAGTCCATTTTAGTTCACTGATTCCTAAACTGTCAATGTTCACTCTTGCCATCTTCTGTTGACCACTTTCAATTTACCTTGATTCATGAAACTAACATTCCAGGTTCCACCACCAGTCACATCCACAATGGGGTGATGTTTTTGCTTTGGCTCCATCTCTTTATTCTTTCTGGAGTTGTTTCTCCACTCTTCTCCAGTAGCATTTTTGGCACCTACCAACCTGAGGAGTTCATTTTTCAGTGTCCTATCTTTTTGCCCTTTCATACTGTTCATGGGGTTCTCAAGGCAAGAGTACTGAAGTGGTTTACCATTCTCTTCTCCAGTGGATCACATTTTGTCAGAACTCTCCACCATGGCCCTCCCATCTTGGGTGGCCCTACACAGCATGGCTCATAGTTTCTTTGAGTTAAACAGGCTGTGGTCCATGTGATCAGTTTAACTAGTTTTTTGTGATTGTGGTTTTCATTCTGTCTGCCCTCTGAGGATAAGGATAAGAGGCTTATGGGAGCTTCCTGATGGGAGAGACTGACAGTGGGGGAAACTGGGTCTTGTTCTGATGGGCAGGGCCATGCTCACTAAATCTTTAATCCAATTTTCTGTTGATGGATGGAGCTGTGTTCCCTCCCTGTTGTTTACTCAGGCCAAACTATGGTGGAGGTAATGAAGATAATGGCAACCTCCTTCAGAAGGTCCCATGCACACACTGCTGTACTCAGTGCCCCTGACCCTGCAGCAGGCCACCACCAACCCAACAGAGGTTGGAGACTCCTGGACACTCATAGGCAAGTTTGGGTCAGTCTCTTGTGGGATCACTGCTCCTTTGTCTTGGGTCCTGGTGCACACACGGTTTTGTTTGTGTCCTCCAAGAGTCTGTTTCCCCAGTCCTGTGTAAGTTTTGGCAGGTCTATAGTGGGGTTAATGACGACATCCTCCAAGAGGTCTCAGGCCACACGCAGAACTGCTTCACCCAGAGCTCCTGCCCCTGAGTCAGGCCACTGTTGACCTGGACCTCCACAGGAGACACTCAAACACTCAAAGGCAGGTCTGACTCAGTCTCTGTGGGGTCTCCTGGTGCACACAAGTTTTGTTTGAGCCCTCCGAGCATCTCTGTGGGTATGGGGTTTGATTCTAGACCTGATTTCTCCCCTCCTACCATTTTGCTAGGGCTTCTCCTTTGCGCTTGGACGTGGGCTATCTTTTTTTGATGGGGTCCAACATTCTCCTGTTAGTGGTTGTTCAGCGGCAAGTTGTAACTTTGGAGTTCTCACAGGAGAAGATGAGCGCACGTCCTTCTACTCTGCCACCTTGTCGACTCTGGTCCCCCAGTGTCCCTTCATGTTAGCACAAAAGGATTTCCTGAATGATATTCTGTTGTGCACATTTACACATCTTTTTTATCCACTAGACTTTTGATGGATACTTAGATTGCTACCATCTCTTGACTACTATTGTGATCTCACTTTTGAGAATGTTCTCACCATAAACATGCCTCATTTTCCATCACCCACTCACCCTCCTTCTGAAGGTTAGATACCTTGTTTTTCAAAACCCGGACCTGAAGAACAAATCTGTCTTTATTGAAGGCATGTGATTATTTTATTTTTTAAAATTTGATTGCACTGCACAGCTTGCAGGATCCTAGTTCCTCAACCAGAGACAAAACCTGGGTGTTGGGCAGTGAATACACAGATTCCCATCTGCTGACCAACCAGAGAATTCCAAGTTATTTACTTTTTGAAATTTACAAAGCATTATGTCTCTCCAAAGAAAGATGTTGGAATGAGAAAAGTAATGAAAAGATGGTTTAAATAGAGGGAGGAGAGAAACAATACAAAGACACTGACTTTTTAAATTTGTGTGTGGATTCTCCACCAATGCCAGGCCATGTCTTTTGTGTAAATTCATTCTTGCCACAAAATGAAATCTCTGTGTGGATTCAAGAGACCCAAGATCCAGGATTAGCTATACTTGGATGTGTGCTATATCACTTCAGTGACGTCTGACACTTTGTGACCCTATGGACTGCAGCCTGCCAGGTTCCTCTGCCCTTGGGATTCTTTAGGCAAGAATACTAGAGTAGGTTGCCATATCCTCCTCCAGGGGACTTCTTGATCCAGGGATAGAACCCGCATCTCTACCATCTCCTGCATTGGCGGGAAAGTTCTTTACCACTAGTGCCATCTGGGAAGCTCTTTAGTTATGCTTATTGTTGATATAAAAAGATAACTAATGACCACAGAGAATCAGAGTTAACTGTCCAAGGAGAGTCCCAAATGCTGGATTCCAAGAAGGAAGACATGAATGGTTTAGAAGAGAGTGATGCCTTCTATGCAATATAATAGTGTCCATAAAACTATTTGGGTAATATTATCTATTTCTAAAATTAAAGAATATCCGTTCTTCTACCCTGCAAATCTAACTGATTCTGGGAATAAAACAGTAAAACAACAAAGCTTGTTCCGTCTTTCATGGAGTTTCCATTTTAATGGAGGTGCAAGATCACTACAAAAATGTATTTAATTACTGTTGAGATAAGCACTTTTTCAGTAAGCATGAATAGGAATTACAAGTGTCTCCAAAGTCATGTGGTGGGAAGTCCCTATTTTAGAGGTAGGCCAGGGGGAGTGAGTATGGAACAGCAGGACCCTATGGTCCTCCCGCATGCCCTCTGCCTCCTTTGATCTGTGGAAAGCTTTAGTTAAAGAATAAGTTTAATCAGAGAAATAAGAGCATGCAGAAACAAAGGGAAACAGTCCAAGGAGACTAAATGATTATAATGTAGTCATCAAACATAGTTGAGGACTTTTAGTTCCTTCACAAGGGCTACAGATAATATTCTGAACCAATTCCTGTGAGCTGTCTTATAGATACTGAAATCCCCCACCAGGTGGAAGAAGTCATTAATAATTACATGATGGCCAGACTATAAGCTGCCGCAGTTCCAAAAACTGGCCTCAAAGAAATGGAAACAAACCAACCTTGGAACTGAAGATTAGCTGTACCTAAAACCACCAAGATGATGCTGGTCTGACCACTGATGATCAGTTTCAAGATGTCTGCCAGAGATGACTATGCTGTTTCTGCATGTAGCCCCCTCCCTCTGTCTATAAATTTCTTCCCCTCTGTAGTGGGGGGAATTGGCCTTTGGACAGAGGTCTGCCCTCCGCTCCAGTTGCCAGCATCTGAAATAAAGCAAAATTTACTTTCTGCCCATCTGGCTGGTTTATTGGCACTTGAGTGGCAAGCAGCCAGATCCAACACCATTCAGTAACAGATGAGCCTTGGTAAGGTACTGGGGTAGTTAAAAGCCTCGGATGCAAGACAAGCTGTCGTTTATCAGATCCAGCACTTAGCCTCTGCCAGGGGTCCCCCTGATATCCAACCCAAGACAAGAACCTGTGAAGTGCACCTCTCACTCTTTTCTGGGCTCAGCCAAAACGACCTCAATACCCCCCCCCCCAGGACAACAGTCTCCAGCACCCAGTCTATGAATTGTGTTCTCTGGTGTGTGTCTGTGTGTGTATACTCACTGCTTCAGTTGTGTCCAACTCTTTGTGACCCTGTGAACTGTAGCCTGTCAGGCTCTTTCGTCCATGGGATTCTCCAGGCAAGAATACTGGAGTGGGCTGCCATTTCCTCCTCCAGGGATCAAACCGTTGTCTCTTGCTTCTCCTGCATTGGCAGTATGAATATTGACAGCATTCTTTACCACTGAGCCACCTGGGAAGCCCGTGTTCTCTGTTTTACATTCCCAAGTAATCTTGAACTTCTCTTTCATAGAGCTCCCGTCTTAATGCAGGTCTCTTCTGCCTGACGGAAAAATTCGTGGCTACAGAAACTGTGACTCTTGGTGACCAAAGGTGCCTCCAGGACCAAGCACACCATCAGAAGCATATGTAGTAGGCACTCAGTAAATATTTTTTGAATGAATCAATCAATGAAGAGGGAGCTGTTCCATGTTAGAAATGAACCCAAGAGGCAAGGAGTCAGGGTGAACAGCAGAGGTCTTGCACAGCGAGACGGGGCCATGTTGACTGTCCCCTGTTCCCTCATGAAGAAAATAAAGAGTAGGAATTTGAGTTGACGTTTATCCCTTCTCTCTTGCTTCTGAATTGTTCTGATTATTAGTCATGGTGCTATTTTTCAGATCCTCTAGTGCAACTTTTCAGTTATAAGCTCTTGGGCCCCAGATATTGATAAAGGAAGATTTTTCTCATCCATTTATTTGTCCTTAATCTTCTTTGTCTGTCATTTTGACTTAACACCAATAATACTCAAGCAGATGATTGTAAGTTAATGCTGCTTCCCTGGGATTTAACATATAAACTTGGGCATTAGGGGAAATACAGATTTATGTCTCCTTTTATATCAGGAAAGCAATCACCATAAAAAAATCCATCTCAATGAATGTTTTTCCCACACAGGAGGCAAAAAAACCTGTGTATCTCAACTGAAATAATCCGACTTGCCAACTGAGCTGCTATGAATAATGTATCTAGTGGCATTTTTTCCAGAATAGTAGCCTGCATCCAGCTCCCTGGGTCCACACTTTTAAAGGACTACTTCCATGTTAGCTGAGAACAAACTCAAACCTAAGTCATCTTAAGGAATGTGTAATTATCATTTTGAGCATCCCTGCCCTGGAAAATCCCATGGACAGAGAACCTTGGTAGGCTGCAGTCCATGGGGTTGCTGAAATACAGATTTATGTCTCCTTTTATATCAGGAAAGCAATCACCATAAAAAAATCCATCTCAATGAATGTTTTTCCCACACAGGAGGCAAAAAAACCTGTGTATCTCAACTGAAATAATCCGACTTGCCAACTGAGCTGCTATGAATAATGTATCTAGTGGCATTTTTTCCAGAATAGTAGCCTGCATCCAGCTCCCTGGGTCCACACTTTTAAAGGACTACTTCCATGTTAGCTGAGAACAAACTCAAACCTAAGTCATCTTAAGGAATGTGTAATTATCATTTTGAGCATCCCTGCCCTGGAAAATCCCATGGACAGAGAACCTTGGTAGGCTGCAGTCCATGGGGTTGCTAAGAGTCGGACACGACTGAGCGACCTCACTTTCACTTTTCACTTTCATGCGTTGGAGAAGGAAATGGCAACCCACTCCCGTGTTCTTGCCTGGAGAATCCCAGGGACGGGGGAGCCTGGTGGGCTGCCATCTCTGGGGTCGCACAGAGTCGGACACGACTGAGCGACTTAGCAGCAGCAGCAGGCCTGTAACAAATACACTAGTGCAATATTTAAGTTTTATTATAGGTGACTGTTTTTAAAATTGTCTTTATTCCCTCTTCAGGGCTTTTCTCCTTTTTTTGGCTGGATGGTTCCATTCTAGATATTCTAGATACCTACTCTCTCACTTCCTTCATATCCTACTCCAATGACCTCTTTACAGTGGGGTTCTTCCCTGGTCAACCTATATAAAAATGCCCAGCTTTCTACCTTGGGAGAAAGGTAGATATAACTCAGGGAGGAAGAATCCAAACACTCTGGGTTGAAGAGACTGATAGTTTAGAAAGGTAGGAAAATATCATCTCTAATGGAGCCATATGTCATCCAGTCAAAACTGACCCAGACTTGACACAGATATTTGAATTAACAAGGACATGAAAACAATTATTATTATAACTCTATTATGTATGTATACTCAAAACTTAACTAGAGACATGGAAAGTATAAAAACTTCCCTTATCAAACTTCTAAGATGAAAACTGCAAAGCCTGAGATTAAAAAAAATACTCTGTAGTATTAGATCAGAAAAGATGGTGGTTTTGAAGAAAAAACAATAGAAACTCATAAATGAAACAAACAGAAAAAATATAATTTTATATATGTAAGTTTTCTCATTATTTAAATGTAGTGTGGGATATATAGTACAAATAAAAGTAAAGTGAATGAAAACATTACAAAGTTAGAAATGAAGAAAAATAAGTATAATACCATGTGGTTCTTATGTTATATGCAGAGTGCCTATCCCTTAAAGGTCGACTGTGATCAGTTGTGTGTGTAATAATTCCTAAGGCAACCACTAAAATAACAAAACAAAGAGTTGTAGCTAATAAGCCAACAAAGGAAATAAGGTGGTATCATACAAGTAAAAAAGGAAAGAAGAACAAAGATTAGATGATGTCTTTGTCAGAGTTCTCCAGAGAAACAAAATCAACAGGGCTCTGTGTGTGTGTGTGTGTGTGTGTGTGTGTGTGTGTGTCTGAAGAGGGAGAGATTTATTAGAAGAAACTGACTCACATACCTACGGAGGTTAATAAGTCCAGCAGTTTCACTCACTTCTGGGTATTTTTCCCAAAGAAAACAAAAGCACTGATTTGAAAAAATACATGTACTTCTATGTGGGTGTATTTATAATATCCAACATAGAGAAGTAAACTCAGTTTCCATCGATAGATGTATGGATCCAGAAGGATGAATATTGTTGTTCAGTAGCTGAGTCATGTCCAACTCTTTGCACCCCCATAGACTGCAGCAAGCCAGGCTATCTTGTTCTTCACTGTCTCTTGGAGACTGCTCATATTCATGTCCTCTGAGTCAGTGAGACTACCTAACCATCTCATCCTCTGCCATCCTCTTCTCTTTTTGCCTTCATCTTTCCCAACATTAGGGTCTTTCCTAATGACAAAATTGTTAAGAATTTTCTGTCTAACTAAAGGAAGGAAAGGATTTTCCTGATGGCTCAGTGGTAAAGAATCCACTTGCAATGCAGGAGACAAGGAGACAAGGGTTTGCTCCCTGGGTCAGGATGATCCCCTGGAGGAGGAAATGGCAACCCACTCCAATATTCTTGCCAAGAAAATCCTGTCAACAGAGAAGCCTGGCAGGCTACAGACTACAGGGTCACAAAGAGTTGACCACGACTGAACAACTGAGCTTGTCAAGGAAGAAAACCTCTTTGATTGCAACTACATTATTAAAAGGCTTTTAAACCATACTTTTACCGTGCCAAGCCACTTCAGTCATGTCTGACTCTTTGCGACCCTACACCCACCAGGCTTCTCTCTCCATGGGATTCTCCAGGCAAGATTACTGGAGTGGGTTACCATGCCCTTCTCCAGGGGATCTTCTTGACCCAGGAATTGAATCCACGTCTCTTATGCTTCCTGCATTCCCAGACAGGTTCTTTACCACTAGTGCTACCTGGGAAGCCCAGGTCATACTAACCTGTTTTCAAGTCTGAATAGCATCACAAGCCTCATGGTTTTTTGTCTAGCTAGAAGGTGACTTTTGTCAAAGAGATGATCTTTCTCTGCCTCTTACTCTGCTTTCTGGAACACTTTTCCTCGTGCCTCCAAGATCAGCTAAATGTCACTATATGGATCATTCCATTCTCACCATCACATTCCAATGCAGAGAACCACTAATTTCTCATTGGCTATATTGACCACTATTATACTGACTATGATAGCATACATCCCACTGTACCTTAGTTAATCCCCTGTGCCCTTGACTATTCCCTCTGCATAATTCTTAAATACACAGACTGTGTTTTGCTCATTATCTTTGTATACCTCATAACTTCACCTTGTCTGCTTCATAGTAAACATTCCAAAAAAGCATACAGAGTAGTAAACAGTCGTTGTCATTGATCATTTCACACTATGAAAAACACCATGGTCTTTGTTTCCCTTCCACCCCATCTGTGAACCTTTATCACTGACATCTACATATTATATGTATATTAGAAATTCATGGTCAGAGTAAGAATGTTAAAGACTGGATTGATCAGATGTCCTTAAAGAATTTTACTCTGATTGCATTTTTCTGATTCATCAAATGTACAAAATTGAAAGTTAGCATTTGTTGTCCAACAGCATTTTTAATTTAGAACACTTAGCCCCCTGAGATAACTATGAGCATGATGTCCTGGGGGCAACATTTCAGGAAAGTACTATTACTCATTCCCGTCACCAATCTGCATTTAAAGGTCAAAATCCAAAGCTCCTTATTATATATGTGGGCAATGACCTTGGAAAGGATTGACTTTTCACTGTCCTCATTCATCCTCAAATAATTATTTTTTCCTAAATAAATTTATGAAAGATTAGAGGGAACTTTACATTAAAAGGGCCTCCCTGATGGCTCAGGCGGTAAAGAATCAGCCTGAAATGCAGGAGATCTGGATTCAGTCCTTGGGTCCAGAAGATTCCCTGAAGAAGGGAATGGCTACTAAGATCACATGAGCTATTTAGTCCCCTTTGGTTCTGAGACCAATTCCAGTGTGCACACACACACACACACACACACACACACACACACCAGCAAGTAATTCTCCAGGCAGCAACAGGATGTCCTGCAATTCAACTCAGTTCTGACTCTATCAATCTGAAGACAGCTTCAGATCCCACAGGTCAAGGAAGGACAAGGTCATTTATCCTCCACCCCTCACTTCAAACACCAGCCAGGTGCAAGCCCAGGTTTTTATCTGTTTCTGATCAACTGACTGCAAACTGCAGGCTCCAGATCCACCCTAGCTCAGAACATCAACTGCAAGTCCAGATGGTTACCTGTACTTCTGACCAACTGCCTATAAATTGAAGGTTCTAACGACCCTTTTTTTGGGCTGGATTAGTTCGCTAGACCAGCGCTCAGAACTCGGAGAAATATTTTAGTTACTAAATCACTGATTTATTGTAAAAGGATGTAACTTGGGAACAGCCAAATAGGAGAGATGCTTAGGGCAAGCTTGCCCCCGTCTCCAAATTTCCACATGTTCACCAGACTGAAGCTCTCCATACCCTGCCCTGTTGGGGGATTTTATGGAGGCTTCATTACATGGGGGTTCCCCTTGTGGGTCAGACAGTAAAGAATCTTCCTGCAATGCAGCAGGCCCAGGTTCAATTCCTAGGTGAGGAAGATTCCCTGGCGGGGAAAATGGCAATCCATTCCAGTATTCTTGCCTGGAGAATTCCATTGACAGAGGAGTCTGGGGTTGCAAAGAATCTGACACAACTGAGCGACTAACACTTTCACTTTCTTTCATTACACAGGCATGATTGATTGAATCAGTTCAGTTCAGTTCAGTCTCTCAGTCACGTCTGACTCTTTGTGAGCCCATGGACTGCAGCACGCCAGGCTTCTGTCCATCACCAGCTCCCGGAGATTTTGCAAACTCATGCCATCCAACCATCTCCTCCTCTGTCATCTGCTTCTCCTCCTGCCTTTAATCTTTCCCAGCATCAGGGTCTTTACCAGTGAGTCAGTTCTTCGCATCAGGTGGCCAAAGTATTGGAACTTCAGCTTCAGCATTAGTCCTTCCAAGAAATATTCAGGACTAATTTCCTTTAAGGTTGACTGGTTTGATCTCCTTGCAGGCCAAGGGTCTCTCAAGAGTCTTCTCCAATACCACAATTTAAAAACATCAATTATTCAGCACTGAGCTTTCTTTATAGTCCAACTCTCACATCCATGCATGACTACTGGAAAAATGATAGCTTTGACTATAAAGACCTTTGTTGGTAAAGTAATATCTCTGTTTTTTAATATGCTATCTAGGTTTGTCATAGCTTTTCTCCCAAGGAGCAAGCATCTTTTAATATCATGGCTACAGTCACCATCTGCAATGATTTTGGAGCCCAAGAGAACAAACTGTCACTGTTTCCCCTGTTTTCCCATTTATTTGCCATGAAGTGATGGGACTGGATGCCATGACCTTAGTTTTTTGAATGTGGAGTTTTAAGCCAGCTTTTTCACTCTCCTCTTTCTCTTTCATCAAGAGGCTCTTTAGGTCCTCTTCGCTTTCTGCCATAAAGGTGGTGTCACCTGCATATCTGAGGTTATGATATTTCTCCTGGGAACCTTGCTTCCAGCTTGTCTTTCACCAAGCCCAGCATTTCACATGATGTAGTCTACATATAAGTTAAATAAGCAAGGTGACAATATACAGCCTTGATGTACTCCTTTCCAAATTTTAAGTCCGTTGTTCTGTGTCTGGTTCTAACTGTTGCTTCTTGACCTGCATACAGATTGCTTAGGAGGCAGGTCAGCTGGTCTGATACTCCCATCTCTTGAAGAATTTTCCACAGTTTGTTGTGATCCACACAGTCAAAGGCTTTGGCATAGTCACTGAAGCAGAAATAGATGCTTTTCTGGAATTCTCTTGCTTTTTCTATAATCCAATGAATGTTGGCAATTTGATCACTGGTTTCTCTGCCTTTTATAACTCCCTCTTGAACAGCTGGAAGTTCTCGGTTCACATACTGTTGAAGCTTAGCTTGGAGAATTTTGAGCGTTACTTTGTTAGCATGTGAGATGAGTGCAATTGAATCACTGGCCACTGGAAACTGATTCAACCTCTAGCCCATCTGCTCTCCCCAGAGGTTGAAGGGTGGGACTGAATGGATTAACCATCTAATCACAGATTGGTTCCACAGGCAACCAGCCCCCATCCTTAGGTGTTTTCCCAAAATCAATCATTGACATAACAAAAGTCACCTTTCTTGCTGTTACCACTTAGGAAATTCTAAGTGTCTTAAGAGTTTTATGCCAGAAATGAGGGGGAAAACCAAATATCTATTTCTTAGTATAAATCTCAATATCACAAGTCAAAATTATTATTTTCATGAGAGTCCAATTAAATTAAGTGCCTGAGTCTTTTTTATGTCTGCTCTACTGGTATCTTACTGGCATTTTTTTATTCTTTTGAAACTAAAATAAATATTGTAGAGCCCCACGGATGAAAGCTTCCTTGGTGGTTCATATGGTAAAGAACCTGCCTGCAAAGCAGGAGACCTGGGTTTGATCCCTGGGTCCAGAAGATCCCTTGAAGAAGGGAACTCACTCCAGAATTCCATGGACAGAGGGCCTGGTGGACTGCAAAGAGTTGGACACAACTAAGTGATTAACACACAAAGACCAAAGACCAGATGAGAAAGAAGGGTCTTGAAATGCAGAAACAGAAGAAAAACAGACCCTTATCACCCTTCTCGCCATGTTGTAACCATTGCAGAATTTTTGAGTCTTCCTGAGTAGCATGGCCTGTCTCTGCTCCTACCCTATTTGAGGAAAACGTATTTGCCTTACTCTTCTCCCATCCTGTGTAGGGAATGTATATGTACCTCATCCAATCAGGAAATGACTTGCAAGACCTTTATCCTGCTCCTTGTCCCCTGGCTATAAAAAAGACCAAGGACCCACATTTGAGGGGTTGGCTCTCTTTGGCTATCAGGAAGTTTCCTTGCTGTACTGGCAGCTACCTCCTTTCCCCCACTGCTCTAATAAACTTTGTTCTCCTTTTATTCTGCTTCATGTCTGGAAATTCTTTTCCAACTCATGCACAGATCATGACATTTACATTATTAAAAAGACTGTAATCTTTACTGAACCTTCTTTGTTTCTAGTTGCTCTTCTAAACTGTAAAGATTTGGGCAGGGGGAGTGGGTGGTTCTGTTGGGTCTTTGTGGCACACAGGATCTCTGTTGCAATATGCAGGATCTTTCCTTGCAGCTCAGGGGCTCCAGAGTGTGTGGGCTCAGTTGTTGCAGCGTGCAGGCTTCAGAGTACTTGGCCTTAGTTGCCCCTCGGCATGCAGGAACTTAGTTCCCCAACCATGGATGGAACCCACATCCGTTTCATTGGAAGATGGATTCTTAACCACTGGACCTCCAGGGAAGTCCCATGTAAAGTTCTTTTTAAAATCATTGTTTTGTAAGCTCAGTATCCTACCAAAACCAAAGGGTAATGCATAAATCCAATAGGAGGTGAAGGACTTGTTAAACAAGGATTTGTATGGCAGTATCATGGAAATGCAATACCTCTCTTTAGCTTTAGATGAGTCATACAGTTTCACAGACTCTGCCCAGAGAATATTTTGGGTATGCCTTGTTCAAAAGACTTAACCAATTTATCAAAAAAGCATTGGAAATCCACAGCTTAAAAAATTTGAGCTGGTGGCACAGGTATTCTCAAATCTTTCCCATATGTCAAAGAAAAATTTCTACCAGATATGAAAAATTGGTTTCTGCCACAACAGACAGTGCTCTGGATGTTTTAGATGAAAATCTATGTTTAGAATTAAACATAAGTATAAAATCCATGTTTATTGAATTTAAATATAAACAAGGTGCTCACTGCTTCATTCCATGTGTGATAAATATTGAAAATATTTTTCCTCACTTTTTAGAAATAGTCTGTATAAAAAGTATCATAGACACAGTTATTAAATATATTCCAGTGCCAGAATTCATCACCGATTTGTGGATTTAATGAAAGAAATAAAAATCAATGAGTTTAATTTTCTTGTATTCTTTGCGAATGTCCATTGGTTGAATTTGTGAAGGTTCTTATGAGTATTTATTGTATTGCTAACACCAATTCAAAATTTTCTTGAAACAAAAGAAATGCCTTTCAAATATCTCATAATCAAAGACAAAAATCAAGAGTTTGATTTATGTTTCATAACTGATATCACACTGCATATTAATTAGCTAAATTTTCAAGTTCCAAGGAAAAAAGAGCTTATTGCAACCTGACTAGAGAGGTAAGAAAACTTATGTTAGCATCAAAACTTGCAAGTTTCTTGATACTTATTGTCACATATTTTTCTAACATAAATTGACATAAAGAAGATATTTTATTATAATCGACAATGTAATAGAGACTGGCTACAAACACTAACAAACAATATGCCTGCAATGCATTGTTAACTAACAAACATTAGCAATATGCCTTTAAAATCGGTGATAACAGTACTGAGTTGGCACAAAAGTTAATCAATTTATGAAACTTGAACAGACATATTTTTGAAAAGTATATGTTTTTGCTTCAAAAGTTTGATCAAGTATTCTAAAACAGATAAACCAGTTTTGTCAATGTGAATATAAATATTAAATAATAATATAAATTAATTTTTGGCACTTGACTCAGGAATTGAAAACTTTCAAATTTGGTTGGAACAATCTGGATATGTGAGTCTATGTTTACCTTTTCAAATGTAAATTTTATAAAATTTAAATAGGGATCAAATAGAGCACCTGCATTTAGATGGGCTGTATTCAAAAAGATTTCATTAATAATTTTCTGCTAATTACACATTGAAACAAAATATGACTGAAATAATTATTACCTGCTCTTTTACTTTGTAATACAGCTGCTAGAAAATTTAAAATAAGAACTACATATGAGAATAGCATTATATTTTTATTGGGCTATGCTGATATAGAAGACAATTTGAACAGCAAGAATGAGCAACATGCTAATTAACATGTATAGAATACTGCATTCAACAACTGTGGAACACATATTTTCATGTGCACATGTAACATTTACTGAAATTGATCACAGTTCAGTTCAGTCACTCAGTCGTGTCCGACTCTTTGCGACCCCATGAATCGCAGCATGCCAGGCCTCCCTGCCCATCACCAACTCCTGGAGTTCACTCAGACTCACGTCCATCGAGTCCGTGATGCCATCCAGCCATCTCATCCTCTGTCGTCCCCTTCTCCTCCTGCCCCCAATCCCTCCCAGCATCAGAGTCTTTTCCAATGAGTCAATTCTTCACATGAGGTGGCCAAAGTACTGGAGCTTCAGCTTTAGCATCAGTTCCTTCCAAAGAAATCCCAGGGTTGATTTCCTTCAGAATGGACTGGTTTTGGAGCCCAAAAAAAGAAAGTCTGACACTGTTTCCACTGTTTCCCCATCTATTTCCCATGAAGTGATGGGACAGGATGCCATGATCTTCGTTTTCTGAATGTTGAGCTTTAAGCCAACTTTTTCACTCTCCTCTTTCACTTTCATCAAAAGGCTTTCCTCTTCACTTTCTGCCATAAGGGTGGTATCATCTGCATATCTGAGGTTATTGATATTTCTCCCAGCAATCTTGACTCCAGCTTATGCTTCTTCCAGCCCAGTGTTTCTCATGATGTACTCTGCATAGAAGTTAAATAAGCAGGGTGACAATATACAGCCCTGACGTACTCCTTTTCCTATTTGGAACCAGTCTGTTGTTCCATGTCCAGTTCTAACTGTTGCTTCCTGACCTGCATACAGATTTCTCAAGAGGCAGGTCAGGTGGTCTGGTATTCCCATCTCTTTCAGAATTTTCCACAGTTTGTTGTGATCCACACAGTCAAAGGCTTTGGCATAGTCATAAAGCTAGTGTCAATAATTTTCAAACAATTTAAATTATCAAAAGTATGTTCTAAAGCTTATGAGGACACGTGTACATTTATATAATAAAAAGAAACAGAAGAAATAAAAATATCCAAGGCTATTATAATACTCAAGGAAACAAAAATATCACAGATGTACATACTATTGTGATCATTAAAATGGAAAGCATAAAGAACAAAAACTACATGTGGGAAATAAGTGTTGCATAAAAACATAGAACTCAAAACAACATACACACCTACACACATGTAAACAGCATGTATTTTAAAAATCAATATTATACAAAAGGGCCTCACCGGGTATTTTAGATACTATTTTCAGTAAAATGGTTAAAGACTATATTTTAATATTTCTTAAACATGCTTATTATTAGCTTGGAAAAGTGAGATCTTACATAACGGTATTTCTGAATTACAGAAAAAGAAAAGTAAAAAATTGAAAGATGTTATATCATGATGAGTAGCACTATAACTTGAACTTTATAGTTAGATTTTTTTAAAGGCTCAACTTGGTTGACTCAGCAGTAAAGAATATGTCTGTAATGCAGGAGACCGTGGTTCGATCCCTGGGTTGGGAAGATCCCCTGGAGGAGGGGAGGGTAACCCACTCCAGTATTCTTGCCTAGAGAATCACAGACAGTCCACAGGGTACAGTCCATAGGGTCTCAACCAGCTGGATATAACTGAAGCGACTAGCATGCATCCACACAAGGCTCAACTTAATTTCTAATTCACACAGGTGGGGTTCCTGAAATGATCATTCAATCAGTTCAGTTCAGTTCAGTCACTCAGTCGTGTCCGACTCTTTGTGACCCCATGAATCGCAGCACGCCAGGCCTCCCTGTCCATCACCAACTCCCAGAGTTCACTCAGACTCACGTCCATCCAGCCATCTCATCCTCTGTCGTCCCTCCTCCTCCTGCCCTCAATCTCTCCCAGCATCAGAGTCTTTTCCAATGAGTCAACTCTTCTCATGAGGTGGCCAAAGTACTGGAGTTTCAGCTTCAGCATCATTCCTTCCAAAGAAATCCCAGGGCTGATCTCCTTCAGAATGGACTGGTTGGATCTCCTTGCAGTCCAAGGGACTCTCAAGAGTCTTCTCCAACACCACAGTTCAAAAGCATCAATTCTGATCATTCAATATTCACCTTCAAAAAGCCAGAAATCTTTACCACTGGAATCTAATAATAGGATTTAATTTGTAAGAGATCCATTAACAAAATAACTATTGTGATTTGTAAATAGACAAAATATATTTTCTTTAATTAATTTCTGGGCCAACTGGTAGAGAGTTGAAAGAGATTTTCTTTTTTTCTTCTTTTTTTATTTCTTTTTTAGAAAATAAAATAGGAGCTACTTTCAGAAGAAAAAATAAATGAACTATTCAGTTGTCTTTGGGTTCAATATAGGCAGAAATAGGATAGGAAACAAGCCATTTTAGAAACTGACACTTTCCTTTATATTTGCACTTTCAGTACTTGTTTCACAGAGACCAAGAATGTGTGAATATTGTCCACCAATTGGCTGATTTAGAAGAGCTGTGCTCTACAAACTCCGGAGTAGCCTAAACTTTTAATTGGGCGCTAAAAAAAAAATAGCCCTTGCAGCAATCAGGAAGTTCAATATCATAAGTAAAAAGGATAATAGGCAAGGAGCCATACAAAAGCTATATTTATTAAAAGAGCAAAGATTAAATTGGCTTACTAGGGAGAGTAAAGTGAGTTACAGTAAACCCACAGATCACCTGGCTCCCATCAACACACTGGAAGAGTCTTGGTAGCAAGAACCAAAGCATACTTTTCTTCTCTCCCTGTAGGTTTAGGATGATGAAGACTGCAGATTAAAATTTTCTAACTTTCCCTCTATCTGGCCTTGCTATTTTATCAGTATTATTCCTCACCTTATTTTAAAATTATATCTTTATTTTGTGTTTCTTCCCTTGAGTGTGTGTGTGCATTCATTCGTATCTGACTCTGCGACCCTACGGACTGTAGCTCTCCAGGCTCCTCTGTCCATGGGTTTCTCCAGGCAAGAATACTGAAGTGGGCTGCCATTTCCTCCTCCAGGGGATCTTCCCAACCCAGGGATTGAACCTGAATCTCCTGGGTCTCCTGCATTGGCAAGTTGATTCTTTATCACTGAGCCACCTGGGAAACCCTGCCTTTTTCCTTTAAGCCACCTCAAATCTTACATGATATAGTAGGATCATTGGTGAAGAAAAAATTTCAAAATAGCTAAGTCAAATAAATATTAAATTTATTTATATGCTTTATCGTCAAGATCCAGTAACATAACCTGTTAATGCTGCGTCTCAATAAACCATTCTTCATTTTCTCTCTTCCTAACTCATAATTTATATGTATATTACAAATTAATGAATATGCTGATTTTTACCTTAATGAGTTTTACCTCCTTTTGAATTCATTCATTCATTTTTGTTGTTGCTGTTGTTAATTCATGACAGTAGGAGATCTACTTGAAAACTGTAAAGAGCATATCCTGGCCCCCAGCCTCCTATACTGGAAGGGTGCACAATCGAGCAAGTGATCAATAATACATAATAGCATTTCTGTTTGTAAGATAGCATGATCAGTGCTGGCTGGAATGATAGAAAGATCTAACGGGCAATTCTGAACATCTCTCTGCTAGTGACATGAATGTCATTCTACCAGTTGCTCTCCATTCTGCAGCCAAGACCTCTGTAGCTTCTCAGTGGTTCCAGGCAGAGTATAGAAGCAAGGACATCTTTTTGCAGTGTGGTGTGCCTTTCTTTATGACCTCAAAATTGACTAAGTTTGAAAGCCAACTTTGTAACCTCTCTTCGAAAGCATTCGTGAGTCTACAATTAGAATAGTCTTTCATTCCTCAATCAGTGGGTACCAGATCCATTTAACAAGCATCAATACTCTCATCCCTGCCTTTGGATTTCCATAAAACTTGCTATGAAGGCAACAAATCAAAATGGACTGCTCCCTGAAGAAAGCCAAACATAAGTATTGATAACTGTATCAAGTAAATTGAAAAGATGCTCCAGCCTCTGCTTATGCATTGAAAGGCATCAAACCTTCTCTTAAATCTTTGGTTTTCATGGTTATAGTTAGTAACCTGGCTGTGCTCAGTCACTCAGTCGTGTCCAACTCTGCGACCCCATGGGCTGTAGACTGTAGACCACCAGACTTTTCTGTCCGTGGGATTTTACAGGCAAGAATACTAGAGTGGATTGCCATTCCCTTCTCCAGGGGATCTTCCTGACCCAGGGGTTGAACCCGCATCTCTTGTATCTCCTGCACTGGCAGGCAGATTCTTTACTGCTAGCACCATCTGGGAAGTAACCTGGCTAAAAACTGTCATACCTGGGAGATCAGAAGTGGCTTTTTGGTGCTCCAGACAAATACACTGAATACTAGCTGGTCTTTTTCCAAAGTGTAGAATAGATTCTCATATCATATAAAATACCAAAAGTTAATATAAATAGTATTAATTAATATTAGCAAGAACAGCTTACTGAAAAAAATACATAATCATATCAAGTCACAGACCCTTAAGATATAAAGCAATAATCTCATCTGGTCCAAGACAATAATGATTATTATTCATGTTTTTTTTAAGTATCTTTGCTAAAATCATGGCCATCTATTAATTTTTGTCTTTAGAACTTTGAAGGAAAAAAAATCTTGGAAGGGGTAGGAGTGGATTGATTGCCCTTATAAGACCTCTGTCACGTTTTCCAAAGAGATGTTTCACAATGTGTATATTTAGATGGACTTACAATTTCCCAGTAGTTAATGCCATGGAAAGGATTTGTAAAACACACTCTTGTTCCTGACACATGAAGTCCACTAAAATCTTTCTTCTAACATATATTTCTTCTAGAAGTATAAAGGTATAAAAATCTTGAAAGATATATGATTTCTAAAGATAAGTAGGTCGAAATATATATATTGAGTCTGGCAGCCACCAATGGTGCCACTTACCCCTTCTGCAGAGAAGCAGATGCCAGGACACCCTCCCACCATGGCTTCTGTCCTGCGCTAATACTGCTGACATGAAAATAGACTACTTTCACAACAGCAATGATGTTATAGAATTGACAATTCACTTTTTAAAGCCAGAAACTTGCTATACATTTTGGTATTGATATGGTTAGATTTTTTTTCACCTTTGCTAAGGTATAACTGATCCATAATATTGTGTAATTTTAAGGTGTATCACATGATGATTTGATACATAGGTCCTTAGTTTTTTTAACTGAAGATAATATAACCAAAAAAAAATAAATACATGAAAAGGCAATGCAGATCTTGTAGCAAAAGTAGCTCTAAGAGAAAAGTTTAAAGTAATAAATGTCCACACTAAATACAAAGGAAGATCTCAAATAAACAATCTAACTCTGCTAATGAAATGAAAGGGATCAAGGAAAAATAATCAGCACATTAGGAATTGAAACATTTTTAAAATATAGTGATAGCTAATCAGTCGGGGGGAAAGATATATTTCCCATATGTAATGTTTCTGAGTAATTGAAACCATTCATTTTATATCCCCGTTATTTCAGGATCTTCAGCTTCCTATGGTAGAAATTTGTGGATCATGTATTATATATTTCTACCCATCATTAGATTTGAAGTCAATATGGATGATTTGTAAGATAATAGACGTTAGGCACATCACTTGAGCTTTTAGGATTTCTGATCCTTACCTATAAACGGGAAATAAAATTTTATCCCCTGGCTGCACACAAGGTGTTTGTGAGGGTCAAATGAGATAACTATATGATAAAGCATCTTCCGAATTTGAAAGTACTAAACAAAAACAAGAAATGTTAGCTTTCTTGGTGGCTCAGTGGTAAAGAATCCGCCTGCCAATGCAGGAGAAACGTGTTCGATCCCTGATCTGGGAAGACCCCACGTGCCGCAGGGCAGCTAAGCCCGTGCTCAAGCCTGTGCTCTAGGCTCCGTGTGCCGCGGCTACGGCGCCCTCATGCCCACAGCCTGTGTTGGCAGGAGAAGCCCGCGCACCGCAGCTGGAGATAGCCCCCAATCGCCACAACTAGAGAGGCCCGTGCAACACCAAAGATCCTAATAGCCAAAAATAAACAAATCACTGGTTTAAAAAAATGTTAGCTATGAAATTCTAGATGATTCAGGGCTTTTGTTACAAATGTCAATCTTTGTCGTATGCTGGAATAAGTGATACCTTGTGAATTGCCTAGCTCCTCAGCGCTCCGTGTTCCTCTTTGTAGGCGAATATGCAGAGTTGTTGTGAGTCTTCTTTTTAGAATCTAGGCTGTGATTACTAAATAAACATGAAAGGAGCAAAAAACATACACACACACAGATATACACGCACATTCTCTGTTTTTGTTTATTATTAACGCTTTAAGAATATTAAAAAGGCAGCAACTCTCCTTTTAAAGAATCGGCACTCTCTTTTTTGTACAATTAAAACGTAATCATAAATTGTAAAATTGCCTGCCCTGTATCCTCTTGTCAGGGAAATAATGTAGGCTCTGCTTTATTACCCTGTGAGGCTTTTCTTCTTCCCACCCAAATTCAGTTCTCTAGTACCTGTGTTTCTTCTATACGTCTGGACTCAGTTCTGAGAAGACAACCTATGAGAGAAATAAAACGGACATTTTATTTGCACCTCCTGAGTCATTTTGATTCACACAGGTAAGAGTCAGGGTTTAAATTAGGCAATTTCTGGCTGGGCGAGTTATGCTGTTCCTAAAATGGAACACAGAGGCTGGAGGTGTGAGAATAGTGTAAAGCGAGTCATCGTCAGCCACAATTAGACTTTCTCAGTCGCCTGCCAAGTGCTGGACAGGCCAGGACACAGGGCTGCCCAGCCCCTGCCGAAGACTTCCTTGACTTCTGGTAATCTTCCTCAGCTACTGAAAACTATCGATCTCGTTTCCACACATCTCAACGGTAATCGGCTTCTCTTCAAGCGTCCCCATGGATACCACAGACCAACCCGACCTCTTAAATAAGCAGAGTTGATTCCTATTAATATTTTTCTCATCTGAGTTAAAGAGTCAGACACCACCAACTGTGGCCACTTTTAATTTATTCTTAAAATAGGACAAACACTTCCAGATGATCCACTCATATGAGTCCCTATTTCTGAGAGTGATTCAGCAGTATAATTGGTACCCAGAGAGATGGTGGTACAGGTTTCATCTAGGTAGTACCTAAATTTAAAAAAGAAAATCACATAATGAACTAAATAAGCCGTGTGTGTGTGTGAGTTGCTTAGTTGTTTCTGACTGTTTGCAACCCCATAGACTGTAGCCCACCAGGGCCCTCTGTCCATGGGATTCTCCAGGCAAGAACAGTGGAGTGGGTTGCTATTTCCTTCTCCAAAAGGAACTATAGAAAGAAAGAAAGTGAAGTCGCTCGATCGTGTCCAACTCTCTGTGACCCCACGGACTGTAGCCTACCAGGCTCCCCCATCCATGGAATTTTCCAGGCAGGAGTACTAGAGTGGGTTGCCATTTCCTTCTCCATAAATAAGCCATAGGGGTTTTGAAATCAGTTTAAATCCTTAATCTATCACTTTTTAGCTATTTGTGATTATCTATAAAAATTGTTGTTGTTCAGTTGCTCAGTCATGTCCGACTCTTTGCAACCCCATGGACTGCAGCACACCAGGCTTCCATGTCCTTCACAGTCTCCTGGAGTGCGCAGATTCATGTCCGTTGAATCAGTGATGCCATCCAACCATTTCATCATCTGTCGTCCCTTTCTCCTCCAGTTCAGTTCAGCTCAGTTGCTCAGTCATGTCCAACTCTTTGCAACCCCATGGACTGCAGCACACCAGGCTTCCCTGTCCATCACCAACTCCCAAAGCTTACTCAAACTCATGTTCATTGAGTTGGTGATGACATCCAACCATCTCATCTTCTGTCATCCCTTTCTCCTCCTGCCTTCAATCTTTCCCAGCATCAGGGTCTTTTTCAATGAGTCGGCTCTTTGTATCAGGTGGCCAAAGTGTTGGAGCTTCAGCTTCAGCTTCAGCATCAGTCCTTCCAATGAATATCAGGCTTGATTTCCTTTAAGATTGATTGGTTTGATTTTGCCATCCTAGGGACTCTCAAGAGTCTTCTCCAGCAACACAGTTCAAAAGCATCACTTCTTCAATGCTCAGTCTTCTTTACATATATTTATATTTTTAGACATATATATATTTGTTGTTTAATTGCTAAGTCTGACTCTTTTGGGACCCCATGGACTGAAACCTACCAAGCTCCTCTGTCCATAGAATTTCCCAGGCAAGAATACTGGAGTGAGTTGCCATCTCCTTCTCCAGGGATCTTCCCAACCCAGCATCAAATCTTTATCTCCCGAATTACCCCTGAGCCACCAGGAAAGCCTATATATATATACGCACACTTTGGTTGTTTCCATGTCTTGGCTATTGTAAGAGTGCTGCAATGAGCATTAGGGGGCATGTATATTTTTGAATCATGTTTTTCTCCAGATATATGCCCAGGAGAGGGATTAACAGAATCATATGATAGCTTTATTTTTAGCTTTTTAAGAAAACCTCATATTGTTCTCCATAATAGCTCTACCAGTTTACATTCCCACCAATAGTGTAGTACACCATACCCTCTTCAGCATTTATTATCTTTTGGTGATAATAATAGATAACAAAATATAGATTTTGTGATAAATGGCCATTCTAACCAGTGTGAGGTTATACCTCACTGTAGTTTTGATTTGCATTTCTCTGATAATTAGTAATGTTGAGCATCTTTTCATGTGGTGACATTCAGCTGAGAACTCTGACCTCCAGCACTATCATATATAAAATTCTAGGGTGGGGGGGGGGGGTTGCTGTTGCTGTTTTATTTCTTTTTGGTTATGTGAGATCTTTTTGCCATGTGGGCTTTTCTCTAGTTGCAGGGAGTGGTGGCTACTCTTTAGTTGGGAGCTCAGGCTCCTCATTGCTGTGGCTTCTCTTGTTATGGAGCACAGGTTCTAGGCACGCGGGCTTCTGGAGTTGCAGCTCCCTGGGCTCCAGAGCACAGGCTCAGTAGTTACCATGCATGGGCTTACTGCCCTGGAGCATGTGGGTTCTTTCCAGATCAGGGATACAGCCCACGTCTCCTGCACTGGCACACAGATTCTACCACTGAGCCACGAGGGAAGACCAGTTCTGTTGTTTTAAGACACTAAATTTGTGGCAACTTGTTATCATAGCTACAGATAACTGGCATTCATGCCTATCAAGTCCAGCCCATCTCTCATCCCTACCCTGGCCTGCTGCTACCCATTATCTCCTGCTTCCTGTCTACATATACCATTAACAAAAAATACATATATATTTATTCAAAATTTTCTTTCTTTCTTATACAGAGTTTCCATACTATATACAAACTCTTTGCACCTAGGCTGTTTTTTTTTTTCTTTTTTTACTGAACAACATACATTCTTGTTCTTTGTTAGCACTTGTACAGGCCTCCATAGTGAGGATGCTCTATAACTCATTCAACCAGTCCTTAAATGATCAACATTTAGGTGGATTCCAGTCTCTGCTAATAAAAATGGAACTTTATAAAGAATGACTTTATGAATATGGTCTCTAATAATCAGGGAGGTGTGTTATCACACTAGATTTCTAGAAATGTTTCCCTACTGTAAAAGTATATATTGTTTTGCTTGCTAAAATACTTCAGTTGTGTCGGACTCTTTGTGACCCCATGGACTCCGCTGTCCATGGATTTCCCAGGCAAGAATACTGGAGTGGGTTGCCATGCCCTCCTCCAGGGGATCTTCCTGACCCAAGAATCAAACCCGGGCCTCCTGCACTGTCAGGCAGGTTCATTGCCACGAACACCACTGGGGAAGCCCGTGTTCTTTTGTAAATATTGTCAAGTCCCCTCCATAGAAGTCATACTACTTTTCACTGCAACAAGCAATACATGAGAATCCCTACTTCTTCACAATCTCTCCAAAAGCATGAGCTGTCAAGCATTTGTATTTTTGCCGATCTGATGGTTGGAAACAGTTTTTAGCGCAGTTTTTAATTTTCATTGTCCTTGTGAGAGACAGTAAGACATTCATATAGGCCATACTTTCCAGGCATTTCAGGTTTTCTCTACAGAAAAGATCTAAGGGTGCTTCCTAGTTAAACAAGATTGAATACAAGGTTGAGAAGTGTTAATTGTGCATAACTAGTATCGGGAGAGTAGCGGTCTGATAAATTTGATGGAGTATGTAAGGCTTGAATAGAATGAGAGTTCCCCCAGCCACTGGCCACCACCGTCACTGGCTAATGGTTCATAGGCAGGTGATGGTTGGAAACAGTTTTTAGCGCAGTTTTTAATTTTCATTGTCCTTGTGAGAGACAGTAAGACATTCATATAGGCCATACTTGTCCAGGCATTTCAGGTTTTCTCTACAGAAAAGATCTAAGGGTGCTTCCTAGTTAAACAAGATTGAATACAAGGTTGAGAAGTGTTAATTGTGCATAACTAGTATCGGGAGAGTAGCGGTCTGATAAATTTGATGGAGTATGTAAGGCTTGAATAGAATGAGAGTTCCCCCAGCCACTGGCCACCACCGTCACTGGCTAATGGTTCGTAGGCAGGTCTTACAGGCTGCCTGTGTTATATCATGGGTCCATGTAATAAAATGCTGTATCCCTGAATGTGTGTAAGTTGAGTTTCTTTTTCCACTGTATTATTAGGTAATCCATATGAATCATTTCAAACTTATTTCATCATCTGATCACAATTAGCCTCCTGCCCTGCTTGGGGGATAGTATGCCTGCTCTTTGTGGGGAAAGCTACGGGCAGATGACATTTCAGGTCCTTCACTCTAAGATTTCAGCCACCAGGTGGCACTAAAGTGTTTAATTTATTCAAGTCAATCGTTTGCACTGTCAAAACTGCGACTAATTTGCCTGTGAATTATTTATGACAATGTAGTTATAGCTACTCTATTAGCTTCCTATACTACTGTAACAAACTGCTAAAAATGTATTGGCTTAAAACAATACAACATATTATCTTACAGTTTTGCTGGTCAGAAGTCCAAAGTGGGTCTTGCTGCCTTAAATGCAAGGTATTGACAGAACTGCATTCCTTCTAGAAGCTCTAGGAGAGAACTCTTTTTTGGAGTTTCTCAGGTTTTAGAGGCTGCCTGCATCTTTTTACCAGTAATGTCACTCCCCCCATGGAACGCTTTGTACGATCTCAGTTTCACCAGACAGAGGGCCCTGACCACTAGTCCTCCATGAAATGTACATTGGATTGTGGGATTAAGTGACTAAAGTAGTTCAAGAACGGAACTTATCTTCTGCATACATTACTCTGAAAACTCTTGTTACCCAGGTGGAGTTCTTTGCTCTCTGGCATCAGCTTCCAGATCCAGTTTTAACTGCTAGTCCTTGCTCTGAAGCCCTGTCCCTTTTCCTGTCTTGGGACCTGGCCAAGCCACTAGAAGCGCATTGACAGGCCTCCTCTGGCTCTTGCTCTTGAGTCTAATGAAAGCGCTAGGTCCTCAATTTCACTTCTTTATTAGTGAGTCCACACCACCACCCCGCTTGCTGCAGAGTCAAAAGCTCTGCCACAGGAAAAGCAAGCACACACGCCACATCCCCAGACAGGTGGGAGGATGAAGAAGGAAACTAACATTTCTTAGGCATCTCCCATGGGGACAGCGACACTCATAGACATCCTCTTCTTTGCTCTCCACAATAGGAAAAAGCATGTTTCATAGGACCATTTCATAGATGACCGAAGTAGGAAACTCCTAGGGACTAAATAGCCTCCCCAAGTCACTCATTAGAAGGTAGAAAGGATGGACTCCCCCTGTGGCTCAGTGGTTAAGAATCCACCTGCCAATGCAGGAGGAATGGGTCAATCCCTGATCTAGGAAGATCTCACGTGCCATGAAGCAACTAAGCCCGTGCACCACAGGTGCTGAGCCTGGGCTCTAGGGCCTGTGCTCTGCAAGAGCAGAAGCCCCCACTCACCGCGGCTAGAGACAAGCCCTTGCAGAAGTGAAGACCCAGCACAGCCAAAAGGAAACAAAGAAAATTACACGTTAAAAAGAAGAAGGAGGTGCTAAGGCAAAAATTAAAACGTATCTGTCTGTCTTCAAACCCTGCTTTCTGGCCCACACGGCTTGTGTATAAAGGGCATCACTGAACCGAGTCTGAATCCATGCCGCCCCCTCCCCAAATTCCCCAGGCCCAAAGGCTGAGGTGTTTGTGGTCTTCACCTCCTGAGTTTCACAGCCCAGTCTTGTGTCTGAACAAAGGTTCTACCCACTGTCTTAAAATGTCTTCTGTCTACACTTGATTGTTTCCTGTGGAATGAGTTTCAGCAGCCTTCACTTGTTTTATCAGCTGAGAGCTTCTCTTTGCTGCCTCATCATATCCTGTGCTGAGGGCTCTTAAATCTTACCAAAAGATTGAAGAGGAAATTGTGGGAAAGCAGGATATGCTTCCTTCTCTGTTGCTTCTTCAAGGGATGTTGCTTTCTGACTGACTGCTTCCCAGAGATCTTGTAACTCTTTGAAAGCCAATTCCCCTCTCCCTGAGCAGCTGTTAGCTCTTGAAGACTTGGACTGGGAAACCAAACACTAAGTGAAAGCCACGCTGCTGTTTGCAATGCAAACATTTAACCACACGTCTTTAAGCAATGAATGGGATGTGGGAAGGTGGAAAGACATGATAAAGCATCACCAAACCACCTAACAAGGGTGAAAAGTCTATTTCTCAATGGAGGCATTGAGTTATGTCCAAAGATGAGAATTACCAGGAGCAGAAAAATTCCGAGGAGAAAATTAATCTTCAAACTGAGTCACTCAGGTCTAAGATATCTCTGCCTAAGGTTCACTCCTGGATGCTGGAGTCAGAAAACAAGATATTCATATTTTCAAGGAGGTGGGTATTTCATTTCTGAAAGCATAGGATTATGCAGGAGATATTGTGTGTTCTGTTTTGTAATATAATTGTTTTAAATAAAGAGACAAAAAAGAAAATAAAATTTTTCATTTTTATTCCTAAAATAACACCCAAAATCATTTTACATATGTACAGTGGTTTAAACAGACACACACGCACACACAAATAATAATAACTACAAGAATTTTTTTTTCTGCTTCACAAATGAAGAAAGTAAGGTCCCGGGGCAAAATTATTTTATTCAAGGTCTAAAACAGAGCAAAATAGCAAGCACGTTGAAAAGTCCTCTTGAGAATTGCCTGGTGGTCCTGTGGTTAGGATTCCACAGTTTCACTGCTGAGGGCCCAGGTTTGAATCCTGGTCGGGGAACTAAGATCCCACAAGCTGCACAACGCAGCTCCCCAAAAAAGTCCTCTTTATTATTATTATTGTTCCCTATCTTTAGGAAACCTAGCATGCTTTAACTGTCTCCAAAGTAAATAAAGTATATTTCCTGCCACCCCATTCCCCCCGCCCCCATGCCTACCCCAACCTGCCTCAGACCTGGATCCAGATCCTGACCTCCCAAAGTGCCAGGATCCATGCAGAGACATGGGAGGCTGAGCCAAGGAACCACAGAGCAAGTCCTTTAGATCCCACAAGCTGCACAACGCAGCTCCCCAAAAAAGTCCTCTTTATTATTATTATTGTTCCCTATCTTTAGGAAACCTAGCATGCTTTAACTGTCTCCAAAGTAAATAAAGTATATTTCCTGCCACCCCATTCCCCCCGCCCCCATGCCTACCCCAACCTGCCCCAGACCTGGATCCAGATCCTGACCTCCCAAAGTGCCAGGATCCATGCAGAAACATGGGAGGTTGAGCCAAGGAACCACAGAGCAAGTCCTTGGGGGTGAAAGGGGATTAAGTCTTAATCTTGCCAATGCTGACCAACAAGCTAGGCTTTTGTAGGTCATGGGTAGATCAAAGAGCTCATAAATCCACGTCCTTAAAGCCCAGTCACCAAATGCTCTCCTCAATTTTTCCTTGGCAAACCTTCTTACTGAGAGTTCAGGCATCATTTCTGGCAAGAAGAGAAAGTCTTCCAAAGAAACATGACTGTCCCTCTACATTCCAGCCTGCCTTCCAGCCTCCTGCAGGAGTTCAACTCTCCAGCCAGGACCCAGGACTTCCATGAAGCATGGAGCAACCTAGGCAAAATGATTGACATGCTGGTTAAGTCAGAATAATAGCTGGCATGTACGGACAACTTGCCTCCCAGGTGGCTCAGTGGTTAAAAAAAAAAAAAAAAAAAAAACAACTCTGCCTGCCAAGGCAGGAGACACAGGTTCAATTCCTGGGTCAGGAAGATTCCCCTGGACAATGAAATGGCAACCCACTCCAGTAATCTTGCCTGGGAAATCCCATGGACAGAGGAGCCTGGCAGGCTAAGTTCCATGGGGTCGCAAAAGAGATGGATACAACTAAAAAAACTACCAAACCCGATAACATAATTTGAACCAGGTATTAGTCTACGAATCTTGAATGTGTTGGCTCATTGAGTCCCGAAACCTGAGAGGTATTTACTATTACTATTAGCTTCATTTTACAGATGAGGAAATGGAGACACAGAAACATCGAGCAATTTCTTCAAGGTCACACAGTAGGAAGGCTAAACTCCCAGCTCTATTTTCCTGTGCCTTGTGCCTTCTCCAGCCACTCCCGTGTGCCTGAATTTTCAAGGCCTCCTCTCGCCCTTCTGCTAAGTTACAACTAAAAAAACTACCAAACCCGATAACATAATTTGAACCAGGTATTAGTCTACGAATCTTGAATGTGTTGGCTCATTGAGTCCCGAAACCTGAGAGGTATTTACTATTACTATTAGCTTCATTTTACAGATGAGGAAATGGAGACACAGAAACATCGAGCAATTTCTTCAAGGTCACACAGTAGGAAGGCTAAACTCCCAGCTCTATTTTCCTGTGCCTTGTGCCTTCTCCAGCCACTCCCGTGTGCCTGAATTTTCAAGGCCTCCTCTCGCCCTTCTGCTAAGTAAGCTTGATCTCTAGAATGACTGTGCTCTGAATTTGCAGCTTCCTAGGAGAACCTTGGTGCTTCTCTCCGGGTGTCTGTTCTATCCGTCCAGTTTCTCACTTGGAATAAAGAGTTTTTTTAAGTGAAGTTTAACCACGAATACGTGGAAGAGATTTCAGAACAATGGAGGAGCCGTCCTAGTGACTCTGAAATCACACTAGGTTAATAACAAGCTCTACTGGGTCCTTTCGGAGAAGGAAATGGCACCCCACTCCAATGTTCTTGCCTGGAGAATCTCCGGGACGGGGGAGCCTGGTGGGCTGCCGTCTACGGGGTCGCACAGAGTCGGACACGACTGAAGCGACTTAGCAGCAGCAGCACTGGGTCCTATTAAAGGCAGGCCCTCCATATGAACAGCAGAGGGCGCTGTGCAGCGTTGGCCGCGTGTTAAAAATGCCCTTCCCTTTCCTCCCCTGCTTCCCAGGACGGGGTCCCCCAGGTAGGATGTGGGGAAAACTGCCCGGTTTTCACACGGCTGCTGTCCTTCCACAGTCCCCGGACCTCTCCGTACACGTGTGCAGACCTTGTTCCTAATAACAGTCCCACCTGAGGTCCCTGGGATATGTGGTGTTTCCAACAATGGAGGGCGCCCCGTATCTCACCTCCGGCCCCTTTTCTGACCCAAGACTCCTTCAGTCTAAGATTTTGTGTCCTGGTTTAAAATCTGAAAAACTATCTTTGCGTTATGATTAACCCCAGCCTCGACCACGATCCAGCCTGAGGCTCCCCAATTGCCTGTGTCTTGAACTGTAATTCTGTTCTCGGCCCCCTGACGGGGGACCTGCTTTCTTCTGCTGAAAGACCTTCCCAGGGCTTCCAGCCCTCCATTCTAGACTTGAGAGGATCCCTGGTCATGAACTTCCCATCCTATCCTCTGAGCCTGTTTTGCCTCCAGCTTGGTGCCAGCTGCTGCTTCTGAGCTCTTCTGATTCTTCCTGGGTCCAGATGTACAAAGCAGGGAGACTGCAATTACCAGGAGAATTCAATAGGCCCAGGGTCACCCACCGAAGATGTGCTGAAAGAATGCAATCCTCATCCATCCCCCACTTCACAGGTTCAGAAATAGAGGTTGCAAGCTGAAGAATGAGGTGGTCAGCATTTCTTTGGGGAAAGTTGTTGGTGTGTTTCCACCTCCTTCCTCCATTTCCTCCTGATACTGGCCAAACATTGAGCACCTCTGATTCTACTGAGTGGTGCAGTCCCTGACCTTGTCTTCTACTGATTGTCTCCAACTATTGATACAGTCAGCCAGATATGCTGAGCTAGCTAAAGTGGAGACTTCATCTACACCTCTCTTCTCTAGAATGGTTAGAGATCATATCCTCAGGTGGCCCAGCCTCCTCCACCCAAAATAGTCTAATACAGGGGTCCTCAACCTTTGACATCTAATGTCTGATGATCTGAGGTGGAGCTGATGTAATAACAATAGAATAAAGTACTCAATAAATGTAACGCTCTTGAGTCATCCTGAAACCATCACGACCTCCAGTTGTGAAGACATAGAAAGACATAGAAAAAATGTCTTCCACGAAACCAGCCCCTGGTGCCAAAAAGATTGGGGACTGCTGGTCTGAGAGCTTCCCCAAACAGATCAAATTAGAACCTTGATGGAAAGATTGGGCTTCCCTGGTGGCTCACAGTGGTAAAGAATCTGTGGCTAATGTAGGAGACGTGAGTTCAATCCCTGGTCCAGGAAGATCCCCTGAAGAAGGACAACCCCTCCAGCATTCTTGCCTGGGACATCACATGGTCATCTGAACTACCTCTCCTTACTGACTAACCAAGAAATTCTAAAGCAATGTCCCACCAGGGAAGATCCCTATGGACTAGGAAACTGACAGAAGTTGGGGGCGTTAGCTCTTCAAAGTTCTACTGAATCCTCCCCTTTAAAGTTCTCAAATTAAAATTCAAACACGAAGGCAATTAACTAAGGGTAATATACCAGTGTTTTCTCCTCTGTTTTCATAGCACCCGGTACATGCCAGTCAATGTATATGAAAGAGCCCTTCCCTCTTCTGGGGACCATGTGCCAATGTCCACAGAAGCATGACAGCAGATTTGTGTAATCTCTAATCCAGGAGGGCCCTTAAAGTTTCTTCCAACTCAGAGAGTCTTTCATTCCGTGAGATTATTTCAACCCCTTCCTTTGCCCCATTGCTCAATAGATGGGCCATGATTCAGAAAGGAAAGGAATGTAAAAGAGATTGTACCTGCTGCTGGGTGGTGTTAAAAAAAAAAATCTGAGACTCCTCTGTATCCACTCAGTAAGCCAGGACACCTCTCCAAGGCCAAACACAGCAAGTTCGATCACCCTGCCCACATTCTGCTCTTAACTCTTAGGCTGCAGGCTGCCACTGTGAGACTTATCCTCCCCTGCACCACCGACTAATATTTGTTTTCCCCTGATTTCACCTGTATAGAAATAAGTCTCAGAGGGTGGCTGTGAGTAGGCAGGTGATTTGTGCAACTCCACCCTCATCCCTTTAGGAATGATTCTGAACACCAACTTCTTTAGGGAGAGATGTGCTTGTTTCTTTGTGATTCCAATCAATTAAGACTTCCTTCTCAACAATGGGGCTACTGTAAGTGTCAACACTCACTGGCAAAATGGAATGAAGGTGTGTATAATTACTGTAGAGGGTGACTGCAGCCATGAAATTAAAAGACGCTTACCCCTTGGAAGAAAGTTATGACCAACCTAGACAGTGTATTAAAAAGCACAGACATTACTTTGTCAACAAAGGTCTGTCTAGCCAAGGCTATGGTTTTTCCAGGGGTCATATATGGATGTGAGAGTTGAACTATAAAGAAAGCTGAGCACCGAAGAATTGATGCTTTTGAACTGTGGCGTTGGAGAAGACTCTGGAGAGTCCCTTGGACTGCAAGGAGATCCAACCAGTCCATCCTAAAGGAGATCAGTCCTGAGTGTTCATTGGAAGGACTGATGTTGAAGCTGAAACTCCAATACTTTGGCCACGTGATGTGAAGAGCTGACTCATTTGAAAAGACTCTGATGCTGGGAAAGACTGAGGGCAGCAGGAGAAGGGGAAGACAGAGAATGAGATGGTTGGATGGCATCACTGACTCAAAGGACATGGGTTTGGGTGGACTGGGGGACTTGGTGATGGACAGGGAGGCCTGGTGTGCTGCAGTTCATGGGGTAACAGATAGTCGGACACGACTGAGTGACTGAACTGAACTGAACTGAAACAGCAAGATATATCCTGTATCAGAATGGAGATGATGATTGCATCCTCTCACTGAGGACAGAAAAAAAAAAAGATGTATTCTTAAGATTTGATCAAGTAAACTGAGCTGACCTGGGTTTTAAAGATGTGTGTATTTTCATTTATGTGCTCGGCAATAAAGACGTTTCCATTCTCTGAAAGATATCCCCAGTTCCCTTCCCGAAGCTTCTTCTTGATTTTTTAATACTCACATCTTATCTTCAACGATTCATTAATTTAGATCCATAGGTTGGGCTTAATGATGCATTCTAAATAGGGGGAAAAATAACACTGATGTCAATGAAGAATGGCATTGACTGGAATGCACATAGATTTCTGTTTATGCCTATGCCTGACTGAAGATAAACATGTAACAATGGAAACATGAAGCACCAGAGTTGACACAGCTACCCTGAATTAAATTATCATATTTCACTGAATCTCACATTGCAAGCAACATCATTATATTTTATGTCTGCAGAGGAAGAACATGAAAAATAACTTGCCAATTAAGTCACGACATGCCACTGATTACCCAATGTGTTCCAATTTCAGAAATATTCAAAGGTGGATAAAAAATGCTTATCTTGGAACTGATAGTCTTTGGCACTAAAAGTCACTCTAAGTACTAACTGACTGTAAATTATGATGCTGTATGTCTCCAGAGAGTTTTTTATTTGTTTGTTTTAAAAGCAGCTCTTATTGAGAAACTGTTGATTGAGTAAATGACTTCTTTCTCATTAATATAACCATGGTGGCAATTTCAGTTGGTAGTTGATGAGACAGATAACTAGGTCAAAAGTTATCTTCAAGACCTTTGGATACACAGACACTGCAGGGAGTGTGGTTCACTGCAGAAGCCCATGGCAGGAAGAATGCTCAGTCTCACATATTGCTGGGTCGCTCTGGTCAAATCTCATAAGTACTCTGGGCCTTGGTTTCCTTACCTATGAAATGACAAGAGTGATCTAGTATCTCATTTCTAACTCATGTCTTATTTCCAGCTCTGGCATTTTATGAATCTATGGTCTACGCATTCACATTGTCTCTCTCTCAATAGTCCAAATGTATTTAGTTGAAATACAACCAGTATGGAAACTTTGCTTTTTTTCTTTTCTCACCATGCTGCAGGGCTTGCAAGATCTTAGTTCCCCAACCAGGGATCAAACCCAGGCCTTAGGTGTGAAAGCATGGAGTCCCAACTACTGGGCCATCAGGGAATTCCCTGGAAACTTTTCTTGAGGGGTATGTTCCAGTGACCCTAAGCTCTAACAGGATACTCCAAATTTGTTGATTGAAGAAACGAATGAATAAAGGTATGCCCTCGTGATTCTGTTTGCTAACAAATCCCCAATATTGAGCTATAGTATTTGTCTCTGTATGACTCTGCTGAGAACACCGACCTTCCAGTATTGAGACTGAAAGGGAGAGGCTTACCTCTGCTATCCTCGACTGCCCCTTCAGTGAAGACATCCTCATCCTCAAAGCATCTCGTATCTAAAGAAGCAATGAGAGTGAGAAATGACAACATCCTCAAGGTCTAGACCTTGGTCCTGAAACTGAGGCCAGCAACTCTGGCAGAAGCAGCATCAGATGGTTCAGCACCATGCTTGAAAAATAATGAAACTTGGATAAAAGTTGAGGTGTAATCATAACTAGATTTAGGATTAAGATTAAAGTTCTGGTCATGGTTTCTATTTTTTCCACTGGCTATGTTCAAATATAACCTCCAGTTGACTTGAGAAGGAGCAGCACAAGAGAGAGTATAGTTCTTCCCTTTTCCCCCACTACCCCCCTCAGCTGATGCCTTGAACCACCCCACAAACTCAACTCTTCTCCACTATCCTCTCTGATCAAAGCTGCTTCATCCTCCTGCTCCCCCCAACCACATGGAAAACATTTACAGTGAGTGACAGAAATTCAAGTTACCTTGTGGTCCATAATGGTTCCAAACAGCAAGATGAAGAACCCCTGTGACAGAATTCAACAAAGGTGTGAGGGACAGTTCTGCAGACCATAACCCAGAAGTTATTTTAACACCACTCTTCTAGATTCCTTCCAAGATAGTTATCATATATTAGAAACCTCAGTGTCTACTGATTCTTTTGCACTAATGAGTCTTTTCTTTGAATGAACCTCAAAAAAAGAGGACCACCTTCATGCTTGTGCATGAGAGTGATTGATATTTCTTGAATGGCTTCAAATGTAGGGTGGTTTTCAAACTTATTCAATCTGTTTACTTTCTTCCCAGGTATTAAGGTGGTTGTTCTTACTCATGATAATAGTAACACACACATAAAATTTTGTCATTCAAAGTCACAATCAGGGAAGGTGTCATGGGAAAATGAAATGTATTCTAGTCTACTCTCAATGGAAAAGTCAAGAAACAGGCAGCTAGAGTCTCTAACAGAGAAGGCGATGGCACCCCACTCCAGTACTCTTGCCTGGAAAATCCCACGGATTGCACTAATGAGTCTTTTCTTTGAATGAACCTCAAAAAAAGAGGACCACCTTCATGCTTGTGCATGAGAGTGATTGATATTTCTTGAATGGCTTCAAATGTAGGGTGGTTTTCAAACTTATTCAATCTGTTTACTTTCTTCCCAGGTATTAAGGTGGTTGTTCTTACTCATGATAATAGTAACACACACATAAAATTTTGTCATTCAAAGTCACAATCAGGGAAGGTGTCATGGGAAAATGAAATGTATTCTAGTCTACTCTCAATGGAAAAGTCAAGAAACAGGCAGCTAGAGTCTCTAACAGAGAAGGCGATGGCACCCCACTCCAGTACTCTTGCCTGGAAAATCCCACGGACGGAGGAGCCTGGTGGGCTGCAGTCCATGGGGTCGCTAAGAATCGGGCACGACTGAGCGACTTCACTTTCACTTTTCACTTTCATGCATTGGAGAAGGAAATGGCAACCCACTCCAGTGTTCTTGCCTGGAGAATCCCAGGGACGGGGGAGCCTGGTGGGTTGCCGTCTATGGGGTCACACAGAGTCGGACATGACTGAAATGACTTAATAGTAACAGAGTCTCTAAAACTGGTGAAAGAAGTTACTGCATTAAAAACAGAGAGAGAGAGAGAAGTCTAAAGAAACCCATAAAGTCAGGGTCTCTTGGAGTTTAAATTATCTGGTCACCTACAAAGTCAGAGTAATTGCCAGTCAATCCTTTTAAGTCATGGGAGTTAGGAGTCTTGCAAGGAAAATCTGAATCCTGCCACAAGAGTGAAGGGAAGCCTGGTTTCTAAGGATGGTTTCATGGAGAAGAAACACTGATCAGAAAACTGAAAATGCTGAATTGTGAGTCAGAGAAAGCTTGTTTTAGAAAAATGAATGTGTGTAACTAAAGGGAGTCTAGAAATTATCTTTCCATCAAGAAAATAGAAAGAGAAATGATCCGAAAGAGAAATACAGAACAAAATTTCCTGAGGTTTAATTAAATTGCAAAGTAAAAGTAGGATGAGGTCAGTGGTAATGAGTATAACTTCAAAAGCAGGGGAGATTTATGTGAGTCCAAGAGCTTTTGATCCTCACTCCCAAAGAAAACTTTAAGTAAAAGGTTTCTCTTTAAAGCAATACAGAGGAAAGAATGAAATAAATGTTCTCCTTAGTTATTAAGAAATTATGAGTAAGATATATAATTGTACTGAGCTGGCATTGCTTTAAAGTTGGTTTTATTATTTCACATTAGGTTTTGAAATAGAGTAATAGTGATATGGAATACTTTGTTGCTCTGTTAAACAGTTATATTTAATTTAAAGCATTGGTCAAAATTTTTTTGAAGATATTTTTCTGAAAAGAAGCAGATAATAAATATTTTAGGCTTTGCAGGCTTTACAGTCTCTGTTCCAGCTATCTCACCTTTGCCACTGTAGCGCGAAAGCCACCATAGGCAAAATGTGTGTGTGTGAGGTGTATTTCAATACAACTTTTTCAATAAAAAGGTGTGTACGTAAGCCCATGTGTAAGGTGTATTTCAATACAACTTTTTCAATAAAAAGGTGTGTATGTAAGCCCATGTGTAAGGTGTATTTCAATAAAACTATTTCCAAACACAGGCAGCAAGCCACAGTTTGCCAGCTCCTGATTAAAATATATTAAAAATATAAACCTTCTGGGATTTCCCTGGTGGCCCAGTAGCTAAGACTCCACACCACTAATGCAAGGGGTCTGGGTTTGATCCCTGGTCTGGGAACTAGATCCTACTTGCTGCGACTAAGACCCAGAACTGCCAAATAAATGGATATATTTAAATATATATATATACACACATATATATAAACTTCCTAAATTTTCTATTACTCATGGGTGCAGAAAGCAGCTTCCTAAAAGTGGCTTAGTAGCCAAGATGAAGTGGAATGACTTTTAGATGGTAATCTTATCAAAGCAAGCGTGTTAAGCAAAAAAAGACATTAGAGATCATTTTAGATCCATCTTTATTTTACAGAGGAAAAGTCTGAGGACCAGAGAAAGTGACATTGCTGCGATCCATTTCTGTGAGTAACAAATGACATTTATTTTACAGAGAATAGCAGGGAAGGAGTACGAGAATCCCTGACTGGTTAACATCCAAAGTGAGTGGCATGGGCCATCTCTGCATGCTGTGAAAAATGACTATTATTTCATAGATTGCCTAGACTACTTGAGATAGGATAAAAATTGTGCTTGTTTTGAGGCATAATATGTGCCTCACACATCCCTAACCAAAGACTAGTCCTCCTTAAGTGAAGGTCAATGTCTTTTCACATTGAAACTTTAGATGCCTACCCGATCAGTCTGATCATCAATATCCAACTGGACAATCAATAGACAGAGAGATGTCACAGATAAATGTCTCTAAGATATGAAAGGAAATGGAAGGAATATGTGGTGTTCTGTATTTTTAAACCATACCCATATTTTGTTGTATAGCCAGAATACCAAATTATAAGATAATAAAAAAGTAGCTAATAGTATTAATAAAATAAATCTCTCTCCCAGAACTTACCTGGAAAGCATTGAGCAGGGCAAAGATTATGTGGAATATCAAGGAAGTGCCTTCTATGAGCGTAGCTATTCCAAAACCCCAGGTCAGTCCCAACAGTGGGGTGAGGATGGCGACATTTTTGCGATCCTCAGGATTATGGCCACATCTTGAGACTTGGAACTGCCAATAGAGGGCCTCTGAGTGTTGACAGCCACAACCAAAACCACAACAAGATTCACAGCCACAATGACCAAGGCTGGGATGGCAAAGGCTAGAAGGGCTTTGGTGTCATCCCAGTTAAGCCAACAGGCGCCACGCCTCACGTAGCCTTTCCCTGGCACTGTGATAGCCACAGTGGTGGCAGCAATGACTAACGGGCACCCATAGCCAACGGCAAAGCCAATGGCCATCATGCAGGACTTCAACATCCTCCGGAAAACCACTAGCAGTCCATAGATGATGAGCAGGGCTTTGAAGAGCATCCAGAAAAACAGACAGAGGTAGAAAAAGTGGCTAAAAAATGTCACCACAACACACCAGTTGTAGTCCTGGGCCTTTTTGTTAAAGTTGGAGCCTAAGATGAACCACACGTTGGCAGTCAAGAGCGACACAGCTATATTCACAATGCATACATGTCGCATATACGATATGTCCGTCATGACCACCCGGGACCAGACGGTGGCTTCAATCATCAGGCAAAGAATCAAGCTGAGGATGGAGACGCTGAGCCCAATGCAGGTGATGTAGTCCAGGACTTGGCTGTCCACAGACATGGGGGACATGAGGATGGAAAAAGACATCATCATGTTGGTGTAGTTACACCGGCATTTCACTCTATCCTTGGTGTCCAGCGTTGTTTCACAGACATTCTCATCCCACCTCCTTTTCCTGGAGTGCCAGCCAACACACTGGGCCCTGGCATTCTGGGATTTGTTGATCTTCTCAAAGGTGAATAAGAGTTGCTCCAATTTTTCTGGTAAAATCACTGAAAGGACTAGTCCATTTACCAGCCTGGGAAGACGGGCATTTTCCAAGTGGGCTTCTTTCAGGACCACCCCCAAGGTGGGAAAAGCTATGCCAACAGCTTGGGATGCACTTGGGGGCAGCTTCCACAGCTCTTGCCTGGGAATTTCTATGATTCCTAAGATGCCCTCCACTGTGTCGTCAAGCTCGTGGAGAAACTGAGACTTCTCGCTGAGGCATTGTTGTTGATGGGGAACCCTTTTGTCTGAATGAAGAGCTCATCCACAATGTCCTCAGGTTCATTTTGGATGTGGAGTTGCCTCGCAAACCAGTTCACTGACTGCAGCAAATCGGAGCTGACATTTTTGTCTGGAATGAAAGCCCAGTTTGGAAGGACCGCTGGGTCGAGGATGTGGTTGGCCACTTTGCTGTAGCTCTGCAGTGGAGAGAAGTGGATATGATACTGGGGATGTACACACTGTGGTACAAAGTCGATTTCTAAAACCTCAAGTTTCTAAAGATCAAATGATTTGATATTATGTGACATGTTTCTCTTCAAATTCACTGTTCATTAGAATCTCATACTAGTAGGACTTCGGAGAGAGGGAAAAAATTAGAAATGCTAAAAACAAAATATGATAAAAAGAAATGAAATAAACAAAATAAGATTGAGGGTTGACATATATACACTAATATGGATAAAAGAGATAACTGATGATATTGACAACCTGCTGTATAGCACGAGAAACTCTGCTTAATGTTCTGTGGTGACCTAAATAGGAAGGAAATCCAAAACAGAGGGGATATATGTATACTTGAAGCTGGTTTACTTTGCCATACAGCAGAAACTAACACAGCATTGTAAAGCAACTATACCCCAATTTTTTAAAAATCAATAAATATAAACTAAAAAAATAATAAGATAAAATAAAATGAAATAAGCAAATAAGATGAAATGAAATGAGATGAACTATAGAAAGGGTTGCCTGCTTTATTATATGCCCCAAGCAGCATTTCCAACTTCAATTTGTATAACCCCAGTTTTCCATGAGATATTAATGACTGTTTAAGCAGAAAACAGTCCTCTGGAAATCCAAGTACAGCACCCCATAACCTATCCTCCCCCCGACCCTTGTGAAGAGTGCCAAAGTTTATTAACACATTTAAAGCTCTAGAAAGTCCTGCCATAAGACCTACTTGGCTTCATTTACCCCAGAACTCCTGATCTGCTGTGCTACAGATTTCTCTTTTAAGAAATGGAACCTCTGCTAACATTTCTCAGTACAATTACATTTTACAAAAATAAAATTTGGGAAACTTTACAGTAGTCAAAGTCTTCCTCACAGGATCATTATGTGACAGTTCCTTGCAAATATTCAGTCTATACAAAAACCTGTATTAAAAATGCTCTTATTTCTTGAAAGGGGTTTCCCTGATAGCTCAGTTGATAAAGAATCCACCTGCAATGCTGGGGACCTCGGTTTGATTCCTGGGTCAGAAAGATCTGCTGGAGAAGGGATAGGCTACCTACTCCAGTATTCTTGGGCTTCCTTTGTGGCTCAGCTGGTAAAGAATCCACCTGCAAGGTGGGAGACCTGGGTTCGATCCCTGGGTTGGGAAGATCCCCTGGAGAAGGGAAAGGCTACCCACTCCAGTGTTCTGACCTGGAGAATTCCATGGACTGTATATTCTATGGGGTCACAAAGAGTTGGATGCTACTGAGTAACTTTCACTTTCACTATTTCTTGAAAACGTCCATAAACTAGGATGACTCCATACCCAAAACTGAAATGAGTTGTTATTCTGGTTATGGTAGTTTTTACCTTGTATTAAAGTGCAAGATTTTGAAACAAAAAATTGTCAGCATTTTTAATGAAATTAACAAAGAATACCTTCATTTTCTCTCGGGTGACATTATCAGACAAATCTGTAGAAATGTTTTTTAGTAACTCCACTATAAATGCAATATTTCCGGACGTTGCTTCTGATGATTTCACAGCATTAATTATGCAGGCGTAATCCAGTGGGCAATTCTTTTGGATTCCTTGAGCTACACTCCTGATGTGCTCTGGGGTTTGGTAGTCGAGAATGTGCAGAGTTATAGATGGTGCTGCCACAGAGAGGCGTGATGCACTGTTTGAGTCCTGTTTATAAAAAGACGGTTATTTCATTCAAAAATGATTAAGCACCCAACATGTCAAGGAGATCCAACCAGCCCATCCTAAAGGAAATCATTCCTGAATATTATTGGAAGGACTGATGCTGAAGCTGAAGCTCCAATACTTTGGGCCACCTGATGTGAAGAGCTGACTCATTTGAAAAGACCCTGATGCTAGGAAAGATTGAAGGCGGGAGGAGAAGGGAACATCAGAGGATGAGATTGTTGGATGGCATCACCAGTTCAATGAGCATGAGTTTGAGTAAACTCTAGGAGTTGGTGATGGACAGGGAGGCCTGGCGTGCTGCAGTCCTTGGGGTCGCAAAGAGTCAGACATGACTGAGCGACTGAACTGAACTGAACTGAACTGAAGTGACAGAGACTGCATTGATACTCCTATTCAAAAAACACTTGACATTTTAGGAGATGCAGAGATCAATGTGCTTCTACAGGGATGAAGGAGAGGCAGAAGGAAACAGTGGCTAAGTGAAAGGATACAACATAAAATATTTTAATTGAGAATTGTTTTATTCATTGGATTTTTATTCTTTCTGGGACACACACCTCTGTCTTCCTTTGGTCAAGTGATTCAAAGTATGAGAAAAAGATATCAAAATGAATTTAACTGTAGACAAATTCAGTTGCTTAACTGATTAGCATAAGAGGTATGGAAATCCATTTTTAAAGCTAAAACTTTAATCTCTAAGTATTTATCACTGCCTGAATGAATTTCAGATTTTTTTTTTTTTTTGAGTAAAGATTTTGAGAGGGTGAAATATAGTGGTTGAGAGTTTGGGTGAGGAAGGAAGGATAAGAAACAAATTTGAACCCACTCTGTAGAATTTCTCAAGTCCAGATCTGAGACTTATTGTCATGCTGAACAGAAAACATTTAAAATGTTTATTGTAGAATATACAAATAAGATGCAAATATGCAAATACATCACCATAAAGAGTGTTTCCACAGAAAGGCTTGTACATGTTTCAGTTGATTTCTGCCACTTGTTTCCATTACAGATAAATCCTATTTCTCCATGAAAGTGCTGAGCACAGGGCTGGCTGCAGTTAGAAGTGCTGCAAGGTCCATGGCATTTTTCTTAGAAGAGAGAGAAGACCTGATTAGCATTTCCACACTTTGATGAGGATATCTAACTCCTTCCTGGGGCTTAGGGGTTGCTTCCCAGAGGAGGCGACATTGAGCTGGGTTCTCAGCCACCAACCACTAAGACCTGCCAGGCAGACTGTGAAGCTGATATCTAGACAGAGTGAAGAACATGTGGAAAGGAGGGTCATAAAGACTGGTTCAGAGTGTCTGAGGAGAGAGTGGCAAGAGATGAGGGTGGGGAGGAAAGCAGGTTCAAGTCCTGAAAGACCCTGGATTCTGTGCTTATATGAGGGTTACCAGGAAACATGATTAGATTGTGAAAGATAATTAACCATGCATGGAGCAGGAGTTAGTAAACTTTTCTGTAAAGGACCAGGTAAATAGAGTTGCCAGATAAAACACATGTTAAATGCCAGTTAAATATTGATTTTGTTTTCAGATACACTCAATTCTCATTATTTGCAGCAGTGACAATCTATAAAATCACTGCCACAAACACTGAATTAGTGAATACGTAACCATCTCCAGATCCTAGGAGAAATACAAGGTTAGGTTCCTATAAGCTTCTGCTCACAACATTTTCACCAACCGATCAATATATCACTATATAAGCTTGTTTTGTGTGTTTCCATTTAAAGACACCTTATTTAATACATGCTTTTGATTCACTGACATTAAACTCACAGCCAAGGGCACTGTAACTCATGACAACACATTAACAAAGCTTATCTAGCACATATATTTTCCCCATAAGGCACATCCCAACCTTCTTAGGCACACTATACATCACTTTGGAAGTATATTTGGGGGCGATTTTAAACAGCAAAATCACCAACTAGAAACAAAACTACAAAACAGGTGACACTACATAGACCACAAAAAACATTTGTTTATAGTAGGAAGGTCAAGTGCCACCTCATTCAACTGAGAACAGGCACCTTGGCTGACCATTTTTCTGTTATTCTGTGCATATCTGTTAATAATTCAGAGAGCACTGTGAGTGCTGATTTGGAGAAGATGCAAACACAAATCCACGAATAAAGAGAACCGACTAAAAATGTTCAGTAAAACAATGGATAATTTTTCATTTATGTATAACCCATGAAATATTACTCATGGCTTATCTGAAATTTACATTTCACCAGACATTCTATGTTTTTGCTAAATACAACAAAGCTAGCCAGAGAGTAAACATTTCAGCTTTGAGGGCCATACGGTCTCTGTCACAAATACTCGGCTCTGCTTGGTAGCATAAATAAGCAATCAAAGACAATGTGTGAATGAGTGACCATGGCTGGGTTTCAATAAAACTTTATTCAAAAAAACTGGCGGGAGCCTAATTTGGCCCATGAGGAGACTGGATTGACTTGATGAAGCTGCTAAGTATTCCCAGGAAGAATTGCCTTCAGATAGCAGCAGCGCAGTAGGAAGAAGCAGATGATACTGAGAACTATCCAGGTATTGAGATAAACGCAAAATGAAGTGCCTGTTGGCTGTGAGCCAAAGAATATTGATGACCAGTATTCATTACTCGGACAGGAGAATAGAAGCAGGTTGTTTTGCATCTTTCTTTGACATCTGCCCAAGTGTACCCATTGTTGCAGTTTACTTAGGCCAAGTGCATTTCAGTTTCCTCATTCATATAGTTTGGAGGTAATGCCACAGTCTTGTTACAAACATTGAATGAGACAGCATCTTGTACAGCACTTAGATCAGTGTTGCCATAAATGCTCGATGCACATTAGTTACATTTCTCTCCTCTTTCCTTTCTTAGCTCCAAATCTGTATAGATTTGTATATGCCCCCAGAAATATACTTGGCCATGATGTGCAGTTCCCAGTAATCTATGTGAGTGAGAACCATAGGATTTCACTATCTTACTTCTCAAGATGGTTCCACAGTTTGTCTCTCACTTCTCCAGAGTAACCAGTCTTGCCAGTTCAGTTCAGTCGCTCAGTCATGCCCAACTCTTTGCAGCCCCATGGACTGCAGCACACCAGGCTTCCCTGTCCATCACCAACTCCCAGAGCTTGCTCAAACTCATGTCCATGAGTTGGTGTTGCCATCCAACCATCTTATCCTCTGTCAGTCTCACCAACATGATACCTATTACATCACTTGAATAGATCGCTCAGCCTCAGAGTGCTACATGCTTTTAAGAACCTTGAAAGTATCTTTGAATGAAGGAATAAATGATCCTGTCCTCTTCACTCTTCTGCTTCTTGTTAGCTCATTAGTTCAGATTTCCCTTTTAAGTTTTAAAAGGGACTCTCATCTACTATTCTAGGAGAAGGCAGTGGCACCCCACTCCAGTACTCTTGCCTGGAAAATTCCATGGACAGAGGAGCCTGGTAAGCTGCAGTCTATGGGGTCGCTAAGAGTCGGACACAACTGAGCGATTTCACTTTCACTTTTCCCTCTCATGCATTGGAGAAGGAAATGGCAACCCACTCCAGTGTTCTTGCCTGGAGAATCCTAGGGACAGGGGAGCCTGGTGGGCTGCCGTCTATGGGGTCACACAGAGTCGGACACGACTGAAGTGACTTAGCAGCAGCAGCAGCTCATCTACTATTCTAGCACATGTATGAATATCTGCCAACTTGCTTCACTGACTATGCTGTGGGTAATAGTATAATCGCAAGAAAATCTATTGATGATGTTTAACATTTAGAACTTATTTGAGATTGTTATTCTGTGTGAAAAGTTGTGGTCTGGGGATTGATCTGCAATAACCATGCCCTTCCTTTATCCTGCCCAGTCTTCAAATGGAAGAAGACTGTTCTGTAGCTACATACCTTGAATTCTTCCAGTCTTGGGTTTTCTTTCAGGACCCCGAAGTTTATCTCCATCCTGCAAAACATAAATTCTCAAAGTTTTTCTTTACGGTGGGACTCTTCTCTCTCATCTCAACTTAGAGACTCCGTGTGAATATGAAGAGAAAATGTGTTCAGGACTAGGAAGAAAATAGCATCTGATATTGCAGGAATTTGCTGAAGGGATGTGAGCCCTGACAGAGAACATGCTGCCCCCAGTGAAGGCTAGAAACTGGGTGTGGTCACAGAGGCTCTGAAATCAGGGATTGGGTGCATCTATTGGAAAGTTTAAGGACCCATGGAGAGCACAGTGACGACAATGAGAGCACTAAATTGTTCTCTGCTTGTATTAACTGTAGCTATGATACGGAACCAATATGGTCCACCCAATACACAGAGAAAGAAGTGAGCAGATACTAGGAATGAGTGCTAGGTTGCAATAATAAAACCTTTTTGTAGCTATGTTGCTGTTGTTAGTTGCTAAGGGGTGTCCTACTTCTTCGCAACCTCATGAACTGTAACCTGCCAGGCTCCTCTGTCCATGGGATCTCCCAGGCAAGAATATTGGAACGAGTTGCCATTTCTTTCTCCAGGGGGAACTTCTTGACCCAGGGATCAAACTCGAGTCTCCCCAGTGGTTCAGTGGTTAAGAACCCTCCTGCCAATGCAGAAGATATGGGTTCAATCCCTGCATTGAGAAGATTCCCTGGAGAAGGAAACGGCAACCCACTCTAGTATTCTTTTTTTTTTAAATTAATTTTTATTTTTTTAGTTGTGAAATGAATCGTCAGTCCAGGTTTGATGCAGGATGCAGGATGCTTGGGACTGATGCACGGAGATAATCCAGAGAGAGGGTGTGGGGCGGGAGAGGGGAGGTGGGGGTCGAGATTGGGAGTTCATGTACACTCTAGTATTCTTGATTTGAAAATCCCACGGACAGAGGAGCCTGGGGGGTTACAACACATGGGGTCACAAAAGGGTCAGACACAACTTCCTGACTAAGCATCTTGTAGCTATAAAGGACTGCAAAAATCTAAATGAGGAAAAGACACTCTTCGTGTTATAGGTAAGTAAATTAAGACCCAGAGAAGTGAAGCAACTTGTGTGGCTAACAAGCTTAAGGTTTGAACCTAAATTGCTTGACTGCCAAGTTAATGCTTCTGCCTCTCGAGAGCTGCCTGTCTACATACTCCATGGCTTGCAAAGTGGTTTTTCTACTAGACTGTTGCACCCTGTGACAATACTGTACTGTCACAAGCCCCAGCCACCTCCCAACTTTTCTTGTCCCTTTCTTTAGAAAGTTGCCATCAGAAAGGGTAACATCGTAATCATTAGAAAATTTCTTTGAAATGACATGTTATTCATCATAAATTAATCATCTCAGGAGCTGATTGATTTCTCATGGGAGGGGGACCACATAAGAATTGATCAAACTTACTTTTGTGCGGATATGGAATCTACTGTGAGAATATTCTGTGGCTAGAAATAATATTAAACAGCAAATCGTGGTTGCCTGGGACTTCATTTTCACACATGAGGATCTTCACCTGCAATAGACAAGGGTGGATGGAGCTGAAGATGACAATACCACATAACTAACCTAATATTTAGTCAGCTAACCAACCACTGAGTTCGCAGCAAACGTAAATTTCCTTATGCTCTAATGGAGATGCACTCATTCTGATCCATTTAGGCTCCCGAGGCAAACTGTAACCAGGAAGCAGACAAAACTCATGGATCTTGGATCAAAGCCTTCCTGGTTGGAGTCAAGACTAAGAGGGACTTTCATGACGCCACTGTGCCTTCTGCCGAGATGACGATCCATGGGCACTTACAGGAAGGCTTCCAAGTTGTCTTTTAGTTTAAAATTGTCTTTGAGGGGTACTCTTTCTACCCCCTTCTGATGCCTATGTCAGAAGCTTTCTCTATCTCCTTTATACTTTAATAAAACTTTATTACACAAGCTCTGAGTGATCAAGCCTCGTCTCTGGCCCCGGATTGAATTCTTCTCCTCCGGAGGCCAAGAATCCCGGCGTCGTAATTCAACAACGACCTTTCATCTTGGGGGCTCGTCCGGGATCCTTCAGGACAAGATGGGACTGATAACCTATGTGAGCTTACTTCTGCTGACTCCAAATATCCTGAGCCTTCCATTAGATCCTCAAGACAATGCCTTCCTGTCCTGGGCTCACTCCTATGCTGCGTTCCACAATCGGTCTAACTTCTGGGTCTGCAGAGCACTCCCCTCTTCATCAGTGGAAGGCTTCCCGTGGTGGACATCTCCACTTCAAAGAAAAGACTTCCTCCAAGTGTGTGAATACTTTCGACAGCAATCACATGCGATGCCTCTTCTTCATCTGATGACATCTACCAACCCTAAAACGCACGGTGCAACACTTTGTACTCTAACTATGGACATAATGTGACTTTGAATTTTGATTATACATTGTCTCGGTTCAATGACTATTTTGCTACACATAAGGCAAATAGATCTAGATCTAATGGTTTTTTACCTGACGTTTATCAAATATGGGATGAAGTTATGTGGCTAACTCCTGAAAAAGGGCGTTTAATATCTACTGCGCCTATATGCTGGGAACAAACAGAGCCATCCCCAAAGGTTAGCCAACAGCTTAATTACAATGATTGGAAACAATTGGGATTTTTGCCTCAGGAAAGATGCAATGTAATCATTCCTGTGTTTTCCAACCCCAGTTCAGGTGCCCCCTTTGTGTGGCCAGGCACTAATTGGGACTGGATATCTCAGTCACGCTGGCTTGCTCCAAACGGGACTTACTGGATATGTGGCTCTTACCTATGGGCATGGCTTCCCCCTGGTTGGATAAGGAGATGCACCCTAGGTCTAGCCTTTACTCATGGCTTTATATTTTCAGAGCTCCCAGAAAAGCCAGCTAATTTACCCCACCTTAAAACTCGGTGGGCAAGGTCTGTATTTCACTGGTATGATTATTTGGCTGCAGTGTTTGTTCCCTCTTTGGGAACCACAGATATTATGCTACGAGTGGATGCTTTGACTAATTTTACTCAACAGGCATTACAAGATTCTCAAAAGGCTGTTTCAGCTCTTAATGCTGAACAAGCACAAATTAGAAAGGTGGTTTTACAAAACAGATTGGCTTTAGATATTCTGACAGCTGCACAAGGAGGAACGTGTGCTATTATTCATACCCAATGCTGTACATATATACCTGATATGAACACGAATGTGACTCATTTTACTAAACACATGAACAAGATGATTGAGGCCATGGATACTCCTGAAGCCTCAATTGCCTCACTTTGGGAGAGGTTAACTAGTTCCCCGTGGTGGACAACTATCTTAACTACAATAATTCTGATTGTTTTGTTTTTATTGTTTGCTCCCTGCATCTGTAACTGTCTAACTGGATTTGTTTCTAGCCGCAGGAAAGCTTTCAAGTTACAAATGGTTGCTCAAACTCCCGCTACTGCTGCAGCTGCCTCCAACTGCTATTTGGGGCCCCTGGATCAGATATCCTCAATATGAGGATTAGGAGAATATGTTGCCTCATCAATTTAGGGACAACGCCCCTTCTCAGCACGGAAGCAGTTATGGAATGAAAACGACGCCCCTTTTCCCTAGGCAACATAATTCTCCTAAAAGAAAAGGGGGGAATGAGAGGGTAACAGGCAGGAAGGCCAGGGGCCTCCAAACGGAGGAAACAGCCTGCAAGGGTCAGACATTTTATCTCTCTTAAGCGGCAGGAGGAAACTAGCGATATTTTTTCCTTCTCTATACAAATTTAAAAGGAGGTTTCTCTTAAAATTCTGTGTTGCCATAATGACATCTGATTTCATCTGAAGTTAACCAATGCCTTTTTCTTATGGAAATATTTGTCTTAAGCTATGCTAATGTACTATGCATCCACCCCAAACTCTGTCCTCCAGTTGGTTCCGCCTTTTGGGCTCAGAACCCACTTGATAAACCAGTATGTTATACTTCTATATAGTTCCTCTAATCTATGTAAATGAAACTTTTTGTATGGTGACCTGCCCTTCTTCAAGATTCAAGTTAATCATTTTATGGCCCAAGATAAACCATTTGGAGCCAAGGTTATCCCAAAATACATCTTATGGGTAAGGGGCCTGGTGCCATTCTAAGTTAACAGATTGCTGGTGACTATATAACATCCAGCTGAAGGCTAGCAGGGGGGTACTCTTTCTACCCCCTTCTGATGCCTATGTCAGAAGCTTTCTCTATCTCCTTTATACTTTAATAAAACTTTATTACACAAGCAAAAATAAATAAATAAATAAAATAAAATTGTCTTTGAGCTCCTAACCAATGAACAGAAGGAAAGTATATTTTGCTTATACTATCATCTTGTAGAACAAGTCTGAGCAGGGGAAAGGGAACATAGCAGAATGACAGGCAAAGTTGGTAATGGATTTGCATGGGTGTTGAAATAGAACTGTGGAATTCACAGTCTTACAGTGTGGGTAGAAAGAAGTTTTCATGTATGTAACCAATTGGTGGATAGGCACAGAAGACAGTTTTCAGTATCAATATTGTTTAGGATAGATTTTTAACTGATCCTCACAAAGTGAAGTAACAGAAGTACCAGTATGAGTTGTCTTAAAATAACTGTATGTTTTACATATAATTCTCCTTAGTCTGAGCAGGGGAAAGGGAACATAGCAGAATGACAGGCAAAGTTGGTAATGGATTTGCATGGGTGTTGAAATAGAACTGTGGAATTCACAGTCTTACAGTGTGGGTAGAAAGAAGTTTTCATGTATGTAACCAATTGGTGGATAGGCACAGAAGACAGTTTTCAGTATCAATATTGTTTAGGATAGATTTTTAACTGATCCTCACAAAGTGAAGTAACAGAAGTACCAGTATGAGTTGTCTTAAAATAACTGTATGTTTTACATATAATTCTCCTGTAGCTTTCAAGATGATGCTTTTGAACTGCGGTGTTGGAGAAGATTCTTGAGAGTCTTTTGGACTGCAAGGAGATCAAGCAGTCCATCCTAAAGGAAATCAGTCCTGAATATTCATTGGAAGGACTAATGTTGAAGCTGAAACTCCAATACTTTGGCCACCTGATGCGAAGAACTGACTCATTAAAAAAGACTCCGATGCTGGGAAAGATTGAAGGCAGGAGGCGAAGGGGACGACAGAGGATAAGACAGTTGGATGCATCATCAACTTAATGGACATGAATCTGAGCAGGCTCTGGGAGTTGATGATGGACAGGGAAGCCTGGTGTGTGGCAGTCCGTGGAGTCACAAAGAATCTGACATGACTGAGCGACTGAACTGAACTGAACTGAGCTTTCAAGAATTTTTTACCATAACGCAATAATAAACAGATCTTACCTTGTGACTCAGTGTGTACTGACAAAAATACATGTGTATAAAGCTATCTCTATATAAACACTTAAAATAAATAATTTTTATATTTTAAAAACTTTTATGTTAAAATACTATTCTTCCTATCTGGAAGCAAGACATTCTGATATAGTCACAATTTTCATCTTGTATTCCACTTTATTCTATCTCAGAAATTGGTTGCTGCCCACTAAATTGAATTCACAAACCTCTAATGGATTGTAACCTGCAATCTGAAAAACAAAAATATAGACTATAAGATTCATTTTCCTTGTCAAGTCAAAAATTGTTCACTTCTGCTGAATTAGTCATGTTGATCCTTTCTCTTTGCTATTCTTCACAATCTGATCACAATCTCCTTCCCCAGGTACACTTCTCAGGGAGAAAAGATATCTACATTCAGAACCAAAGAATAGGACTGATGGGTGAGTGCGATTCTCCCCTACCTGGAGAGCATTGTTTGAAATGCACAGTTAAATGATCAAAGTCAAGCCAAAGGGAGGCATTTATAAATAGTAATGCCTGCTATCTAAGGCTTCAGGTGAGAGGCCACTCTTATTCTTCATTATTTTCATTATAGGAATCCTGCTTAAAGCTAATCTTGCTGGAAGAAATTCAAGGGTTTGGCATAGTGACATGATGTGATTTATGGAATCCAAAATATTCCCCAACCAATGCTAGGGCCTCCAGGGCCACAGTTCCAAAAAATATTCAAGGAATAGATAGCCCAATAGCCATGGCATTTTCTGTAGACCATTATGCTCTTTGTGGAAGACTATGAAATGATACATTTTATGTATTCATATAAACTAAGAAAAATTTTACTGGCAAAATATTTATGCAATATGAAATCATAAGCATACACATAAGGAGCACAAATTTTGAACTAAGCACTCTTGGTTAGTTCGAGGTTAATTTGCTACTTAATCATTCATGTTATCATTGTCTGGTATGTGCAACCCACATACCACTTGGTATGATAATTATATGGTAAATTTCCTTCAGTTACTACAAATGCTAGGAGATATTGTTTAATGATATTACTCAAGAGAAGTCATAGCATTCTCACTTTTGTCCAGTTGACAATGGGGATGAGTCAGATGGATAGATGCTTTTAGGTTAGTTCTAATTGGGTTGTTTCTCTTCTCACCAGAGTTAGATGGAATCCCTCCCATCAGAATTCAGATGTTGGCTGAGGCCAAAAGCCAGAGTCTGCAGAGCAGTGGAGAAAACTAAAGACCCCTGAGAGTGAGGAATTAAAAAATAATAAGCACTGGCAGCATAACCCATAATCAGAGGTTGATATTGTACAGAAAAGAATGGAGGAAACATGTTTTCTTAGATTAATCATTGGTAAAGACTTGATGGGGGCTTCTCTGCTGGCTCAGACAGTGAAGAATCTGCCTGCAACACAGGAGACCTGGATTCGATCCCTGGGTTGGGAAGATCTCCTGGAGAAGGGAATAGCAACCCACTGCAGTACTCTTGCCTGGAGAATTCCATGGACAGTGGAGGCAGGCGGGCTACATTAGTCCATGGAGTTGCAAAACGTCAGACATGACTGAGCGACTAACACACACAAAACCTTGATAACTAGAACTTTGAGTTTGTGTAATACTAAGCTGAAAAATTTTCTGGAAGTACAAAAAAATGCCTCTCCAAGGCCTAGCATAATGTCTACATAGATTCTCCTTGTGGTTTTAATACTCATATCTTATCCTCAGTGATTCATTAATTTAAATCCATTGGTTGGGCTTAATTATGCCTTCTAAAAGGGGAAAAAATAGTAGTGAAGACAATATGAGAAATGACATGGACCAAAACGCACATATATTTATGTTCATGTCCATGCTGATGGGAGAGAAACATGTAAAATGGAAACAAGAAAGCATCCAAACTGACATTGCTACACTGAATTAAATTATCATGTTTCACTGAACAACATTGTAAGCAACATCATTATTTTCATGTCCACTAAGAAAGGAAAAAAAAAAGTTTGCCTATTAAACTATGACATGCCACTAACTGTACAATATATTCCAATTTCAGAAATGTTGAAAGGTTAGGAAAAAATGCCTATCTTAGAACTGATGAACTATGGCACTATAAGAGAGGCTTCCCAGATAGTTCAGTGGTAAAAAGAAAATCTTCCTGCCAGTGCAGGAGCGGCAGGAGACGGGTTCAACTCCTGTGTCAGGAAGATTCCCTGAAGTAGGAACCAGTAACCCACTCAGATATTCTTGTCAGTATAACCCCATGGACAGAGCCTGGCAGGCTACAGTCCATGAGGTCTCAAAGAGTCAGACATGACTGAGCTCTCACGTACGGCAGCACTAAAAGTCTCACTCAGTACTAGCTGACCATAAATTCTGACCCTGTGTGTGTCCAGAAAGCTTTTTATTTGTTTGTTTCTAAGGAAGGAGCTCTTCTTGAGAAACTTGGTTGAGTAAATGATTTCTTTCTAATGAATATAACAATGGTGGCAATTTCAGTTTTTACTTAAAAAGATGGATAGCTAGGTCAAAACTCATCCTCAAGCTCTGTAAATAACCAGACACTTCAATTCAAGGGAGTGTGATTTTCATTGAAAAAGCCCAAAGCTAGGAGACTTCTAATTCTCACGAATTGCTGGATGGCTTTGGGTAAATCTCACAAATGCTCCATGCCTTGGTTTCCTTACCTTTGAAACGACACGACTGGACTAGAATCTCATTTCTAACTCATGTCTTATTAGAAAGCTCTAGCATTTTTTTTAAATTTAAGATTCTGGGTTCACGTTGTTTCATCTCAATGGTCGAAATCTCAAGTTGAAATGCAACCAATATGGGAAATTCTTTTGAGGGATATATTTACATAATTTAATTTCTGAAAACAAACAGTCAACTCTCTTGAGGCTGCACAAGCCAGCTCCAGCCCAGTAGTAGACTAGCGAGGCAATCATATATATTTATCACAGGATCAATGCATATTATCCACCATCTGTTGGGCAACAATTTGTCCCAGGCATCGAAAGGTAAAGAGAAAAAGGATGGAAGAAAAACAACACTGAGGACTTTTATATACTTAAATGTTCTACAAATTCAGTAAATCTCTCTGCTTTACTCTTAGTAGGATGAATTTGGTGTCTAATGGATTTGGTGTCTAATGGATTTTGCCAAGGCATTCCGGTCTCATAGAGGAGCAAAGGGGTCCATGGTCAAGTCCATTTGGGAAACACTGCATACCAGCACCACCACCACCCACCCCTCACACACACATGCTTTCATCTAGCGAAGTTCCAAGAGTTCTTGAAGTGACAAGACTGTCACCCAGGTTTTACCAAATTTACTCCATCATCAAAAGTGCCTTGGGCGCATTGAAAGCTGCTATCCAAAGACAGTATGCTGTTTGGGAACACATCAATCTCCCCAGATTTGGGCTTCCCATGCCTTTGCCAGACCCCTACCCCATGCTACCACCAGGGACTTCCCTGGTGGCTCAGATGTTAAGGGGTCTGCCTGTAGCACGGGAGACCCCGATTCAATCCCTGGGTCAGGAAGATCCCATGGAAAAGAAAATGGCAACCCACTCCAGTATTCTTGCCTGGAAAACCCAATGGATGGAGGAGCGTGGCAAGCTATAGTCCATGGTGTCGCAAAGAATCAGACACGACTGAATTACTTCACCCCATGCTAGTCCTGCGCTAATTCCTTTAATTCACTCAAATTGTGAAGCAAAGTAGCCTCGCAGAGGGTGATAGTCCTGGTGTTAGCACATCCTGAAAGAAGGAGGCAGTGTATGGGTCATCTTTAGTCCATGAAATAAGCCAGAATTATCCTGAAACTCAAGATGATGCTAGGATTAGAGAGGGAAGGGAGGCAGGCACAGATACCCGGCAGTCAGAAGTTTGGGATGACACAAGGGAGAGCAAGAGAGCCTCAGAAATGGACGATAAAAAAGAAGAAAAGAAAGATGCAAAAGAACTCTCACCAGAGGCCATCTGTGGTAATTAGGTAAATAAATAGCTATTTGATTTACAAAGAAACTCCCTCCAGCTTCTTAACTAGTCACCCAATAAAGGCAACTCCACACTTTGTCCCAAAGTATCCAGAAGAAGATTTATTTCAGAGATAAAAGCAACAATCAGGGGACTTCCCTGGTGGTCCAGGGTTAAAACCTCAGCTTCCAGTTGCAGAGTGTGCAGGTTTGATCCCTAACCGGGGATCTAAGATCCCACATGCCTCTCGGCCAAAACACCAAACAAAAAAACAGAAACAGAATTGTAACAAATTCAATAAAGACTTTAAAAATGGCCCACATCAAAAAAACTCTTTAAAAAGTAAAATTTAAAAAAAAAACAAATAAATAAAAGCAACAAACAATCTGGAATGGCAGCTTCTCAGGAACTAGAAAATTCCCAGTTACTCCTCCTTATTCCCGCAACCCTCCTCTCTTTGTGCATCCTCATAGAGGTGTGAATCACCTCCTTCTGCTTTTCACTTAATAATAAGCAGCCATTCTAGGCGGCTGAATGGAAGCCAGGCTCCTTGCTCTAACATGGCGATTACTTCGGAGAGAGAGAGAATATAGTGTTTGCAGCCTTCAGAGGCTTAAAGGAAAATACAGCTGCACTCAAAAGTCCCAGAGGGACTGCATCTCAGGATTTAACTTGCTGGAGAATTCACAGCCATAGGCACCTCGCACACCCTTCACTGCCTGTGCTCTGAGCCCTAGGAACATGGGGTCAGCACAGCACTGGGCTTAATGCTTTTAGCCCCAGAACCCTGGAGAAAGTAGACTGCCCTTGTGGGAAACTCAGGTTATCATTAGTTAGGAGGTAAACATAGAAGGACATTTCTCTGTCCCCAGCATCCAGCAGAGCATAAGGTGTATAATAACCTCAGCAAATATTTGTTGGAGAAATGAATAAAGGAGTGAAAATGCCAGCTTCTGATGTTTTTGTTTTAAAATCACAAGATCATTCTCCCCAAGTGGAAGGGAGGTCCCAGAAGGAGGGGATATATGTATGCATATGGCTGATTCAGTTCATTGTACAGCAGAAACTAGCAGAACATTGTCAAGCAATTATATACGATCAGTTGCTCAGTCATGTCTGGCTCTTTGCGACCCTTTGGACTATCCCTCCAGGCTCCTCTGTCCATGGGACTTTCCAGGCAAGAGTACTGGAGTAGGTTGCCATTTCCCTCTCCACAGGATCTTCCCGACCCAGGGGTAGAACGTTCGTCTCCTGAGTCTTCTGCATTGCAGGCAAATTCTTTACCTGTTGAGCCATTGTGCAAGCCTGCTAAAGCAATTACACTCCAATAAAAATAAATTAATTCAATGATTAACTAAAAAATAAAATCACAAGATAACTTTCCTATCTTAGGGGAACAGATGAGTATATTTGCAATGCTAGATAAACTTCAGTTCAGTTCAGTCGCTCAGTGGTGTCTGACTCTTTGCGACCCCGTGGACTGCAGCATGCCAAGCTTCCCTTGGATAAACTTGGAACATGATGATGTAAGTTGTCATGCACCCAGTCTAATGGACCTCCTCTTTGCTATACTACATGGAGCCTTGTGTAAAAATAGATTTTGAGGTCTCATCTAGTTTCAGTAGGAAATTATGCGCTGCCAGATTGGTGATGTCTTCCACAAGCATGACAGTGCAAATGTCTTTCCATGCTGTCACCACAAAGTCGGGAATCACAAAATACTGTTTCCCTGGACAGACCTAGAAGATGCTGGCTATGTTTAAATACCATCTTCTAACCATCCCATCTTCCTTGAACCTGGAACTGAGTTTCTGAATGCGTTGAAATTCAAAAATACAGTCAGCCTTCGTGGGTCCTGGAACTGTTTCTGATACTAGAGGCTAGGTGGTGTTGGAGCAGGTGACTCACACAGGCTCAGGAGCTCCCCGCCTGTCTGAACATGCTGAATGAGGGCTGGCATCAGGCTCGCCAAGAAAATAATAGGAAGTGCAACCTGGGAACTGTAAGAGCAGTCAGGCGGAGAGGAATGCAAGGAAAAGTGTGATCTCTCAAACCTCTTCATGCAAAACGCTCAGAGGTGAGCTGCCTGAGAATGTAAACGCCCTGGACACTTTCCCAAAGCGTTGCGCTCCACTGAACTTCACCCCAAGGTGAAAGGAACAGAAAACTCATTTTCATACCTTCTAGATGGCACCTTACCACATACTCCTCAGCCAATCCCACTGGTGGGAAGGATCAATTCAGAAAGGTTAACTGGAGGGTGAGGAACTTAAGAGTTCAGTGACCCACATTTTGGTGTGTATGTGTGTGTGTGTGTTGCTCCCCTCAGCTTAATCTCCTGTCTATCCCACTAGTGTAATTAAGACTCTGATTATATAGCCAGATGGCAAGTGGCTTGTGTGTTTCTTGGCCTCGATAATAGAATATATTCAGTCTCTCTTACGGATTCTCCCTTGCCATGGATGAGTTGATTCATAGAGAGCCTTGAGGGAAGAAAAAGATACGAAAGATTTGCTAGAAGAAACATCTCATCCTAGGTTATTTTAGATGGCGTCCAGCCAGGGTGTTTGTAGTTTAGCATCTTCTCTGAAAATTGCAGTCTGGATTCAAATTCTGATAAATCTGAATAATCACATCATCTCAGAATTGGGAAGCTTCCAGCATCTCACCAACTATCTTGAAACTTACATGAAGTTAAATAAATTGATAAGACAGGCAATTTCCCTGCTTCATGAAGAAAGTTCCCTGGAGGGTTGACACTTAAGGAAAAAAAAATAGCACCTTAAGATGTACACTTTAGAGGTCCAGAATTGTCCTCAAAGTATAAGGAAAATATGCCATCAAATGACACAGTATTGGCCACAAAATGAGGGCGAGATACCTTTGCAAAAAGGTTTCAGCAGTTCAGTGGAAGAAATGTTTCCCCTTTAAGGGCAGCTTTGTCAGTCCCACTAAAAGAAGAAACTACTAAAGCATGCTTCATTTAAAAAAAAAGAAGAAGAAGAAGAAAGAAAGAAAACATCTAGCTTTACATTCAGCCTAAATAAGGGAATTGAAAGCTAGTTTTCTCATCCAATTATCAAGCAAGGGAGACTATTGGAAAACAGAGGATTTAATTGCCATTTTCAGCCCTAGGAGTGAGCAATTTAGAGCAAATGACAAATGACTTTAAAAAGAAACCAATGTAAAAGAGACTGAGGAAATACTCCAGACCTGAGTTAGCCAATCTCTAAATAATGGGAGGGAAGTTTCCTGCAGAGTCAAGCATTCCAGAAAATACCATCATAAATCACACATCTTCCCCACTCTGGGATATGTCTAACGACAATCCTGTCTTCAGCAGGAAAAGGTGCTGGTGTGGCATGTGTACTCACGGCATCCAGGAAATCCCGCAGCCCAGCAGGGATCGGCGCTGGGCTCCCCCCCAGGGCGCCCCACCATCACTGTGTCCGCCCGGGCACCCCCCACGATGTCAGCGGCTGTGATCTGCCTTCTCCATGTTTGAAAGGAGGCCGAGGAGGCGCTGGCGCTCACGAGCCTCGGTGAGAAGCCGATGTGAGAACTGTAAACCTGCCCTGGGTTTCGAGGCTTGTGTAAGTCTGTGATTCACTCCTCAGTGGGTCGGTCAAACACGCCTAAGAGAAATTACAGGTTCCTCTCGTCTGAAACAAATCCATTAAAATGAGTCAGTTGTTTGTCCTTTCTTTCCTCCTCTTTATCTCAGATAATCACATGAGACTGTTGCACCCACTGAACTGGGGTAATGAGAACTCAGACGGGCGGGTGGTAAATGCAAGCTTGTGCCAGTTGTTGTTGATGTTAAATTGTTAAAAGGAGACCCCATTTTTGCCTGTACTGATGTTAAACTTGGAAAACACTGGCTAGGACATGATCCAATCCCTGCCTTAACACCAAAAATATCTTTGGTTTATTTTCTAATGACTTGTCCAAGGAGTTCTTACTGAGCTTCTACCTTGGTGCACAGCCACGGGGAATTCAGATGGAGAATTCGCCTGTGGGAAACTTCCCTTGGTCTGACTTGGGACAGGGTGGCCAGTTGGATTGTCCTTGTCACCCCCAAATGGTCCCACACCTCCCACTTCTAGCCCCTCCCATTAACCTACCTTCCTGGCTCCTCCATATGACTGTTGCAAACTTTCATTTGACTATTACCAGGGGAGATGTAGACATGAAGAAGGAATAAGTGAGAGGAGTTTTGTTATTTCTGTTGTAGTCAGGAGGCTCAAGGAGACGATGCCTGTGGAAATAGGTCATTCCATTTAGGTCATTGGTTAAGTACCATGTCATTTGGAAATTTTGAAAAATCAGTATCATCAAACTTTTGGTTGTGTAATCAGAGGACTTTATTAAACATTCTATGTACAAAGCACCTCGTTCTGCTCTTTGGACATACAAAACAAGTGACTTATTGAGTAACAAGGGTAAATCTGTCTCCAAAGATTTATGGTCTCATCTGGGAAAGAAAATATATGCACACAAGAAGGCTAAGAGTAAATAATACTACACAATAAATACTGACTCAACAGTGAATGGCCCAGATATACATATTGCAAGAAATCAGTGGAGATAATCAGCACTTCTGGTTGGACTGATTAGGGAAGGCTTTACAGGGAAGGCAAAATGTGATGCACAGTTCAGACACAGAAAGCGCTGGATACGTGTATAGTCTCTGAAATATCCTCTTTCCAGGGCAGGATACCAAGTAACACCATTCTGTAAACACTGAATGAAAAGATCCTTCAGTAGATTTCACTGGCTGATGACCCTGATGAAAGAAACTGAATCCAATGCTCAACACTTTCATTCAGATGCCAGTGAACCAAGACTTCCCTGGTGGTCCACATTTCTGAAGCAGGGGGCACAGGTTCGATTCCTGATCAGAGAACTGAGATCCCACATGCTTCACGGCCAAAAAAATTTTCTTTAAAAAGAGAAGAAATTAGATGTCAATGAACCAACTCCTATGAGAGTGTCTCATCCACACTCACGCAAAAGGTCATAGCTGTTTGCTGTTTCTGTGTGTGTTGCACATGCATGAATTCATAGGTACTCTAATACAAACAGCTTACATTTTAATGCCAATTATTATTTGCCAAGTACTATTCTCAGTATTTTATTTACATTTGTTCATTTAATCTTTCCAATAGCCCTGTAGGGTAAGCTCCACTGTTCTCAATTTCTGGTTGGGAAAATCAAAGTCCCAGGAATTTAAATAACTGTCCCAACGATTATCAGGTACTAAGTGCTCTGCCCAAGAATCTGCCTTAGTCTCCACTAGCGCCAGTTTCTCCTTGAGCCACCTGACCAAGTCACTTCCTCGGTGAGGTGAGAATGGGGTGTGCCACGTATCTCCACCCCGGGTCTTCCACAGTCAGCCTGATCCATGCAGTTCTTTGTCACCTTTCAGGATGGGATAGACTGAAGTGTGGACCGCAAGAGGGAGGGTGGACTTCTCCAAGGGGCTGTCAAATGATAGTGAGGTTTCCCTGTTAGCATCCAGGAGCCTTTATTTAATTATTTTTTATCTTTAGGTCACACCATGCAGCAGGTGGGATCTTAGTTTCTCTACCAGGGGTCTGAACTTCACCCCCTGTATTGGCAGCGCTGAGTCTTAACCACTGGACCACCAGGGAAGTCCTCCATGAGGCTTTCTTAATGAATAATAACCCCAAGACAGAGTCTTCCGCACCTCCTCTCTCAGGGAGTGAGTGCATGGGAGCAGAGTGTGCTTTCACGTGAGATGGGGTTGCCAAATACACAGCACAGGTGAAAGGCCAGTCTCTCCCTCTCTCTGTCTCTCAACCCCTCTCTCTTGGGTTCAGACTTTCCATCTGCAAATGGAGCCACTTAGACTCAGTCTTTTCTAAAGTTTTTTTCAGAATTATAAATCCTAAAACCATCTAGCTCCATGACATTGCATCCTTCCTTCAATAGGTTGATTTGGGGTAAGTGACCTTTCTTCATATGAAAATCTCTGCATCGGGAAAACCAGGACTGTGTCTGCTCCATTCTCTTCTCTTGAAGAGACCCTACGAGATACTGGGAAATGTAAAATTAAAGCTTCTTTCTGACTTCATTTGCAAAGGGTGCAATTGTTGTCCCAAGATGAACAATACCACTTAGAAGATGACTCATGCTCCCGGTTTGTATATTTTTCTACCTTCTGATTATTATATTTTTGCTTTCTTAAACGTTCCTACTTAGAGGAAATTTTCTATAGTAAAAAAAAAAAAAGAGAGAGAGAGAATAAAAAGTTTTACTACAGTTTTCTGTGGGGAAAAAAAATGACACTCCTCATTCACAAAGTGAGTCGCCCTTTTCCATTTGTAACATCATTAATACTGGCTTCTTTTGTATATAACTTTAAAAACTTATTTATTTGGTTGTGCAGGGTCTCAGTTGCAGGATGTGGGCTCTTAGTTGCAGCCTGTGGGATCTAGTTCCCTGACCAGGGATCAAACCTCAGCCCCCCTGCATCAGGAGCTTGGACTCTTAACCACCAGGAAAGTCCCAGTACTGACTTCATGAGGAAATAACTAAGGGCTACTCATTGCCCCTTGCCCTTTATCCACTAATTGTTTTTTTTTCTGTTGCATCTGATTGTGCTTGCTTTAAAAAGGATCTTTTTTTTTTCCAGAAGGCTTTTTATCTGTAATACTGTTCTATTATCAGGTGGCTCCTGATTTGAATGTTGAATTTGTTTACATACAAGGTAAGAAAATCAGTAGCCTCTACTTGAAATATAATATTCCTCCTTTCTCATCCCAGGTTTCAAAACACCATATAGTTGGTGGAGGTTCATCTTACATGGGCTTCCCAGGTGGCGGTAGTGGTCAAGAACCCACCTGCCAATGCAGGAGACATAGAAGACATGCATTCGATTCCTGGGTCTGGAAGATCCCCTGGAGGAGGGTGTGGCAACCCACTCCAGTATTCTTGCCTGGAGAAGCCCATGGACAGAGAGGCCTGGCAGGCTACAAAGAGTCAGACACCACTGAAGCAGCTTAGCATGCAAGCACCTCTTACATAGTCAGAGTAGACAGAGAGACCCTCGGTGGCTCCGTGGTCTTGAGAAGAAAGTCCAGGGCTAGGAATCAACAGACTTGGGTTTTTACCTCTGGCTCAAATCTCTATTAGCTGTTACTTATCACTCCAGCCTTCAGTCTCCTTAACTTAAACACCTTTCTGCTTCAAAAGCTCTATGCTTTTTGCTTGGTTCACGATCAAAGAAGTTGTATCTAAGCCCATGCTAGGCTGACCATGCAATCAATTTAAATGTGGAGGGGTGGAACATATTGGCCCTTGAATTCTTTTGTCCAAAGAACAATGACCTACTTAGAGTCGGCCCAATGTTGGTGACTATGCATGCGGGCCCTCCCTCAGCCACCTATAGAATCTAGTTGGGTGACCTCCCTGGCCACCACTGCCAAGACAAGCCAGAGCTCTCTTCCTGATTCCAACAGCATGAGGCTGGAGACCTTGGCAAGACCAGGATTCTGCTGTTCACTGTTGGATACCCAGCATGGCATATATATGTAGACAGTGGATGGGGAAAACTTCAGCAACACAAAACAGCTTGGACAGAGGGGCTTTCCATCCTCTCTTCATGCCCTCCTCTGTCAGCACCAGCAAGAGGGAGGCTTCCTTCATACTCTTCGGAGGCAAGAAAACACAGATCAGGACATTTCTCCTGGGGTCTCTGCCACTCCTGAAATGTATGACCTGGTCAAGAACAGACAATCACAATTTAAATACGAGCAGCAACATCTAAAAGCATCATGACAACTGCCTCATGGACTGACTCTTTCTTGAACAAGAAGCCCCTTTGGGTAGAGCCCCCTTGGCAAATGAAGATTTGCTTCCCTTTAAGTCCCTTGGGAGTCCAGGAATCAGCTTTGTTCTCTTATCTGCAAAAGCTGTTACAGAACGGTCTCCAAGCTGGACCACGCCCTTTCCTCTCGGAAAAGACCTCTCTTTTGCCCAAGGCCTGGGTTGCTGCAGAAGATCTCATCCAAATTGGCTACTAGAGCCCTGATGCACTGGGATCAGGGAGGAAGGCTCTTTCTGTAATTCTTTTTCTGACACTCTACATATGTCTGTGTGAGTCTGTGTGTGTGTTGCTCTCTCTGTTTCTTTCTGTATTTCTCTATGTCTCTCTCTGCATCCCTCAGCCTCTCTCTGTACCTCCTTGTCTCACTGTGAAAGTAGGGGTCCTGCTGTAGATGTCTCCATCTCCTTGCCTGGTCTTCTTTCTCTAGATCTAGAGGGACACAGAGACAGAGGATTGGAAGTCCTGACTGCACATGTCTGATTGCTCTTCCATCTCTGAGCTGCCACCCCATGTCACTAAGCATCCCTGTCTGTCTGTCTCCCCCTGTGCCTCCCTTCCCTTTCTTTCTCTCTGTCTCTGACCCTCCTGCCAATGAAAACTAACTTCTGCATTATGTCCAAGGCCTCCCACAGACAGCATGTATCATAATCCTTGATCTACTAAGGAAGAGAGAGGGTGACCGTAGGAAATGTGGGGATGTTGTTGATATCATGGAGGATGTCCTGGGGATGGGAAATAAAAAGGAAGGGGAGAGGGAGCAGCTGGGACCACGGATCCCTCTGCTTACTACCTTCTCAAAGACTCAGGCTGATTTACAGGCACTCCCGCAGGACAAGCCTGACTGTTTTACAGGGACAGTAACAATTTCAGACATCCAAGAATTAGAAGTGTGAATATACCTCCAACCAGAGCTAGGTGAGAGTAGATTGCCTGAGAAGAATCTTTCAATCAAGAAAACATCATTTCTGATTAGAATGAATCCAACTGAGATTTTTTTTTTCCCAAGAGATGTCACACACAGGCCATGTATATGGGGTCCCTTGTGGTGTGTACTCACCTCCCAAGTTAGGAGTATAGCCTGGCTCACTAGCTTGGCACTTTGGTGGGGTGACGAGACAAATCAGAAGAGACATTCTGAGGAAGACAAAGGATAGTGGACTTGTCACCAGCAGTCTGTTCAATTATTCAGTCATTAATATGATCACAATTATTCAAAGCACATGGAGAATTCTTTCATTAAGCACAGTATCGTGCTTAGTGAAACATGTCAGACAAAGACAAACATTTATGTTATCACTTATATGTAGAATCTAAAAAAAATAAACCAGTGAACAGAAAAAGAAGCCAACTCACAGATATATAGAACAAACTAGTAGTTACCAGTGGGGGGAGGGGGAGAACAGGCATAGAGGATTAAGAGGTACAAACTACTATGTATAAAATAAATAAGCTGCCAAGATATACTGTACAGCATTGGGAACAGAGCCATTAATTTGTAATAACTTTAAATGGAGTATCATTGCAGAAGGAAACGGCAACCCACTCCAGTGTTCTTGCCTGGAGGGTCCCAGGGACAGAGAAGCCTGGTGGGCTGCCGTCTGTGGGGTCGCACAGAGTCGGACAAGACTGAAGCGACTTAGCAGCAGTAGCAGCAGCAGCAGTAAATGGAGTATAATCTATACATTAAATCACTATGTTGTATACTTGAAACTAACATAATATTGTAAATTGATTCCATCTCAATTTTTTTTTTAAGCACACGGACAGCAGTTTATTTCTTGCCTTCACCTCATCCCTGTCCTTTTTTATTTTAGAACCATTGACAACATGCAAATAGGCTAGTATGAGAGAGTCTCCTCCTCCTTGGCTTGGATGCTTCTCCTGAAGCCTCTAGTTTGAGACGGAAGTGGGGAGAAGGCAGTTGACTGGCATGGAGAGAGTGAAACAGGAAATCCCTAGTCTTCAACGGCTCCACTTTTTAAATTAACTTTTATTGGAGTATTGCTTTACAATATTATATTAGCTTCTACTGTAGAGGGCAGGGAAGCAGCTGCACCTGTATCTATCCTCTCTTTTTTGGATTTCCTTCCCATTTCGGTCACCACAGAGCACTGAACAGAGAGCTCCCTGAGCTATATCCCTAGAGCTGTCACACAGAGTAAAATGTCAGATATGAACACATGTATGTGGAATCTAAAAAATGGTACCTTATTTTCAAACAGCTCCTTCTCAGCTACTGAAATTCTCAACAGGACCATCACCACCCTGCGATACACCTAGGTCTAAATTCTCCTCATGGTTCAGGTACATGTTGTGGATCAGAAATATCATCTAGCTGGTGGAATTATCACTCCGTGAACATAGATTAATTCATCACATAGGATATAAAATGAATGCGGACAAGTACGTTTATTATTTTAGTTTAGGGGAGCTGGGACTGACACTCCCCAGGCAGGTAGCCCACGAAGAAAGACTTAAACCTGGACTGTAGGATATGGTGACCCAGAAGTCAGAGACCTACAGATAGGAGAGGAGGAGACAGGTGATAGCCTACTTCCTCTGTTGTTGCTGCTGCTGCTAAGTCGCTTCAGTCGTGTCCGACTCTGTGCGACCCCAGAGACGGCAGCCCACCAGGCTCCCCCGTCCCTGGGATTCTCCAGGCAAGAACACTGGAGTGGGTTGCCATTTCCTTCTCCAGTGCATGAAAGTGAAAAGGGAAAGTGAAGTCGCTCAGTCACGTCTGACTCTTAGTGACCCCATGGACTGTAGCCTACCGGGCTCCTCCATCCATGGGATTTTCCAGGCAAGAGTACTTCCTCTGAGTAGGGCTAAAACACCAACTTACAGAGGCTACAGCTGGTGGCAGAGTGAAGGAAGGACATAAAAAGGTAAGAACAAATTTGCCTAGGACCCAGAAAAGTGATTCTCTTTTTCCCACACTTATTTTTATTTTATTTGGCTATGCCAGGTCTTAGATGTGGCATGTGGATCTAGTTCCCTAACCAGGAATCAAACACAGGCCCCTTTCATTGGAAATGTGGAGTCTTAGTGACTGAGCCACCAGGAAAGTTCAACAGACCAGTGATTCTTAATCCTAAGAGTACAGTAGAATCACTGGGGAGCTTAAAAATAATAATAATGACTCGGCTCTACTCTGAGACTTTCTAGTTTAATTTCTTCAGTGGAACCTGGACAGTGGTATTATTTACAAGCTCTCTGGGTGTTTCTGAGGTGCAGGCAGCCTGGAAAACCACTGATTCAGACAATCAACAAGTTAATAATGAAATTCTGGGTATTATCCTGACTTTCCTTGCATATAAAGACACAAAGAGAAGGAGGGGGGGAAATAACTATTTTCTATAACACCAAAGAGCAGAGCTTCCCTGTGGTAGCCAAATGGATAAATACCAGACACATGTAAAGGAGTGAAACTAAGCTGAAAGAGATTGGAAGAGTCAGACCTCTCTCCTGGGAGCATCCAGGCAGACCCCAGAGAAAAGGTGGGAATACATCAGATAGGCTAGCTGGAAGCAAACATTTACATTGCTGAGATACTTCAGGAAGGCTTAGATGAGTGTGTGTCAACCCTGACTACACTAGAACCATCTAGGGAGCTTATGCATCTTCCCAAATCCAAGTCACAGTGCAGACCAATCCAATTAATCTCGAGAGATGGCAGTGGTGGAGCAACATTTTTTTGTAAGCTTCCCAGTTGCTTCTGATATCCAGCCAACATTGAGAATCATTGCTTTAGATAATCATTAATGTTTCTTCTTAGTAAAAAAAATGGTTTTTTTTTTTTTCCAGCTGGAAAGCATGTAAAAGTATCAACCATCTTCCAGGTATGCAGACCAAGGATTGGGAAGGAGACCAAAGCTTCGGGAAGAGGAAGGCGAAAGGTATTTGCAACAATGTGGATGGACCTGGAGATTAGCATACTACAAGAAGCAAGTTAGGCAGAGAAAGACAAATATCATGTGATATCACTTATATGCAGAACCTTAAAATATACATATGAACATATTTACAAAACAGACTCACAGACATAGAACACAAACTATGATCACCAAAGGGGAAAGGTGGGAGGGAGGGATAAATCGGAAACTTGAAATTGACAGATACACACTACTATATTTAAAATAGATAACCAACAAGGACATACTGTATAGTACAGGGAACTCTGCTCAATAGTCTGCAATAACCTAAATGGGAAAACAATTTGAAAAAAGAATAAATACATCTATATCTGTAGCTTTTCACACTGTTCATGGCGTTCTCAAGGCAAAACTACTGAAGTGGTTTGCCATTCCCTTCTCCAGTGGACCACATTTTGTCAGAACTCTCCACCATGACCCATCTGTCTTGGGTGTCCCTACACAGCATGGCTCATAGTTTCATTGAGTTAGACAAGGCAGAGACATTACTTTACCAACAAAGGTCTGTCTAGTCAAGGCTATGGTTTTTCCAGTAGTCATGTGTGGATGTGAGAGTTGGACTATAAAGAAAGCTGAGAGCCGAAGAATTGACTCTTTTGAACTGTGGTGTTGGAGAAGACTCTTGAGAGTCTCTTGGACTGCAGTCCATCCTAAAGGAAATCGACTTCATTGGAAGGACTGACGTTGAAGCTGAAACTCCAGTACTTTGGCCACCGGATGCCAAGAGCTGACTCATTTGTAAAGACCCTGATGCTGGGAAAGATTAAAGGTGGGAAGAGAAGGGGACAACAGAGGATGAGGTGGTTGGATGGCATTACTGACTCAATGGGCTTGAGTTTGAGTAAACTCCGGGAGTTGGTGATGGACAGGGAGGCCTGGGGTCCCTGCAGTCCATGGGGTTGCAAAGAGTCAGACATGACTGAGCGACTGAACTGAAACTGATAGCTATAACTGATTAACTTTGCTGTCCACCTGAAACCAACACAACATTGTTAATCAGCTTTATTGTTGTTTCATTTCTGAGTCATGTCCAGCTCTTTTTGGGACCCCATGGACCGCACCCCACCAGGTTCCTCTGTCCACAGGATTTCTAAGCAATAATACTTAAGAGGGTTGCCACGCCCTCCTCCAGGTCCCTTAGCTTTACAACTCCAGTAACCATGGAAACAAGCCCTCCTGAACATCAAGGTATTGATATTAGGAAAATCTTTGTGTAGGGTCAGAACTTGTTCCTCTGGAATTGTCACACCTTGAATATGGTTCAACTGATTAGAGGCACAATGAATGAGTGAGCTGTCATGGGGACCCAAGACTTTCCATCTGCTCTCATTTCTCTGTTTCATCACCTGCTCTCCTGCTCCATAGTTTGAGGGTCACCCCTCCAGGCCCTGCTGCCTTGTTACTCTCCTCTAAATGTATTGAGGTCTATTTTCTGTCTGTGGCTGTGGTCCCAGTGCTCCACCTAGAATCTGAACAGCTCATAGAGGCACTCACAAAGCTCTTCTGAAAAATCCATACCGCAAGTGTTAGGTGATGGTTTGAGCAACACTCCAGGTGCCAGAAACTCTAATGTGGCTATTACCTCATCAAACTTTTAAATGCAAAAATGAACGTGAAGGCTTTACCTCTGATATCCTGGAGATCCATTGTGCAGAGTTTATTCGATTCTTTAAGGCATCTCTTATCTAGAGGGTTAACAAAGGGAATTAAGGATTTGAAGATTATGAAGAACTAATGCATATGCTTGAGACCGGCAAACACTATGGTGAGTGTGTTTCCAGCAAGTACTGTTGGCGGGACCAACAGTAATAATGCTCTTGTTGATACTTTGACTACAAATACTAGCTGTGGTATTCAATTCATTTAAAAAGTAATCATATGGTCTATAACTACATAAAACCTTAAGTGCTTTTTATGCAGTTTCACTTGCAAAACTGCATTTGTTCTTTATCCTAATCTAGCAGAGAAGGCAGGGCATCCCAGGTGGCTCAGTAGCTAAAGAATGCCCCTGCAATGCAATTGCAGTGAGAAGATGTGGGTTCAATCCCTGGGTCAGGAAGAGCCCCTGCAGGAGGGCACAGCAACTCACTCCAGTATTCTCGCCTGGATAATTCCAAGACAGAGGAGTCTGGTGGGCTGCAGTCCATCAGATCACAGTCAGACACACCTGAAGTGACTGAGCAGCACAGAAGGCAGGAAAAACATTATTATGTCTGTGATCCATTTGAAGAATCTAAGGCTCATGAGTTAAGGACTCTCCAGCAGCACACAGCTATTCCATAGAAATATCAGGATTAAAGGGCTCATTTCTTAACCCTTACCTCTTTTACTTTAAGGTTGGTATTGTATCCTCATGGGAAAACAAAAGAACCTCTGTAAAATATGTCTTTTACAAACTTTGCATATTAACTTACTAGTAAAACAGCATTGATGGTACAATAAATAGATACATAAAATTTTAAAAATAAAAAATAAGCCCTGCAGTGTGAGTGTTTTCATCTATGGTTTAGAAGATTTACTTTCCTCAATCCAAGAGGCAATGTAGTAAAATAGAAAGAAGGTGATCTTAAAAGCCTGAATGATGTTTTGTTCCTTTTTTCACTTGTTTTCATCATACCACCTACACACACTCATCTGTATTTGGAGAATTTCCTTCCTTAAGTCCACTGCTTTTTAAGGTAGAAGCCAGGAACTCACTTTCTCAGCCTCTCTTACAGCTAAGATGTAGCCACGTGACCTGGGCTCAGTCAATCAGACATGATAATGCAAGATGCCGGTATCAGTGATCCTCTCCAGGCAGCGTGGAGGGGCTGCAGTAGCAGGAACTCTAGCTTCACACACACTCTCTGATGTTGCCCTGCCGAGCTGTGCACTCTGTGCCCAGCAAAGTGGGAAGGGGCAGGGGAGCCTCATGTGGAGTCATCTGTGCTGAATCAGAAACTATTCTTTATGCATAGCCTCCATGCCTCCCAGCCACAGAGAGACGTTCCCAAAGATGTTGTGAGATGTAATAACTTTTTCTGCTTCAGCTAGCTAGAATGGGTTTCTGAGAAACTGTGAGCAAGCTACTTCATCATTCTGAGTTTCAATTTCCTCATCTGTAGAACTAAAAATAGGAATAACCAGGATTGCTTTCAGGTGAGAGCTAATGACTATAAGAGCTTAGCCCCATAAAAGCTTGAAAGCTGGTAGTATTACTTGCATCGTTGAGACCTCGATGTCCTGTTCAAGTGTCTGCACAAATGATTGAGGTGAAAGACTCCCAGTAAGTGGTATTTACAAGTAAGCATTTCAGGGCCAAATACTGATAATGCAGAAAACAGCAGAAGAATTTGTTGTACCTTCGGATCCAGGATTATTCCAAACACCAGGATGAAGAAGCCCTGAGAAAGATGGAAGAGGGAGGAAGGGCCATTAAACAAAATAAAATGATAATAATAAATACCATTACTTATTATCAGTTCTTATTCTGGTAGAAGGTAAACAAAAATAATTTTACTAAATCCTTAAATAAAAAAAACAAAAACCATTTTATTAAATCTTCGACTCTCTCATTTTAAAGTCACAACACCTAGATTGATCCATTCAACAAATATGGATACAGAATTTTTCACGTGCCAGCCACTGCTCTCAACACTTAGAATACTACAGTAAACTAAGCAGATTGAGGTCCCCAAGGCATGCAAGAATACTATAGGAATTTTTCACTTGGGCAAAATAAACTGTTTTATGTTTATCAGGAGTTGCACATCTCATCAGAATATAATAGCCCAAGAAAGTCCAAGGAGACAGGCTATGCATAGCCACCTCACAGTTCTTGAACAATCAGTAATGAAAGAAACTTCCACAGAAAATAACAAAAGCAGCTGTGTTCAGCTTTTCTGAACACCCCCCACCTCCTTCCCCATCCACAACTAAAAGCTGTTATAAAACTTATGAAGAAAAATTAAGGCCACAGATACTCATAAAAACTCTAGAGTTTCTAAGTACACTAGGTGTTCAGAAATGGGTGCTCCAGATATTATACTATAGAGAGAATTTATTAGTTCTCATATCTCTTATCTCATATCAATACTTCGGCTATCTGATGCGAAGAACCAATTCATTGGAAAAGACGCTGATGCTTGGAAAGATTGAGGGCAGGAGGAGAAGGGAGTGACAAAGATAAGATGGTTGAATGGCATCACCGACTCAATGAATATGAGTTTGAGAAAACTTCAGGAGATAATGGAGGACAGGGGAGCCTGGAGTGCTGTAGTCCAAGTGGTTGCAAAGAGTTGGAAGTGACTTAGAGACTGAACGACAACATCTCATGATTCATACAAAGATAGACCCCATTAAAGTCACACAGTGGCTGTTCTCCTATCATTATAGTCCACTTGAGTTTTCAATTTTTTTTTTCATGGAATTGGCACAAAACCACTCTGGAAGAAGGAAGGCAATACGTTTGTCCCATTTTTCACCTAAGGAAGCTCAGAAATTTAACTTACAAACTGTGAAAGGCAACAACAAAATACATTAGACAAAATTTCTCCTGGAGATGAGGTTACTCAGGTCTTGACTCACCAGACAAGAGATGTAAGATAATGACCTTCAATTTAGGCATCCTTGTTAAGCTGCTTCTATTTCATAATCAAATGTGATCCTTACCCAGGCTGAGGCCTGCTAATGTACATAATTTAAGACAAACAGCACCATAAAGATGTTACAACCAAGTGACCATCAGCAGAAACAATATAAAACCACCTGCAGTCATGATCTGTAAAAACCCGGCTGAAGGTTAGAGGACTTCACAGGGACCAGTGCATGGCCACCCAGCTCAGCTATTCCCCCAGACATGCTAAAATATACCTCCCTGTTCACCCAGTCCGTCGAGTGCTCCAAAGCATGGAATGATTCTATCACATTACTCTTTTTAGTGTTTCTCTTAACCTACAAGACGACCATTGAAATCTGTCATTGTGTCTATTAAGAAAATGTCATTGATTTTGTGAACCATTCAGTTATAAAGTATCACTTGTATAAAGATGCTTGGGCCAAATACATCCCAGTCGGGTTTTGGTACTAGGAATACATTTTAATCCAAAATCTTCACGAATTTTACCCAGGAATTAAATTTTAAAAGATCAGGGAACCACAATTCTAATCTGTTTCCTGAAGGCTAAAGGACTAAGCTCTCACTTGAAAGATCTTTAATGTCTTGAGTTTGGATTAATTATATTCATATCTGAACATTTACCATAATGCTCAGCACAAAAGAAACAATAAAGTCATGTCTCTGTGTATTTCTGTATGTGCATGTGTGCATTTAATTGCTTTATTATACAACCTGCATCTATAGCAATGAATATGTAACAGGAAAACATTCCACAAAGATCATCTGTCATTGGTCCATGCCACCTTGGGAAAAGTTACAAAAAATATCCTTCAAAAAATTCAGATAAGATTTTAGTCACAGTTTTATCTCTGAGGGAGAAGAATTCACTAGTAGCAGCTTCTTTGAATTTCCTTTAGTAGACAAAGCACAGTTTGAGCAGGTAAATCTCAAGATGTTCTCCCAGGGTTTTAAAGTATGTGCTTTAACTGCTGTGGACTGAATATTTGTGTCCTCCAAAAATTCATATGTTAAATCCTAGTGCTGGATGTGAAGATATTCGGAGGTGGGGCCTTTGAGAGGTGATTAGTCATGAGGGCAGGATCTCATGAAAGGGATTTAGGGTCCAAATAAAAAAGGTCCCAGGGAGCTCCTGGCCCCTTTCACCAGGCAGGGTTATGGCGAGAACAAAACTGTCCATCTGTAAACCAGGAAGGGGGCTCTCACCAGATAACTCAATCTATCTGTGTATGCTTCGATTTTGGACTTCACGGCCTCCAGAACTATAAGAAATAAATACTTGTTGTTTATAAGCCACCCAGTCTATAGTATTTTTGGTCATAGCAGCCCAAATGGACTGAAACATTTACTTTTCTCCCACCAAAACAGTTACAGGGGGTCCTCAAACCTCCCACCCAGCCAGTTATTCTCAGTAAATATGAAGGAAGACACAGGGCAGAAGTTATGGATTGACAAATGAACAGTCAAGGTAGCTCCTGACTACATAATAACACTGCCCTAGCTAAAGGGTGGGGCTTCCCCAGTGGCTCAGAGGTAAAGAATTCGCTTGCAATGCAGGAGCCACAGGAGATGCGGCTTCAATCCCTGGGTGGGAAGATCCCCTGAGGAGGAAATGGCAGCCCACCCCAGTATTCTTGCCTCGAGAATCCCATTGACAGAGGAGCCTGGCAGACCGCAGTGCGTGGGGTCGCAAAGAGTTGGACTTAGCACACACACACAGCTTGAGCTTTAAAACCCGTGGAGATGCTCCCACAGAGAAGGAACCATGAAATCTTTAAGAAGGTCTTTCTCCTGCATCTTGTTGACCTCCTGCATGTCCGTCTGCCCCGTCAGCCTCAGCTGCCCCACATCTCGGTTCCTCCTTAGTCCCCGCATGGCCTGCTGCTTCTTGCTCAGTTGATTCTGTCTCCTCCGTCAGTGAGGGCTGATGACGGTCCTTTCTCTCCTTCTGCAATGGGCATCCTCAGGATACTCTGATCCACAGACTTGCTGGTAAACAGCAGTAACCAACTCGCCTATTTTGTAGCAATTGCCATTCTCCTTGGTTAAATACTTCCACCACAGGTGATTTAAACCTAGCAACACTACCATGTGTAAAATAGATAGCTAGTGGAATAGACAGCCGCTGTATAGCACAAGGAGCTCGGCTCAGTGCTCTGTAATGATGGATGGGGGATGATGAGGGAAGGTGGGAGGCAGGCCCAAGAGGGAGGGGATATATGTATACATGCAGCTGATTCACTTCCTTGCACAGCAGAAACTAACACAATGTTGTAAAGCAATTATACTTCAATAAAAAAAGATAAAAAATGAAAATAATATCAATCCATCAATCAATCCAGCAAGCTGGCATCATTGAACATGGAGTCAGGAAGAGATGGACACATCATTACACAGTGTTCCCACCACCCAGACATACTAGTTGCCAGTAACCTCAAAAGTGCAGCGAAATATAGATGCAAACTATTACAAAGGGATGCATTTTGAGGATGTATGACCTTTGTTTTCAAGCTAACTTATTTAATTTGTAAGGATGTCTATGTTTACAATCAGCTCTCCAAATTCCTGAAAGGTAACAGTCAGCTCTCTTGAGCCAGTGCAAGCTAGTTTCACCCAGCACTGTCTCATGCCTGCCCCAGTGTCTGACCTTCACCCTGACTCTGCGCTCGGCTTCTCACTGTCCCAAGGGTCCTGGCATTTAGCTGGATGGTCCACCCTCCTTCTTGTCGGGAGTCAAGGCAGAAACAGCCGAAATTACAGGTTGACCCTGTAATAATAGGTAAAGGAGTTCATGGTATCAAAATAAATGCTCACAGCCTGGTTTAAAACAAAAGTCACAATAAAGTGGCCCAAGGAAGACAAGGGGAAAAAAAATGCTTAAAAGTGAAACATGAATTCATTCAGCATTCATGATGAATGGCCATGGGGTACCCAGAAGAGAAGCTTTAGGAACATTACATTTTTTAAAAATATTTTTTATTTTGGGGATCTTGCTGCAAAGCATATGGGATCTTAGTTTCCCAACCCATGCCCCCAGCAGTGGAAGCCTGGAGTTTGAATCATTGGAGTTCCAGGGAAGTCCCTAGGAACACTGCATTTTGAACCCAGTTCTACCAGTGACTAGCTGCATAAATGTGGGTAAGGCAATTGATAATTACCAAGAGCTATACAAAAAATGTATGGTGCAATTAATATTTTTCATACAAATTAAAAAAAATCAAAAGGTGAAACACCTCTATTTTTATGTTTTTTCAAAACTGGAGGATAATTGCTTTACAGTGTTGTGTTGATTTCTGCTGTACAACAACGTGAATCAGCCATAAATATATATATCCCCTCCTTCTCCAGCCTCCTTCCCACACTCCCCAGCTCACCCCACAAGGTTGTCCCCAAGACATCAAAACACTTGGTGTAGAATGAAATCATGTACACTTAAATTCTGAAAGAGCAAAATGAGAAAACATTTGACTTAAAATTTCTATTATAAATAAAAAATTTATTTGAAAATAACCTTATTTGAAATAATAAAATCATAAAAATAAGGTTATTTTCAAATAAATACACAATTAGGAACAAAAGGAATATTTTAGAAGCCTTTAAAACAAAAAAAGCTCACTTTTCAATTAGTTACTATTACATTTAACATTCAGTATAAGAAACTATGGTATACTATAACTGAAAAAATGAAAAAAAAATTCAGTCAGGTAAGGAATCGTTAAAGATAAATACATAGTCACCTGGTAAAATGCTCAGATGTATTTTTAAGTGAAAACATACGTTGTTTTTTAACTCCTATGCTATGTGAAAACATTTGTATGTAAGCATAGAAAACTTGGCAAAGATACATACATAACTGTGAATATCGCTTAATTCACAGAGATGAAAGACGAGAAGAGAGACTGTCATTAATACCACTCTGGATGGCTTGACTCATTAAAATAAGATGGTTTTCAATGGTCACTAAAAGTTCTAAATGGTGAAGGGGTAGGAGGGAGGTTCAAGAGGAAGGGGACATATATATACTCATGGCTGATTCACATTGTTGTACAGCAGAAACCAACACAACATTGTAAAGCAATTATCCTCCAAGAAAACAATTTTATGAAAAAAGGAAAAATAAATTTAAAAAATTTTTTTATTTTAAATAAAAATATAATATGTGGGCACATTTTAATACCTCCACTTACATACCTAGATTTTGCAGGAAGTAGTAGTGTTTGGTTTCTAAACAGCAACAGCTCAGCTTTTAATATTTTATTTATTTATTTGGCTGTTACAAGTCTTAGTTGTAGCATGCAGGATCTTTCAGTTGGGACTTGAGGAATCTTTGGTTACAGCAAGTGGGATCTAGTTCCCTGACTAGAGAACGAACCTGGCCCTCTGCGCTGGGAGCGCAGAGTCTTAGCCACTGGACCACCAGGGAAGTCCCCCATTCACTGTTTCCTTTCATTTTTAAACAGTCCTATAAAACGGGAATCCTTCTACCTATTTCGTAAGTGAAGAAAACATGGCTTGGCAAAGTTAAGCAAATATCCCAAGAGAGGGTTACACAGGCATAAGTCAGAGAGTCTAGATTTTAATCCAGGCCTTTCTGGAACAAAAGCTTACTTCCTGCCTCAATTTCCCTTCCACAAAGAGTTATGTCCTACTCTTTGCACCCGTGGATTGTAACCCGCCAGGTTCTTTTGTCCGTGGGATTCTCCAGGCAAGCATATTGGTGGGGGTTGCCATTTCCTCCTCTAGAGGATCTTCCCAACCCAAGGATCAAACCTGAATTCCCTGTGGCTCCTGCACTGGCAGGCAGATTCTTTACCACTAGCACCACCTGGGAAGCCCTCCTGACTCAATATGCTATTTCAAATCCTTTGTCTTTTATAAAGAAATACGATGCTACAAGCTCCTGATCACAAAACTTTCTCCTGAATTCTCTCACTGTGGACTCAGTCAGAAGGCTCTGGACTTACCTGGAAGGCATTGAGCAGGGAGAAGATGATGTGGCAAGCCAGCGAGCTGTCATTGAGGACTGTGGCTATGCCGAATCCCCAGGTCAGTCCCAGCAGTGGCGTGAGGATGGCAATGTTCTTACTGATCCTCACGATGGCCCTCACCTCCTGGAACATGGAACTGCCGATGGCTGCTCGCCGGGTCTTGACAATCACCAGTGTGACTGTGACCAGGTTGACAACCACTATGGCCAGAGCCGGAACCACAAAAGCCAGAAGGGCCTTGGTCATGTCCCAGTTGAGCCAACAGGCCTCAGGCCGGAGGTAACCTTTGCCAGGCTCAGTGGCAGCGACCGTGATAGCAGCGATGAGCAAAGGGCACCCGTAGCCCACCGCAAAGAGAGCTGCCACCAGGACGGACTTGGGCAGCGTATGGAAGACAATCAGGATTCCGTAGAGGATGAGGAGTGCCTTGGCGAGCATCCAGAAAAACACAGAAAGGTAAAAGAAGTGAACAAAAAAGGTTGCTGCCACACATGCGCTGTGGTGCCTCGCTGGAGCACCGAGAAAGGAAGCCACGAGGAACCACACATCAGCCATCAGTAAGGTGGCCGCAATGTTAGCAATGCACACGTGCCGTAAGTATGAGATCTCTGTCTTCGTCACCTGGCCCCAGACCAAGGCCTCGATGGACAAGCAGAGGATCAAGCTGCAAATAGAAACACCCAGGCCTATTACGTGATGTAAATCAGGATGGGGCTCTGCAAGACGTGGGGTGCCATCAGAATCGAGAAAGAGGTAAATGTCTTGCTCGGGCTACATTTGCAGACCGCCTGCTGGGAGTTCTCCTGAATCATCTGGCAGACCTTGCGGTCCCATCTGTTCTCCAAGGAGTGCCAGCCTGCACACTGTGCCGTCCTGTCCTCCGACTTGCTGATCTTTTCAAAAATCAGCGAGATTTTTTCAAGTTCCTTGGGCAAAATGACAGACAGGACAAGCCCATTCACAGTGATGTTTTCCAAAACACTGGCTTCTAAGATGGCCCCAAGAGTTGGAAATGCAATGCTGATGGCCCGAGAAGGAGAAAGCACCTCCTGAAGTTCCTCTCTACTGATCAACACCTTCCCCGTGACCACGTCGCTGGTGTCGTTAACTTTCATTGAAAAGGTGAAATTGTTTCCGGCGTTGTCTCTAGAGAGGATGGTGCCCACCGTGTGGATGAAAGTATCTGCTATGTCAATGGGATGCTTATTGACAAATAGCTTTCTTGCGAAGGAATTGATTGAATGTAGCAGGACACAGCTGCTGTTTCTTTCCGGGATGAAGGTCCAGTTTGAGATGCTTTTGCTATTTAGAATGTGGTTGGCCATGATGCTGTAACTCTGTTAATGAAGAACTGGGATTAGTACTGAGCTACTCTCTGAATCTGCCAGAACAATCAACATTTACTTTTAAAATGTGTGGTCCTGGGACTTTCCTGGTGGCTCATTGCTAAAGAATCCACCTGCCAATGCAGGAGACACGGGTTGGATCCCTGAACCGAGAAGATCCCACATGTCATGGAGCATCTAAGCCTGTGCACTGCAACTGTTGAGCCTGTGCTCTAGAGCCAGGGAGCGACAACTACTGAAGCCCACACACTCTAGAGCCCGGGCTCCACAATAGGAGAAGTCACCACAGTCAGAAGCCCTCGCACTGTAACTAGAGGGCAGGCCCTGCTCGCCGCAACGAGAGCAAAGCCTGAGCAGCAACAAAGACCAGCACAGCCAAGAATACCTAAGTAGATAAATAAATAATTAAAATTATACATAAAAAAGTGATCCTCCAGCTGGCAGCAAAGGCATCCCCTGGAACTGCCTGGAGATCCAGAATCTCAGGCCCCACCCCAGACCTAGTCAATCAGAATCAGCATCCTTTTTTAAAACTGAAGGATTGTTCATTTACAGTGTTGTATTAATTACTGTTGTCCAGCAACAGACTCAATTACACACAAATATACATAAATACACATTCTTTTGCATTTCTTTTCCATTATGGTTTATCACAGGATATTGAATACAGTTCCCCATGCTAGACCTTGTTGTTTATCCACTCTCTATATACTAGTTTGCGTCTGCTAATTCCAACCTCCCAATCCATCCCTCTGTCACCACCCTCCCCCTTGGCAAACCACCAGTCTATTTTCTATGTCTATGTAGAACCAGTATCTTAATGAGACTCCCAGGTGAGGTTAGTGCTGCAAGGGAATTGCTTTCTTCCCATTTTGTGCAATGCCTTCCTTCCCCACACCCATTGCCATCATCAATTCCTTTTCATACCTTAGCGAAACTAGCATTTGTTTACTCTGGTCAGAGCACCTATTATGTAATTAGCATCTAATGAATCCCACTTGTGTGCAGCACCCTGTATAGGAACATTTGTTGTTGCTCAGTTGCTAAGTCATGTCCGACTCTCTTGTGACCCCATGGACAGTAGCCTGCCAGACTCCTCTGTCCATGGGATTTCCCAGGCAAGAATGCTGGAGTGGGTTGCCATTTCCTTCTCCAGGGGATCTTCCTGACCCAGGGATCAAACCAGTGGTTCCAGCATTGACAGGTGGGTTCTTTACCGCTGAACCATCAGGGGAGCCCACGTATAGGAACATACCAAACTGGAAATCAATCCTAGAGGCTAAACTTATTTTTTAATATCCTCTGCTTTGAAGATCAAAGCAAAAAAAAAAAAAAGGATCCATTTTATATTCCTGAGGCAGATATGTATGATTGTTTTCTTTGCACTCGTTATTTTCCTTTTTTGCAACCTGTTCTGACTCCAAATGAAAATAAGTAAAATCTCTTTCTCTCTGCAGATCTACCGTGGTTCTTAGTTTTCAGTAGCCAAATAGACACTGGAAATGTACGCCGGGGTTTGATCCACACCCCATAAGTGGTCTCTCTAAATGTCTGTTGATTGAATGTTTTCACTTTTTCATTCTTCTGTTCATTAGCTCTTCATTCACTTTTCAATGACGATTTATTGAACACTTGCTGTGCTAAGCACTGGAGATACTGAGATGAAAACCACGGTTCTCAGACGCCCAAAAGCTCACAGAGTATCCAGCTCACCTGCATTCCTTTTCCATCGAGATGCTTCTCTACCACATCCTCACCACCACTTACCTGCATCTTTGCCTCATCAACATCCATCATTGGCACGGTGGAGATGTTGTGTAAGAGTTCCACAATCACAGCAATGTTTCCCGGAATCCGAGGAGACTTCTGAATGTTCCTGATCACACAGGACAGATCCTGTGGACACTTTTCCATTAACAAATCTGTAATAGTCTCAGGGGTCTTGGTATATTCGCTTATTTTTGATCCTCCAAATGTTTGAACAGAATTTAAATCTGCCTAAGAAATGGCAAAAAAACAACAAAAAGTTTTTTAATGTTCCTTTTGTTTTAAATAGAAAAGGAGTGTTACTAAAATTTAGGACAGTCTGATTACACGATGGTATATTACATAATGTCTTTGTATTTTACATTCTTAAGCTCATACTCGCTGTGAATAACCTGCCCAATACCAGGGTGTTTCAACAGAAAAAGAAAGCCCTACCTTGCCAGCCACCTGCTTCCTGCTCAAAATAGCAGCTGTGGTCTTTAGTACACCTCTTCTGACTTATTCTATGTATGTATGCTGCACATTCATTCTGTAGGTAGATTTCTAGTGCCCTCTAAGCTTATTTCTACTGTTTCTGAGGGGCAAAGCATGAGATATGAGCATATTTTTAAAAAAGAAATTCTGAGCTGAATTTGGATGAATCATTGGAACATCCATAGAGAAGGACTGAAAGTATTGATAGATCTCCCATGGATTCAGGCTTGAGTCTCACCCTTGAGAGCAAGCAGGGCAAACTATGGCCCCAGGATAATCACCAGTTTGGAGTGGGAGGGGGGTCAGGGCACGCTGCAGGGCTTGTGGGATCTTAGTTACATAACAAGGAATCAAACCCAGGCTCTCAGCAGTAAGAATGCAGAGTCTTAACCACTGGATCACCAGGTTATGGCGACAGTCACCAGGTTGCTGCTGCTGCTAAGTCACTTCAGTCGTGTCCAACTCCGTGAGACCCCATAGACAGCAGCCCACCAGGCTCCCCCGTCCCTGGGATTCTCCAGGCAAGAACACTGGATGTGGGTTGCCATTTCCTTCTCCAATGCATGAGACTGAAAAGTGAAAGTGAAGTTGCTCAGTCATGTACGACCCTCAGCAACTCCATGGACTGCAGCCTACCAGTCTCCTCCATCCATGGGATTTTCCTGGGATGCTATTGCCTTCTCCTTATTTCCAAAAATGGCCTGGTTTTTGGTAAATATAGTTTTACTGGAACTGATAGATTTATTGGACAGGTACAAACACACTTACCAACCACACAGCCTCATGTCCACTTTCCCCTTATTGAGTGCGACATGCATTACTAATTTCTTATTTTTTAATTGAAGTATAATTGCTTTAAATGTTGTATTAGTTTTTGCTGCACAACAAAATGAATCGGCTAGGTGTATACATATATTCCTACCCTCTTGAGTCTCCTTCCCACCCCTCCATTCCCACCCCTCTAGGTCATCACAGAGCAGTAAGCTGAGCTCCCTGTGCTATATAACAGCTTCCCACTAGCTGTCTATTTTATACATGGTAGTGTATATATGTCAATGCTACTCTCCCAGTTCGTTCCACCCTCCCCTCCCCTGCCATAGCCATGTGTCCATTGTATAATTGCTTTAAATGTTGTATTAGTTTTTGCTGCACAACAAAATGAATCGGCTAGGTGTATACATATATTCCTACCCTCTTGAGTCTCCTTCCCACCCCTCCATTCCCACCCCTCTAGGTCATCACAGAGCAGTAAGCTGAGCTCCCTGTGCTATATAACAGCTTCCCACTAGCTGTCTATTTTATACATGGTAGTGTATATATGTCAATGCTACTCTCCCAGTTCGTTCCACCCTCCCCTCCCCTGCCATAGCCATGTGTCCATTCTCTACATCTGTGTCTCTTATTCCTGCCCTACTAATAGGTTCATCTGTACCATTTTTCTAGATTCCATATATATGCATTAATATACAATATTTGCTTTTCTCTTTTGGACTTACTTCACTCTGTATGACAGTTTCTAGGTCCAACTACATGACTACAAATGATCCAATTTCATTCATTCATTTTTATGACTGAATATACATATATATATACACACAATATCCCATTGTATATGTATACCACAACTTCTTTATCTATCTCGCTGTTGATGGACATTTAGGTTGCTTCCATGCCCTGACCATTGTCAATTGTGCTGTGCTGCTAGTTTGGGGCTCCACTTTGCAGGTGGGAGAGAGGATATTACCTCGAAGATGCTGAAGGCAGTGAGAGTACGGCAGGTGTCAGTGACTTTGTGCCATTTCTTTCGCCTGCATAAAAACCCCATATCCCCTGGAGTGTCTGGAGGGCAAGGTTGGCTGCAGTAGGAATTGTCCACACAAGTGCCATGGCATTCACCTGAGGAAAGAAAAGGTGTCAACATCAGATGGAGAGGTCGGGGCTCTGGACCAAATGTTCCAGTTACCACGGTGTCTGCACAGTGAAGGCACATCAGTCCTATGGACATCAAGTGTCTTTTCTTTGTAAAGTGCAGGACGATTGAAATAGATCAGAGGTCATCATCTATTTCAGCGACAACCTCATATTATTTCCCAACAAACTAGTATCCCAAACTCTAAGGTTTAAAATAGATAAAAATGGTACCATCCCAGCTGAAGTGAGTAAGAGAGAAGAGCCCACAGTTCGTCCACTAGCTCCCTCTCTCACCCCATAGGAACCCCCTAAACATGCATCATGCCTGCGGCTCTCCAAGAATACAGTTTGGAAGCCAGCATGCCTGATATTCTCTAAGAAATTTCTCAGCTCCAATTCCTTAAAAAGCTAGGAATAAAACCACATATGACCCAGCAATCCCACTTCTAGACATATACCCTGAGGAAACCAAAACTGAAAAAGACACATGTTCCCCAGTGTTCATTGCAGCACTATTTACAATAGCTAGAACATGGAAGCAACCTAGATATCCATCAACAGATGAGTGGATAAAGAAGCTGTAGTACATATATACAATGGAATATTACATAGCCATAAAAAGGAACACATTTGAGTCAGTGCTAATGAGGTGGGAGAACCTAGAGCCTATTATACAGAGTAAGTCAGAAAGAGAAATATAAATATCATATACTGACACATATATATGGAATCTGAAAAGATGGCACTGACGAATTTATCTTCAGGGCAGCAATGGAGAAACAGAGATAGAGAACCAACCTATGGACATGGGGGGAAGGGAGGAGGGAGAGGATAAGATGCACAGAGAGGGTAACATGGAAACTTACAATACCATATGTGAAATAGATAACCAGTGGGAATTTGCTGTACGACTCAGGGAACTCAAACCAGGGCTCTGTGACAATCTAGAAGGGTAGGATGGGGAGGGAGATGGGAGGAAGGTTCAGAAGGGAGGGGACATGGATGTACCTATGGCTAATTCTTGTTGATGTATGACAGAAAACCACAAAATTCTGTAAAGTAATTATCCTTCAATTTAAAAGGAATAATAAATTTTAAAAAGTATTATACAAAAAAAGAAATTTCTTAGCTCCAGGAGTTTACAAGGAGTTATGTCATCAACGGGGTCTCATAGACTCCCCATAGCCACTGCTCTATTTTGAGTTGGTTCAATCCAAAGGATTTATGGCAAAGAACTCTCGACCAGGATGGAGCAAGAAGGGAGCAGGGCTCAAAGGTACAATTTAAGATGAGAGAGTAAAAAAGAAGTCCAGATACATGCCATCAAGGTGTGTCATCTACCACACCATGAGAGAGAGGGCTGAGAAGAGCTCTGCATTACAACAGATGAATAGGAACACACCCAACTCTTAGTAACCGCTGCCAACATACCGTGTGGCCTGGTAGACACCTGCTCCTTGCTCTTGTTGGCAGCCTAGGAAGGGAAAATTAAAATTCAGGTCAAAAGTACCCAGTGATTCACTTTCACCACATCTGAATCAGCTCTGACACCAGCATGCCACTAAATCTAAGACCATGAATTTGTCACCATGGTCCATTCCCCCTCAGCTTGCACAGATGTCTTTCCATGGCTATTCAGCAGGAGAATTCCTTCCACTCCAGGAAGAATGATCTGCTTTCTGTCTAGGAAATACCCCCTGGGCAGATGTGGACTCACTGGAAATTAATGAAGGTTAAGCTGCAGAACCCCTTGCTTGCATGGGCCCCTTCTGTGTGCTGAAGGGGAGTCTAGCAACATGTTCACATGATCACTGTTGTTGTTTAGCTGCTAATTCATGTCCAACTCTTTGCAACTCCATGGACTGTAGCCCGCCAGGCTCCTCTGGCCATGGGATTTCCCAGGCAAGCATATTGGAGTGGGTTGCCATTTCCTTCTCCAGGGGATCTTCCTAACCCAGGGATCAAACCCACGTCTCCTTCATTGGCAGGCAGATTATTTACCACTGAGGCACCACGGAAGCTCCATCATTGTCATATGTTTTATTACATTTTCAGAAGCAAAATAGTTTAGCCATCATCTATTCAGTCCTTTTTTTTTTTTCCAACTCCCCCTCCTTTACATTCTCCCTTATTTTGGAGAGCACTCGAAGGATATAGCTGTTTTGGGTAGAAGTTGAGTTGGGTATATATTTAGTTTGGATTCAATAGCATATATTTATGTAGTTTGCAGTCATATTTGCATTACAGAGAGGACATCAACATATAAGAGGCATTCGTTCTCAGAGTATTTACAATTAGTCATAGAACAAGAAAATCTAAGTGCTCAAGATATCTTGCAATTAACAACATATGAAAAAAATTTGCTTTCTCCAAGGCAATGGCACCCCACTTCAGTACTCCTGCCTGGAAAATCCTGTGGACAGAGGAGCCTGGAAGGCTGCAGTCCATGGGGTCGCTGAGAGTCGGACACGACTGAGCGACCTCACTTTTACTTTTCACTCTCATGCATTGGAGAAGGAAATGGCAACCCGCTCCAATGTTCTTGCCTGGAGAATCCCAGGGACGGGGGAGCCTGGTGGGCTGCTGTCTATGGGGTCACACAGAGTCGGACACAACTGAAGTGACTTAGCAGCAGCAGCAGCAGCAAATTTGAAAACAGTCTTTCTTACATGTTTACATGACATTATTAACAATGAATTGAGAAGCTGAACGGTATTTTAACTAGCCATAAGAATGAAAAAGAAATCTGATCATCAATTTTAGAGTTAAACTGAATCATCTTTCTATTTTTGTTATAGAAAAAAACTACAAAATTATTGACATGTAAGTATGCAGCCAAAAAATGTAGGGAGGAAATGTTGGCAGTTTGTTTATAAAAATATTGTTATTAATTTATTACGCGAGGGCCTGCCCTGAGGGTCCAGTGGTGAAGACTCCATGCTTCCAATATAGGGGACACAGGTTTGATCTCTGGTCAGGGAACCGAGATCTCACACGCCACTCGGTGCCAACCAAATAAATAAATAAATAGATGCATATTATAAATATAAATATAAATATAAATAAATAGAAGTGCAAGCATTTCAAGATGCCCTCGGTCCATCTTGAGTGGATCAGGCTCTCCAATGCACCATAATAAAGCACTTCAAAATGAACAATTCTAGACAACACTTGGCCCATTAAACAGACTCCAGTGAGGTCACATCCTGCTAGTCAGATAGGAGGGCAGAAGGCAATGGTATGCTATTTACAAAGAATTCTGGAAACTGTCTTCTTAAGTGAAGGAACTGATTCACTTCCAGTTAATCTGCCAAAGTCCGTGTATACAACCCCACCCATCTCTTCATTTCTAGGGTGGTATCCGATCTGGGCCACTTAAGCTTCAGATAGTAACAATCCATGGACAGAGCAGCTTGGCACGCTACAGTCCATAGGGTCACAAAGAGTCAGACACAACTGAGCAACTAACACACACACACACATAGCAGCAATCCTCAGACTAATACTGTGAACAAGACACTTGCAAACCCATTACCCGCTAAACCTGCAGCATTGCCTGAGAGAGGTTGGAAGACAGATAGCACCCCCAAAAAAGCTCAGCCCCCAGCAACTTGTAAATTGAGAAGAAAAGGATGGAACATCTCTGGTAAGGTGAATCCCTGATAATCAAGAAAACAAAGCCAGCCTCCCATGCTCAGCCTCCAAGTTCTGTCTTGTGGAAGAGTATGAATGAGGACATGAAGAGGAAATAGTACAGAGCTGTGGAGTTGGGTGCCTCCTAGAAAAGGCCTTTCTGAGGGGGTCTCTAATCTTTCCCAGAAACTGGGCTATAACTCAGTATTAGAGGGAGGGGAGTCATGGAGAAATTTCCCATCCAGGGACACATGACTCACAGGGTGAATATTATTTGGAAACTTCTAGAAAGAATTCTTTATTTAACTTTTTATTTTATATTGGATTATAACTGATTAACCATGTTGTGATAGTTTCAGGTAAAGAGCAAAGGGGCTCAGCCATACATACACGTGTCCATTCTCCCCCCAAACCCCCTCCCATCCAGGCTGCCACCTGACCAAGGTGCTCACTGCTCCTTCCTGCCCATTGGTGGTGTTCACCATCCGGCTTCTTGAAGGAGATGCCATTTGGGGTGGGACAGTGTTTCACAGTGCCGGGACCATTCCTAAGTCCTGCTCACTCAATGCCATTAACCATCTCCCAGTCAAGGCTAGAGACTTCGCTATAGTTCAGATGGTAAAGAATCGGCCTGCAATGCAGGAGACCCGGGTTCAATCCCTGGGTCAGGAAGATCCCCTGGAGAAGGAAATGACAACCCACTCCAGTATTCTTGCCTGGAGAACTCATGGACAGAGGAGCTTAGCAAGCTACCATGGGGTCGCAAAGAGTCGGACCCGACTTAACTAACACACACACAGTCAAGGTCACACTCCTCCCAGCCTCCACATTCTCAGGTGCCTTTAAGGAAGAGGCACTACCCTGTTTACCAGCCGCTGAAAGCTTCACCAGCAAAGGATAGGGAAGAAGAGTGGATTACCCTTACCTCATTCAAACCCCTTTGCATCTCAGGAAATTATGGAAAAAGCAGGTGGGAAAATAACTGGCAGCTATTGGCTAACATGGGTTTTGGTGCCCTGCAGTTGCAGTTTCTTCTGGTTGGAGCATTCTACCCCGTCTTCGGGCATCCCTCATAGCTCAGTTGGTAAGGAATCCGCCTTCAATGCAGGAGACCCCAGTTCGATTCCTGGGTTGGGAAGATCCCCTGGAGAAGAGATAGGCTACCCACTCCAGTGTTCTTGGGCTTCCCTTGTGGCTCAGCTGGTAAAGAATCCGCCAGCAATGTAGGAGACCTGGGTTCGATCCCTGGGGTCGCAAAGAATCAGACACAACTGAGCGACTTTCACTCTCACCCCTTCTTCTACATACCCTTCAGCTCAGATGGGCTGGCTAACTCATGGGTTCTAGTTTCCATTCGGTCTCCCCACCAGTTCATCCTCCCACCTTCCTCTTCTCACCTGGCATAACGTCCTGCAGGACTCTGTGGCCAAAAGAAACATGAAGCCGTACAGCAAGAGCAAAAGCATCTGAGTCATCGTCTTCGGCACAGTTGCCTTTCTGGCTATTAGAAGAACAAACAAAAAGGCAAAATGTGTCCAGTTAGAAGCTCTCGATGTTCCATGCAGAACCAGTCAGCCTGAGACTGGGTTCTGTCCTTAGCGCTGTCTGCTTGGGCCCCTCTGCTCCTGAAGTGGGGTTCCCGTGGTCTCCCTAGACCTTACCAGGATGTCGCAGGTGTGCGCACCAGCTGGCCCTGGGAGGTGCAGGCAATCGCTGTGATAACCTTCAGGTTCTGCTGTTGTCTTGTATTAACACCTAGCATGGGAATCCCTCCAAAGGTATCTGCCTACTGGGGTGTGACATACCAGCCCATATTTGGGGAGCAGGAAGGATGGTGCACTCTCTGGGTTAGGCAGAGCTGAGAAAGCTGTGGGTGGCTAGGGTGGAAGGTGAGCTGGCATTCCCACATGCAAACTCAGATTAGAAGTCGCTTTTGAAGGAGAGTAAGCACCAGGCTTGACCTGTGGTCCCTCATTTCCACCTAACTCTGGAGCTGTATTTTCATAGGTAGGTAGCAGCTTCTTCAAAACTGATCTTAGACATGCCCTGGTATTGTTATTTCTGCCAAAACTGATGTCAAAACTAAAATGATTTCTTAGCATCTAGAACCATGCTGGACGCATGATGGGGACATAGAAAATTCCACAAGAAAGAGGGAAGGTGGGAGGGAGAGAAGGGAGACTGGAAGAACTGAGAATTTGCATCAGAGTCCTTGCTATATAGATATAAATTCTAATAACTTCAATATTTTTCTTCCCTGAGTAAGATATTCTTTGAGAGGTGTTGGCTCTTTCTTTGCTTTTAGATGGAAGGAGAAGACTTGGATGTCATCAACAAAGGCCAGGAGCTTTTGCAATAGTTAATACTGATTATTTGATCATTTTTTTGGTGAAAAAGAAATAGTCTTTATCCCAACCATGCATAATTCTATAGAAAACAATGCCATTATTTTAAAGACTAGGCAAATTACATTTTAAAATCATGTTTGCTGCATTGAAATAATTGTCTAGCTGAAGTTCCCCTGAAACCTAATGATTATTTAAAATATTTTGCAGCGCCTGTTTCAGACCATCATTAACAGTTTTCTGAAGGTCCTATAGTATTTTATTCTCCTTTAATTAAAAATAATTCTTTTACTTGAACTGTAGTTGGTTTACAATATTGTGTTAGTTTCAGATGTACAGCAAAATGAGTCAAACACACACACACACACACACACATATATTCTTTTTTCAAATTCTTTTCCTATTTAAGTTGTTACATAGTAGTTCCCTGTGCTATCCAGTAGGTCCTTGTTGGTTATCCATTTTAAATTCAGCAGTGTGTACATGTCAATCCAAACTCCCTAAATATCCTCTCCCCCCCACCCCCACCCCCCGACCCCTGCTTCCTCTTATATTTGTTCTCTAAGTCTGTGAGTCTGTTGTTTTGTAAACAGGTTCATTTGTATCAGTTTTTTTTTTAGATTCCACAGATTAGTGATATCATACTATATCTGTCTTTCCCTGCCTGAGTTACTAAAAGTGACATATTTTAATCTGGACTTAAGGAAAATCCTTTTGCTTCCAGATTTGTTGACAGCAAAGGCATGAGCTCTTCCTCTAGTCCGTGCAAGCAGAAAACTTAGAAGTAAAAGTATAGTGGTGAAACATTAACAAGAATCCAATCTTTGACTACCCACTCCCCCGACCCAGCCTCCTTCCTTCCCCATTTTCATTCAAACAGTCAAGGTTTCTGATGGTCCAGACCTGCCTTCCCAGGTTTGCTTCACACCTTTCTGAAAGTCAGGGATAGCTGGAGAGGAAAGCTTCCCTCTCAAACAGATGTTTAAAAATGTCGATTCCAGGGACTTCCCTGGTACTCCAGTGGCTAAGACTCGNTGCCAGTTAAGTCTTCTGAACCCATAAAGACCTCCTCAGTTCCATTAGAATTATATTCCTAACTCAAATCTGACCGGGGAACAATCCCTTCTAGGAGACTCCCAGTGCGTATTGAAGAACCTCCACAGTCCTCTGCCAGCAAGATCTTTCATAACCTAGCCTCAACTTTTCTGCCTTGACAAGTAGAACTACCATCCAGACTGTGTTCTTGCTCATACTCCCTGTTGGCTTGGATTGGGTTACCATTTCTTACCTACTTTGCAAGCTCCAGTATATCCTGTAGTGGAGGTCGTCATGCTTAGTCATGTCTGACTCTGTGACCCCATGGACTGTAGCCCACCAGGCTCCTATGTCCATGGAATTTTCCAGCAAGAATACTGCAGTGGGTTGCCTTACACCAGGGGATCTTCCTGACCCAGGGATTGAACCCAGATCTCTTGTATCTCCTGAATCAGAAGCCCCCATATCATGTAGAGGCCTAAGTAAATAATGTATCTCTTTTGCTTTCTTTGCCTCTTCCAGGAAGAAGTAATTGCATCTGCATGTATCTTTTCTTAGTTCTTTATTTATGCCTTTCTTATGGCAGTTGAGCTTCACTGATAGCTCAGTTGGTAAAGAATTCACCTGCAATGCAGGAGACCCCAGTTTGATTCCTGGGTCAAGAAGATCTGCTGGAGAAGGGATAGGCTACCCACTCCAGCATTCTTGGGCTTCCCTTGTGGCTCAACTGGTAAAGAATCCACCTGTAATGCAGGAGACCTGGGTTCGATCCCTGGGTTGGGAAGATCCCCTGGAGAAGGGAAAGGCTACTCACTCCAGTATTCTGGCCTGGAGAATCCCATGGACTGTCTATGGAGCCACAAAGAGTCGGACAGAACTGAGCAAGTTTTACTTCACTTCACTGTGGCAGTTACTGCACATGTTTAGGTAGTAACATGTTAGTGGTCTGCATTTGGCTACAACTTGAAAGCTGGGACCATGTCTTGGTTTATGGGGAGGCGATGAACAGATAAAATGGAAGATGGTAAGTGATAGATCATTGAGGGGATACAGAACATGTACAAAGTGATCCTAGGAACATCTCTGCCTGGGAGTCCCCACTGGAGGTTAGCAGTAAATTGGGCTGTGGGGACAGAAAGGTTCCTATTGTGCATGCTGAAGGAGAAACAGCTCCAATGTTACACATAATGTTTGTCTGCAAATGCTCCTTTAACTGCATGCAAATAATTTCCTGGCACATGCTGATCATGTTCTAAAAGTCTTTGTTGTCCTGCTCTACTGTTGCAGCTTAATGATGAGTTATCAGATTAGTAGGAGAGTGTCTGAAATCCTCTTACATGTTCAGAGCAAGAAGCGCTCTTATTTACTCCTTTTTAAGAAAATAGCATGCAATTTAGTGGACACGATATATTCCTTACTTTAAAAGATTAAGTGAAAAAGAGATGGGAACTCAGCCCCTCTTCTTCTGTTGGAAATTTGGACTGAAAGAGCAGCAGAAGGCCTCTTTTTTATTTTTTCTTTTAAAAAAAAATTAATTTGTCTTTCAGTATAGGAGGCTAGAAATCCAAAATTAAGGTGTCCACAAGGCCCTGTTCTCTCTGGAGACTCTAGGGAGGCTCTTCCCTGCTTCTTCCTAATTTCGGGCAGCTGCTGTCAGTCGTGAGTGTTCCTTGGCTTATTGGTAGAATAGCATCGGACTGTTCCTCCAGCTTCACACATCCATCTCTGTGTATGTGTGTCTTTTGTCCAAGTATCTCTCATAGAAGAACACCAAAGTCACTGGGCCAGAGCCCACCCTAACAGGAGGACCTCATCTTAACTTGATTACATCCGCAAGACCCTATTTTCAAGTAAGATCACATTCTCAGGGAGAGGATTAAGACTTGCATATAGCTTCTTGGTGGGCACAATTCAACTTCAACACCTTCTCTAGCACAGTCAATGCTTTTTGCCCTGATTTATCCTCATCTGTATTGAGGGTGTAAACTTTCACATATGTGTAAGCCAGTATGGTGTTACAACCGTTTTAATCTTTCTGATTTAGTTTATCACATATATTCAGCCCTGCTTGCCTTTTGCTTTGCAATAGAGACTGAGACTCTTCTCTTTCAGTAAGTGTATGCCGTTTATATTAAAAATATGTGATTCTAGCATCACATTATGCTTTCTCTTATTGCTTTACTTTTTCTCTAAAGTTTTATATGCATTTTTGTTTTACGTGGGTTGGATAGCTGACTATGCCTTGGAAGCTTTCTATCCTGTTTTGAGACATACTAGTGTTTTATTTTACATGTATAACATTTTTGATGCTTAATATTTTATTTTGGAAACACTAGGGACAATGATGATTTAATAGCTCCAATTCCTTCTCTCCAGCACCAGCTTAGTAGGTACTGGTGTAAGTATTATTTCTTCCAATGCTTACTTTACACCTTAAACTGTACTCAGTCCCAACTGTTTGAATTATCAGAATATAAATTAGACTTTTAGAGTTCTGATCATAAAGGATGAAATAACCAGTATTCTTACACAACCATCTAGTTCTCCCAGCTTTGATTAGTTTTATTGTTTCTTTGTTGTCATTGGTTCATATTACAGACCAGAAATGTGATTCCAAGAGTTGTTTCTTCCTTAGTTTTCAGGTTAAACCAATTTTAGGCTCACTTCTCTCTTTTTGTTACAGTCTCTCTGTTCAACTTGTGTGCAACTGGGGTTTATCTTTTAACAGTTTCTTCAAGGTGCTTATATAGGAAATACACTTTTATAATTCTTGTATGGTCAAAAGTACCCACTATTGCCTTTCTGGGCTTCCCTGGTGGTTCAGCTGGTAAAGAATCCACCTGCAATGTGGGAGACCTGGGTTTGATCCCTGGCTTGGGAAGATCCCCTGGAGAAGGGAAAGGCTACCCACTCCAGTATTCAGGCCTGGAGAATCCCATGGACTGTGTCGTTCATGGGGTCACAAAGAGTCGGACACTAATGAGCAACTTTCACTTCATTGCCTTTCTAGTTCAATAATCTCTCTGGGTATAGCATTTTGCTCACACTTCTGTTTCCTGGAGGGTTTGAATTTATCCCTCCACTGCTTTCTGATGATACATATATATTGTTGTCAACCTTAAAGCCAGCCCAATATTTCTCCCTTGTAAGTTATTTGACCTTTTTTCTGGAATTCCCAAAGAATGATATTCTGTTTTTTTCAAGGTCCGTGCTGTTCTTACTTTGCATGATATAAGCAGATAAGTTTTCGGCGTATTTTCTGGCACTCATAGTATGGAAGGTAAATAGGGAACTTCAGCTGTATCTCAGCTCCATTCAATAAGCTAGAATGACCTCTTTGATTTGAGAAGTTCCTTAGTGAATTTTAGATCTGGAATCTTCTTTTGAAATTCTTTTTTAAATTTATTTTTCGTTGGAGGATAATTGGTTTACAGTGTTGTGTTGGTTTCTGCCATGCGTGCGTGCTAAGTCACTTCCGTCATGTCCGACTCTGCAACCCGACGGACTATGGGCCACCAAAGCTCCTCTGTCCACATCTCTGGGTTTGCAGGCGGATTCTTTACTGCTGAGCCACCAGGGAAGCCCCGGGTTTCTGCCGTACAACAGTGAAAATTAGCCATGAGTATGCATATGTCCTCTCCCTCTTGAAGCTTCCTCCCAGCCCTGTAGGTTGTCACGGAGCACTGGGTTGAGCTCCCTGTGTTATACAGCAGCTTCCTACTGACATTCTGTTTTACATTTGATAGTATATATGATTCAATGCTGTCAGTTCATCCTACCTGCTCCTTCCTCCATTGTATCCACAAGTCCACTTCAGTGGCAGAATCTCTATTCCTCCCCTGCAAATAGGTTCATCAGTACCATTTTTCTAGATCCATGAAAGTGAAGTCGTTCAGTCATGTCCGACTCTTTGCAACCCCATGGACTGTAGCCTATCAGGCTCCTCTGTCCATGGGATTTTCAAGGCAAGAGTGCTGGAATGGATTGCCATTTCCTTCTTCAGGGGATCTTCCCGACCTAGGAATCGAACCTGGGTCTCCTGCATTGCAGGCAGATGCTTTACTATCTGAGCCACCAGATTCCATGTAATGTGTTAATATATGAATTTGTTTTTCTCTTTCTGACTTCACTCTGTTTAACAGGGTCTAGGTTTATCCACCTCTCTAGAACTGACTCAAATTTGTTCCTTTTTGTGGCTAAGCAATATTCCATTGTATATATGTACCACAACTTCGGAGTTAGACAAGGGTGTGGTCCTAGTGTGATTAGATTGACTAGTTTTCTGTGAGTATGGTTTCAGTGTGTCTGCCCTCTGATTCCCTCCCGCAACACCCACCATCTTCTTTGGGTTTCACTTACCTTGAAACCTTCACTTACTTTGGGCACCTTATGCGAAGAGTTGACTCATTGGAAAAGACCCTGATGCTGGGAGGGATTGGGGGCAGGAGGAGAAAGGGACGACCGAGGATGAGATGGCTGGATGGCATCACAGACTCAATGGACGTGAGTCTGAGTGAACTCCGGGAGTTGGTGATGGACAGGGAGGCCTGGCGTGCTGCAATTCATGGGGTCGCAAAGAGTCGGACACGACTGCGTGACTGAACTGAACTGAACTGAACCACAACTTCTTTATCCATCTGTCTGTCAACAGGGATGTAGGTTGCTTCTGTGTCCTCACTGTTATAAATAGTGCTGCAATGCACATTGGGTTTATTTATGTGAGTACAAGCAAATGAAAATGCATATTCTCATCTTTCTCCCTGTGGTCAACAGAAGAATGCTTTCTCATCGACATCCACATCCTAGTCCCCAAAACTTATGAATGTTACCTTTCATGGCAAAAGGGATTTTGTAGGTGTGGTTAAGGTAAGGCTCTGGATCAGGAAAGATTATCCAGAGTGGTCCATTGTGATCCAAGGAACCTTATAAGAGGGAGGCAGTACAATAAGAGGAGGCAATGTGGGGTTGCTCTCATCCCTGTCTTCAGAGGGTAGAATTTTGGAGGAAGTAGCACCTGGAGGAGGGCATGGCAACCCAGTGGATCTTCCTGACCCAGGAATTGAACCAGGGTCTCCTCCATTGCAGGTGGATCTTTATCAACCAAGTCTTAAATCAAGGGCAGGGTTTCTGATAAGGATCAAGGTGCTTGCATGGCCTGCATTCCTTCAGTCCAGAGATCATCTGGTATCAGAAGCTCTCTTGGTTTGTGGTTCTGGAGGTTATTGAACTGTGATCTTCCTGGAATGAAGAATGCTTCATCTAGAAGTTAACATCTTCCATTTGGTGAGGGTTTTAGATCTGCAGAGGAACTCAGATTTGTTCACGTCTGTCCCTTTATGGGGAACCAGGAGCCTGCCCTGAGGCTGCAGTATTGTTTCTTGTCTGTTCCTCCCTGTCTCTTCATCCTCTCCCTTTCCTGATTAGCTGCTGTTTGAATATACCCTTCAGAACTCAGGTAAGGTCTTGGACCCCATGTCTGAGGTCAGGGACGGTGGCTGAGAGTGCCAAGCTGTGCTGGCGCAGGAGCAGCCGAGAAGAGCTACCCCACATTCAAGGTCAGGGGCTGCAGCCAGAAGGAGCTACCCTGTGCCTGAGGCCAGGGGCGGCAGCTGGGAGGAGCTAGCCCTTGCCCAAGGCCAGGGGTGTCGGCCGACAGGAGCTACCCCACGTCCAAGGAGCAGAGGCTGCCCGGGCACAGGAGGGCCAAGAGGAGCTACTCCACGTTCAAGGTCAGGAGGGGCGGCAGTTAGGAGATATCCCTCGCCCAAGGTAAGGAGCAGCAGCTGCGCTTTCTGGAGCAGCCGTAAAGAGATACCCCACGGCCAAGGTAAGAGAAACCCAAGTAAGACGGTAGGTGTTGCGAGAGGGCATCAGAGGGCAGACACACTGAAACCATAATCACAAAAAACTAGTCAGTCGAATCACAGCCTTGTCTAACTCAATAAAACTAAGCCATGCCCACGGGGCAACACAAGACGGGCGGGTCATGATGGAAAGGTCCGATAGAATGTGGTCCACTGGAGAAGGGAATGGCAAAGAACTTAAGTATTCTTCGCTTGAGAACCCCATGAACAGTATGAAAAGGCAAAATAATAGGATACTGAAAGAGGAACTCCCCAGGTCGTTAGGTGCCAGTATGCTACCAGAGATCAGTGGAGAAATAATTCCAGAAAGAATGAAGGGATGGAGCCAAAGCAAAAACAATACCCAGTTGTGGATGAGACTGGTGATAGAGCAAGGTCCGATGCTGTAAAGAGCAATATTGCATAGGAACCTGGAATGTCAGGTCCATGAATCAAAGCAAATTGGAAGCAGTCAAACAGGAGATGGCAAGAGAGACCATCACCATTCTAGGAATCAGCAAACTAAAATGGACTGGAATGGGTGAATTTAACTCAGATGACCATTATATCTACTACTGCGGGCAGGAATCCCTCAGAAGAAATGGAGTAGCCATCATGGTCAACAAAAGAGTCCGAAATGCAAATTGGAAGCAGTCAAACAGGAGATGGCAAGAGAGACCATCACCATTCTAGGAATCAGCAAACTAAAATGGACTGGAATGGGTGAATTTAACTCAGATGACCATTATATCTACTACTGTGGGCAGGAATCCCTTAGAAGAAATGAAGTAGCCATCATGGTCAAGAAAAGAGTCCAAAATGCAATACTTGGATGCACTGGCAAAGGGAATGGCAAGCCACTTCAGTATTCTTGCCTTGAGAACCTCATGAACAGTATGAAAGGCAAAATGATAGGATACCAAAAGAGAAACTCCCCAGGTCATTAGGTGCCCAATATGCTACTGGAGATCAGTGGAGAAATAACTCCAGAAAGAATGAAAGGATGGAGCCAAAGAAAAAACAGTACCCAGTTGTGGATGTGACTGGTGATAGAAGCAAGATCCGATGCCGTAAAGAGGAATACTGCATAGGAACCTGGAATGTCAGGTCCATGAATCAAGGCAAATTAGAAGTGGTCAAACAAGAGATGGCAGGGGTGAACGTCTACATTCTAGGAATCAGTGANAGACAGCCCCCTGACCCCTGCTTCCTCCTATATTTGTTCTCTAAGTCTGTGAGTCTGTTGTTTTGTAAACAGGTTCATTTGTATCAGTTTTTTTTTTAGATTCCACAGATTAGTGATATCATACTATATCTGTCTTTCCCTGCCTGAGTTACTAAAAGTGACATATTTTAATCTGGACTTAAGGAAAATCCTTTTGCTTCCAGATTTGTTGACAGCAAAGGCATGAGCTCTTCCTCTAGTCCGTGCAAGCAGAAAACTTAGAAGTAAAAGTATAGTGGTGAAACATTAACAAGAATCCAATCTTTGACTACCCACTCCCCCGACCCAGCCTCCTTCCTTCCCCATTTTCATTCAAACAGTCAAGGTTTCTGATGGTCCAGACCTGCCTTCCCAGGTTTGCTTCACACCTTTCTGAAAGTCAGGGATAGCTGGAGAGGAAAGCTTCCCTCTCAAACAGATGTTTAAAAATGTCGATTCCAGGGACTTCCCTGGTACTCCAGTGGCTAAGACTCCACGCTCGCGATGCATGGGGCCCAGTTTTGCTAAACATTAACAAGAATCCAATCTTTGACTACCCACTCCCCCGACCCAGCCTCCTTCCTTCCCCATTTTCATTCAAACAGTCAAGGTTTCTGATGGTCCAGACCTGCCTTCCCAGGTTTGCTTCACACCTTTCTGAAAGTCAGGGATAGCTGGAGAGGAAAGCTTCCCTCTCAAACAGATGTTTAAAAATGTCGATTCCAGGGACTTCCCTGGTACTCCAGTGGCTAAGACTCCACGCTCGCGATGCATGGGGCCCAGTTTTGCTCCCTGATCGGGGAACTAGATCCCACCTGCTGCAACTGAAGGTCCTGAGTGCTGTAACTAAGGTCTGGCTCCGCCAAATTAATTAATTAATTAAAACAAGTGTTTATTCCATGCGGCTCAAGCCAAAAAAAATTTATTAAAGACATTTATTTCAGAAAAGGTTTATCTCTCCAGAATGTACAACATGAGAAAAGTCACTTCTTGAGATTCTCACCAAAAAAAAAATTCACGAAACAATCATCTCAGCTCTGAAATTTCACACAGTGAAACATGCCAAATACAAAGTGCTGGAATGCTTTTTATTAAGAAATTACTCCCCTTTCCTTTATCCAAAAAAAAAATAAATAAATCAAAAAAACCAAAAAACTCAACAACATGAATGATTACAATAGCTAGATCTACAGAGATAACGTTTCAACGTAGAATGTTTTCTCATCCTCTACTGGCCACTTTCTAAATATGACAAAAGTGCTTCAGTCAGTTCAGTTCAGTCGCTCAGTCGTGTCCGACTCTTTGCGACCCCATGAATCGCAGCACGCCAGGCTTCCCTGTCCATCACCAACTCCCGGAGTTCACTCAGACTCACGTCCATTGAGTCAGTGATGCCATCCAGCCATCTCATCCTTGGTCGTCCCCTTCTCCTCCTGCCCCCAATCCCTCCCAGCATCAGGGTCTTTTCCAATGAGTCAACTCTTCGCATGAGGTGGCCAAAGTACTGGAGCTTCAGTTTTAGCATCATTCCTTCCAAAGAAATCCCAGGGTTGATCTCCTTCAGAATGGACTGGTTGGATCTCCCTGCAGTCCAAGGGACTCTCAAGAGTCTTCTCCAACACCACACTTCAAAAGCATCAATTCTTCAGTGCTCAGCCTTCTTCACAGTCCAACTCTCACATCCATACATGACCACAGGAAAAACCATAGCCTTGACTAGACGGACCTTAGTCGGCAAAGTAATGTCTCTGCTTTTGAATATACTATCTAGGTTGGTCATAACTTTTCTTCCAAGGAGGAAGCGTCTTTTAATTTCCTGGCTGCAGTCACCATCTACAGTGATTTTGGAGCCCAAACAAAGTTTGACACTGTTTCTACTGTTTCCCCATCTATTTCCCATGAAGTGATGGGACCAGATGCCATGATCTTCATTTTCTGAATGTTGAGCTTTAAGCCAACTTTTTCACTCTCCTCTTTCACTTTCAACAAGAGGCTTTTTAGCTCCTCTTCACTTTCTGCCATAAGGGTGGTGTCATCTGCATATCTGAGGTTATTGATATTTCTCCCAGCAATCTTGATTCCAGCTTGTGTTTCTTCCAGTCCAGCATTTCTCATGATGTACTCTGCATAGAAGTTAAATAAGCAGGGTGACAATATACAGCCTTGATGTACTCCTTTTCCTATTTGGAACCAGTCTGTTGTTCCATGTCCAGTTCTAACTGTTGCTTCCTGACCTGCATACAGATTTCTCAAGAGGCAGGTTAGGTGGTCTGGTATTCCCATCTCTTTTAGAATTTTCCACAGTTTATTGTGATCCACACAGTCAAAGGCTTTGGCATAGTCAAGAAAGCAGAAGTAGATGTTTTTCTGGAACTCTCTTGCTTTTTCCATGATCCAGCGGATGTTGGCAATTTGATCTCTGGTTCCTCTGCCTTTTCTAAAACCAGCTTGAACATCAGGGAATTTATGTCTTTTCTCAACAAACATAAAATGAGCTTCCCGCCTCCAAGCAATGCCCTAACAGAAACTAAACAATGGTGTCCTAAATAGAAATTAAACAATGACAGCAAGAATGACTACTTTCCGTGTCCCCTCAACATCTCGGGAAGTCACAGTCTAATGGCACTCTTGAAGCACCACCCATTGGGTGGCAACTTGGCTGGAATTTGCTCCCTGAAGATCTCCGGACACTTGAAGTCAAAGCAAGACAAGTCGACAGGACAGGAAGTGTCCCCAAGTTTCAGATTCCGCAAAGCAATTCCTAAATTTGTTAGCAATTCAATTCTGAAATATTTCTTCCTACCTTTATGTCAATTTCCTCCATCCCCAAAGCCATAGTTTGAGTGACAAAGACTAAACAGGCAGAGAGAAAACGTGTGCTGCAAAACAGACCCTGGCATGTGTTTTGCGTATGGCTCCATTGGAAACAAGCATCTCTTTAATTTAAACACACTCACACACACAAGTGATAGAGACCAGAGCAGTCTATAGAGTGATTTGAGGGGGAAAAACTCTACAACTTTAACCCTTAAATCTTGACTAGGAAAAAAGAAAGTATTGGAATAGCAATCATGACAAACACAAACAAGCGTCAAGAAAACTCCAGACATATTTAGATCAGACACCCAGGAGTATTTCAGTCACCAGCCCGGTCAGCTGAGTCTGCGGCTACCTGCATAATTAGGTTTTGAGGTGAATTGCTGAGGCTTCTAGTGAGCTCCATAAAACACTATGTAAGTTCCCAGACAGACTGTGGGAATACACTTCAGATGATCTCAGGGGTGGAAGATTCCATAGCGTCTATCCTGTAGACATTGTACTCTTTTACCCCTAGTCAATGACCAATCCCCTCCTCCTACCCAAATGCAGACACCATGAAAGGCAAGAGATCGGTAAAATAGACACTGTCTGTTACTATGTGTCTGACACTATATTTACATTCACTCTTGTAATGCCTTTGGTTAGTTCTAAGTAACTGAGTGATTGCCACAATTTTTTTTTTTTTTTACGGTCAGCTGAGTCTGCGGCTACCTGCATAATTAGGTTTTGAGGTGAATTGCTGAGGCTTCTAGTGAGCTCCATAAAACACTATGTAAGTTCCCAGACAGACTGTGGGAATACACTTCAGATGATCTCAGGGGTGGAAGATTCCATAGCGTCTATCCTGTAGACATTGTACTCTTTTACCCCTAGTCAATGACCAATCCCCTCCTCCTACCCAAATGCAGACACCATGAAAGGCAAGAGATCGGTAAAATAGACACTGTCTGTTACTATGTGTCTGACACTATATTTACATTCACTCTTGTAATGCCTTTGGTTAGTTCTAAGTAACTGAGTGATTGCCACAATTTTTTTTTTTTTTTAATTAAGGGGCTAAACGTTGACCCTGGCTAACCTCATAGTTACTAAGTGGCATGCGGCTGCTCTGCTGCTAAGTCGCTTCAGTCATGTCCGACTCTGTGCGACCCCATAGACGGCAGCTCACTAGGCTCCTCTGCCCCTGGAATTCTCCAGGCAAGAATACTGGAGTGGGTTGCCATTGCCTGCTCTGACTAAGTGGCATAGCTAAGATTTAAACCCAGATCTGCAATTTTTTTCAGTATGTCAGGTGTCTTTTCTGATATAAGAAAGAGTGATCTTTGTATGGAGTTAATTCCTTCAGAACATTTCACATATAACTTTCACCTTGACCTCAGAGGAAATTGTCCAGATAGCAGGTGACTTTTCCAAGGTCATACCCCAAGTTATTGGAAGAACCAGATTCTTTTGACTCCTGATCAAGGGCTTTTTAAACTACAGTGATCTGTCCCTGTCCTCCTTCCTGTCCTCATTGGAGAGATAAAAGAACTGATCACTATCTCTATTTCTCAGTAAAAAAAAATTATACACCTAGATATAGAGAGACAGATAGAAACAGTGATTTCAGAGATAGATGATAGAGAGATCTAGAATAATAATCTTTTAGGAATATACAAACTAAGTAGAATTGCCTTCAGAACTCCTTCAGTCTTCATCCTGAGTCATCTCCATGCTGTGCCCAGATGCTCAGGGTCTCATTTTGACTCCAGTCTAAAATCTCGGTTCTTGGACAAAGCTCCTTCCTTACTCTGAAGCAAACTTTGCCACATCAATAACCTCCTTTCTCGGATCTTAGCCATTTGGAATTCTTCTGACTGCCAAGAAGGAACTACCTTCAGTCAGATAGGCTGACTACCAATAATGTGAAAGTGAATATTAATGGCTTGTGATTTAATCATCCCAGATAAGTATACATTCTAACAAGAATTTCCCAGAGGCAACCTCTCCAACTTTGGCCACCTGATATGAAGAACCTACTCATTGGAAAAGACCCTGATCCTGGGAAAGATTGAAGGCAGGAGGAAAAGGGGACGACAGAGGATGAGGTGGTTGGATGGCATCACCAACTCAATGGACATGAGTTTGAGCAGTTCCAGGAGTTGGTGATGGATAGGGAAGCTTGGAGTGCTGCAGTCCATGGGGTCCCAAAGAGTCAGACACAACTGAGTGACTGAACTGAACTAAACCTCTCCAACAGTAGGAAGTAAAGGCACTGACCCTGGTCAATGGGCCAGATTCTTGGGCACAAGGATGCTCTATGATCCCGACCATACCCGCAGAACTACCTCCTCTGATATGTTTATGTCAGTCCTCTGTTTTCTCCAGATGCCCAGTTTTTTAAACTTTCCATCAATTTCATTGGTTCCTCTGAGCCTTGGCAAGCTTCACTAACCTCCTTTTGAATTGCATGTTTTTCTCTTTATGCATGCATATTTCAAGCCATGGTGAGTAATGAATTACTCACACCTGAAAGGTAAACAGCAAACAGGCAGGAACATGGGTGGATGGCGTCTATGCAGGCACTTGGTAAAAGTGTATCCCAAGAACCACCGGCCTCATGAGTCACCACAAAACCAAAGAGGGAATTTACTCTGACAGAGGCAGCTGAGATAAATTCAAGAGATCATAAACATATACAAAATTTGGAAAGGAAGCCTAAGTAACTAGGTAAACCCAAACTATTGTGGCATTGAAGCACTTCTGGGACTCCATCATATAGAAGTAACTTGAAGTACAGAAAAAAGCGTGATTATGTAAGTTTGCTGATCATGCTTCGATAATATATAGTAGGTGGAGCTAATGGTAAAGAATCCGGCTGCCAGTGCAGGAGACGAGAGAGACCGGGGTCCCATCCCTGGGTTGGGGAGATCCCCTGGAGTAAGAAGTAGCAACTCACTCCAGTATTCTTCCCTGGAAAGTTACATGGACAGAGGAACCCAGCAGGCTACATCCATGGGGTCACAAAGAGTCAGACACGACTGAGCAACTGCACACGTAACTGTCAAATAATAATACAGTGCATAGTAAATTCTGATAAATCTATATAAGGGAATATTACAAAAATATTAAAAACATTTATGAAAAGCTTTGATAATATATTAGTATGAGGTGCAGTGTTTTATATATATACACATATATAATTTTATAATAGTAATGGGAACATCAGTCAATAGGATGCAACAGTCTCATGAGTTATCTTTTGTGAACTTTAGCTCCATCTTATTTGACATTTGGTATTCTGTCATTTACACTGCATATATATGAAAATAGCTGTTCACAACTCATACATATGGAAATCATATCATTTCTGATATAAATAGAAAGAGGAGAATGTTTCCAAATAGATCTTCAGAAACTAAAAAAAAATATGGAGGGGCTTCCCTGGTGGTTCAGTGGTAAAGAATCCGCCTGCCAATGCAGGAGACACGAGCTCGCTCCCTGATCTGGGAAGATTCCACACGCTGCAGAGAAACTCAGCCCGTGCGCCACAGCTACTGAGCCTGTGCTCTAGAGCCGGGGGAGCTGCAACTACTGAGCCCAGGAGCTGAAACTGCTGACGTCCTCTCGCCCTAGAGCCGGCGCTCCTCAGCAAGAGAAACCACCGCACTGAGAAGTCTGAGAGCTGCAACAGAGAGCAGCCCTCGTAGCAATGAAGACCCAGCACAGCCAAAAATCAAATTAAAAAGTAAATAAAATTATTTTTTTTAATAGTGAGTTAAAAAAAAAAAAAACCCCAATATGGAAACCAGCATTGCCTAACTCCTAAACCTGAAATGATATGTCTGTCCTGTTCAGCTCTGAGTTCCAGGAAAGAGACACTGCTTCCTCTGTGGTCCCTTAGCTGTCACATTCTTTCTTTTTCTCTGTGCCTTTTCTCTATGTTCACTTAGGTCTTGCTGGAATGTATCTTCTCAAACTTCTGTAATGAAGATCTTTGAGTGGTGAATCGTCTTAATCTTTCCTTCCTGAAGATTCCTGGGGTGAGGACTGGTCTACCCAGCTTAGGTCAGCTGCCTTCCCCTAATCCAATCAGCTGTGGCCAGGCCCGTCTTTCGGCTCCATGTGCAGTAAACACGGAAGACGTAGGCAGTTTCTAGAAAAGTGTGGGTGGGGTGAGGGTTTATCTAGGCAAATGATTAATAATGTAATAATAATAATAGGTGTCCAATGTAGTCCTCCGAAATGCAAATTGAGTCCTGAACTGCTGCATCTGAGAATATCTGTTGATAAGCCAAAGCCATTATTTCCTATTTTAGCTATTTTTCAAATTGTATCATTGTTTTCAAAACATTCACTCTCTTCTAGAGAAGCTGAAAGACACAGCAGCCCACGCCAGTAATTTTCAACTTTACACATTAGGATTCCCAGAGAAGCTTTATTTATTTATTTTAATTGCCAACATCTGGATCCTACCCCAGAACCACTGAATCAGAATTTCTGACAGTTAGGCTCAAACACTAATATTTTCCCCCAAACTGTTTATTTTGAATAATTTCATTAGTACTGAAGAGTTGAAAGAATAGTCCAGTGAAAACCTACATATCCTTCACTTAGACTGCACTAATTATTAACATTTAGGGGTGAATGGTTTTTTTTTTAACTCCTCATCTGATGTTAGTGTGATGGGATGGAGAACACCCCCTAACTACAAAACAAAAAAGAGCAAAAATGAAGTAGATACACCAAGAAAGATAAAGATTAAAAATGGTATCCTGGCGACACTCAAGATCCTGTATTTCATACCCGGGGTTCTATGAGCCACCTTAGTATCATCATCATAAAATTACCTTCAGGGCTTAAAGTAGCATGACATAGGAGTTTGTTTATTGCTATCAAAAGAGTCAGGAATAATATTTAGAGGCAATAAAATTCTATAACCTCATCCCTAAATTAACAATAACAACAGAGGGTTTATTGACTTGAAAGATCAAGATTACATTAAGAGGAATATATTTTTTTCTTAACCAACCCAAGAATTGAACAAAGGTCTCCTGCATGGCAGGCAGATTCTTTACCATCGGAGCCATCAGGGAAAGACCTTTTAAAAATCAGAAGCTGTGTATTCCCAAGAGAGTGGATTAAAGATAGTTAGACCACAGGCTATGGTTTTGTGGAAGCAGCAACCACTAAAGTAGCCAGTTGGTGAATCAAGTCAACCTTGCACAAGCCAGGCCCCGTCTGTAAAGGGAGCTGTGGGGAGGGGGAGGGGAGGGAGGGGAACGGTGTGTCCCCGAGGTGACAGGCATTGTATCATGTCACGGATATGGTTTAGAATCACCAAAACCTGACAATAAAAGTGGACTGAATCTAAGTTAATTCTATTATTCTTTTCAGACATATTTAAAAATATAATTGTCTATGGATACTGCATCCCATTATTGGCTGGACCCAGGCAAACCACTTCTATTCCCAACCCCTGTGCCTTTACACCCATATCCAATTTTAGAAAGATCAGGCAGTCACCAGGCTTGGAGCTGTCCCCTGATCACCTCATATTCAAATGACAGCCTTGGTTTCTGCTTACAAAATATCATTTATTTTGCAAAAAGACAATGATGCTGTAACTCGATATTATACAAATACTGTTGGAAAGGGGTTTGGGTCTGTTTGACCTTAAGATATCTCTAAAGACAGAAAATAGTTTTTGCTGTCTTTTAAGTTTTGCAGGTTTTTTTTTTTTTTAATCTTTATTGAATTTGTTGCAATATTGCTTCTGTTTTATCTTTTGGTTTTTGGGCCTCAGGCATGTGGGATCTTAGTTTCCTTACCAGAGATAACCTTCACCCCCTGCACTGGAAGACAAAATTTTAACCACTGGATCACCAGGGAAGTCCCAGTTTTACAGTTTTTAAAGCTAAACATTTGCCCAGAAATGTACCTGAAATCATTCCTGTGAGCTACAAATAAACTGATTTTTCCAAACTGTAAAAATATGAATGAACTTTCTAGGAGAAAATTTAATAAACCCAAATAACGTGAGGTCCAGTCAAGCCTCATTTTTTATTCGGAAAGTTTACTTTAGAGGGGAAAACTCTTTTTGTCAAAATTCAAAGGAAAAAAGTTTTTAAGCAGAACTAAACTTTCAAAATTCACACTCAACAAATACAAATCCTTCAGAAAAAGGAAAGAATCAAATTAAGCACCAATTTCAACAATATTTTAAGGAGGAACATGAAATCAATGGACATGGAGATGTTTGGGTGTCTACCACCTCTCCTCGACCCGCCACGCAAAGAACACAAGTCAAGAGAAATCTACGTCAACTTTGTATTTCTCCTGAGAAAGTCTGATCTCAGGAAAACAGTGTTTAGGATCAGGAATTCTTAATGCCATAGGTTAGTCATTAGAAGTGCATAATTTTTTTGTGTAAGGGTGTAAAAGGATTCCTCTGTATTCAAGGAGATTCTAAGGCTGGTGATGACTTGATAATAAGCCAAAATTATAGACAAAACATTACAAAGTGTGATGAGGGAAAATCATGATTTTTACAAAGTTAATTAGCTTCTGTATCTGTACTTAATCACTGTCAAGTCATCAAAGAAACATTCCTTTAAAGATTCTAGTTTCCTGGACTCTATTTGCATGGGATCAGAGAAGTGAAGAGTAAGAAATAAAAACAAAAATATTTTCCTACCAGATTAGTGCTCTTATTGAATTATGCCAAGTGCCCCTAGGTTACCAAATTCCTTTTTAAGACTAACTCCCTGTATACGTTAATAATGAAAGTCCACACTACACAGCCTCACTGGTTGCTCATCTCTGAAATTCTCCAAAGGAAGGTCTTAGACTGAGAAGGTCATGGGGCTACTCACTGTGCTAGCCAACGACACGGGCAAAGTTGTCACTGGCAAATTCGACCTACTCCCAGCAGCTGGCGACGCAGGTGTCAAAGACTTCCCTTTGCCATATCTCCCAGCAAACCAGCAAGCTGGGCTCCAGTATCTCTGAGCAGTCAATTTAGCCCTGAATGGTGGCTCCCCTGGCTGAGACAGTCAGGCTGGGCTCTGCCTGACAGGCAGCCAGCCCCATATGCCCTGCAGGCTGACAGGCAAGTCCTGCTTGGGAGTAGCCCCTGCCGTGGGAGGGGCAGCGTGGAGGAGAATGGATGAGTCATACACTAGGTGAACACACGCAGACTCTCACAAAAGGCCAAGGCTTCTCTTTCTGGCAAAGAGTCCAGGACTATAGAGATGGCACAGATTTGTGGTATTAGGCCACAGCTACTAACGTCCTCACGCATCTGCCTAAGCCTGAAAATGCGATACAGGAAACACAGGTGTCTGTGCTTGGAGCTCTGTCTTGGGCTGGCTTTCTGGTCACAAACATTACGGTTGTATGGTTCGCTAATTGTCTCTGGATGTCCCTAGTTCAGGTACAAGGTGGGACCTCCATTCCCAACCTCCTTGTAGCTAGATGGGGTCATGCAAGTTGTTCTGCCATGGGGACCAGCAATTTAAAATGGTAGCCACTCCATCCTGAGTAACAAGCATGGGGCCTGCTGACCTGTGATGGGCAGGAGTAAAAGTTGACGATTATTTCTAGTTGCTAAAATTTGTGGGCTATTTGTTACTTCAGCATAACTTAGCCTCTACTGATAGATACAAGGACCAAGGCTCTTGGAAGATGACATAGATAGTTATACATCTTTTTAACTTTGAAACCCTCACAAATCTTTTTCAAATTTTTTTTAGCATTCATGGACTTTCTAGCTCTCCCAAGTGCATGTTTCAAAAACCACACTCACGTTTATCTAAGATGTGGCATTTTTCAAAACCTGTATTAAAGGGTTCTTATAACACAGAAAGAGGCATTCATTTTTAATCCCAGAGATCCCTCATCCTCATTTTGCTTCCTGGATCTTCTTTTGCTCTGGATCTTCCAGGGAAAGAAATCTGAGAATCCCCTTTGGGGCCAAACTCCACTCAAGTTCCACCAGCAGATGGAAAAATTCAGTATTTTCATTGTATATGTACCATACACCCAAGCGTCCCCTATATTAGTAGATATATGCAAATTATGTAAATTTCACTGCTGACCTCTCAGAGCTCACCATCTTGTTGGGAAAAAAAAGAAACATAGATGTGAGACTTCCCTGGTCGTCCAGTGGCTAAGAATCCACTTGCCAATACAGAGGATACAGGTTCGATTCCTAGTTGGGAAACTAGATCCCACATACCTTGGAGCAACTAATGCTGTGTGCCACAGCTACTGAGCCCGAGTCCCTAGAGCTGTGCTCCACGACAAGAGAAGCCACTGCAATGAGAAGCCTGTGCACCGCAGCCAGGGAGTAGCACCTGCTCACCACAACTAGAGAAAGCAACTAAGCACAGCAACTAAGACCCAGCACCCTTAATCAATCAATCAATAAGAGAAACATAAACGTGGAAGATTAGCAAGACCAAAGAAAGGATGGGCTGATGAGGACTGGTCCAGGGTCACTTGATGCAGCCTGCAGGCCTGGAAGGGCACCTCCAGTTTATAGTGATGGTAAAGTTGTGGCGACAGGAGAAACTGAAGCTCATAGTTCATATGCTGGGTTAACTTTTCTTGAGCATCTACTAGAGACACAGAATATGAAAGATAGAGGTGTTCCTGGGATCATCCAAGCCCAACCTCACACTGCCCACAGGAGAAAACCAGTTCATTTATTTTTACCAGGGACTCTCAACTGGAAAAGGCAGTTCAGTTCAGTTCAGTCGCTCAGTCACGTCCGACTCTTTGCGACCCCATGAATCACAGCACGCCAGGCCTCCCTGTTCATCACCAACTCCCGGAGTTCACTCAGACTCACATTCATCGAGTCCGTGATGCCATCCAGCCATCTCATCCTCGGTCGTCCCTTTCTCCTCCTGCCCCCAATCCCTCCCAGCATCAGGGTCTTTTCCAATGAGTCAACTCTTCACATGAGGTGGCCAAAGTACTGGAGCTTCAGCTTCAGCATCATTCCTTTCAAAGAAATCCCAGGGTTGATCTCCTTCAGAATGGACTGGTTGGATCTCCTTGCAGTCCAAGGGACTCTCAAGAGTCTTCTCCAGCACCACAGTTCAAAAGCATCAATTCTTCGGCAAAGGCAAGTCTTGGCCTAAACTAAATATAGCAGAGCTCACCAGCATGGCTTGAATCTCATCACCAGTTGCTCCCTGACTCATACATGGCACACTGGTTGAAGCTTTTCATCATGTTGTTCCAAATCTCCAAAACTCCAAACCCACTGTTGCCATGGGCGGAGTTCCTCACGCTGGTCCTGGCATCTCCCCCTTTTTTAATTCTTAAAACAGCCAGAAATCAATTCAGAAACTGTGACTCATGCCCGGCTGCAATTGAGAAAAGACCATCTCATTACTTTAAATGATTATCAAAAATTATTAGGTGATATTAACTGGATTAGACCTTATTTAAAATTAACCACTGCTGAACTAAAGCTTCTTTTTAACATCTTACAAGGAGATTCTAACCCCACTTCTAAAAGACAATTAACTTTTGAGGCTTGGGAAGCCCTAGGCAAAGTAGAAGCAGCTTTATCTGATAGTTATGTAAAAAGAATTGACTTAACAGTAAACTGGCAATTCCTTTGACCAGCAACTGCGACAGCACCTACAGTTCTGTGGCAGAATGGTCCTTTAGAATGGATCCACCTTCCCGCCCAAGCTAAAAAAGTAGTAGCTTCATATCCAGGCTTGATAGCAACGTTGATATTAAGAGGGAGGAAACGAAGTACTGAATTATTTGGGAAAGAGCCAGCAGAGATTGTAATTCCATATAATAAGGAAAAACTTGATGCTCTTCTAATGTTTGATGAAGATTGGCAGATTGCTATAGGAAACTATTGTGGTCAAATTTTGCATCATTTACCCTCACATGCTTTGTTAATTTAAAAACTAAAAGAAGGGGGGTTTAAGTATAGCTCTCCCCATCAAATCTTGCAACATGCTCTTTTCGTAATAAATATTTTAAATGCTGATTCAGCCGGAACTACTGCAATGCTTCGCCATTGGTGCCCGGAGCAATTAAATAGTAAAATGGAAGGATCTCCTCTCCGGATAATGGAAAGGTCCCAACTAGCGGTCGAGGATGTGCTTGTATTTTTCCACAGGACACAGATTCTCCTATTCGGATCCCGGACAGACTAACCCCCATTGCTTCGAAGGGCTCTCCTCTGCCCCTGCAGCCCCCGGTCGGAACAGCCGCGCGCCAGGGAGCCATGGGGGGCCCAGTGCGCTGCGCTGGAAGCCGGTAGCCCCTCCAGAGTCTGCGCTCCGCTTGGCGCCAAGGAGCCCAAAGCTGCTTCAGCAAGGGGGCGGGGCGAGGGCCGCCGCTCACACTGGCAGAAGAAGCAAGATAAACTTCGAGATCCCAGCGGGACTGACAGCTGCTGCAGCGCGAACCCTGACCAGAAAATGATTCTATTTACTCTATTTTAGCTTGTCTACCCTCTCCTTATGTTTTTTTCTTTGTTAAACTTAATGTTCCTATGCATTACACAGGTGGACTTAATGTAGTGTCTTGTAAACAATGTATGCGCTCATCTTGTTAAGATTTAACGCGAGCAAGACGGTTTGTGGGCTTACTAATTTTAGGGAATTCAGCTTTAATAACAACTGTTACTGTTACTGTTACTGTTACTGTGGCAGCAATATCATTGACTCAACAAGTGCAAATGCCCAATATGTTGAAAAATCATATTTTAGGTGTTTGAAATAGCTCAGATATTAGTTTAGACTCAGGAAAACTTCATAATCAAATACAGACCTTGGAACACTCTCGACTGGATTTTACTGCAGCGGGAGCAGCTAATGACTTTTTCCACACCTTCTCTAACTTTATTTCTGGAAAAAACATTCTGTCTAATATCTTCAGTTATGCTGCTGTTGGTGCTCTGATTTGACTTCTTATAATCATCCTTCCTTGTCAGGATTGTCAGGATTGTCAGGATTGTATTGTCAGGATTCTTCGGCAGAGCATTCAGAAGCTCTCGACTGAGCTGCACCTGGCTGTTTTAAGAATTAAAAAGGGGGGAGATGCCGGGAGCCAGTGTGAGGAACTGCCCATGGCAAAGGTCATGAGAAAGGAGGCTTCGGCATACGCAAAAGCGGGATCGAGCCTCAGGAAACCCCCTGCTCCCGGCACACTGTCTCTTTCTTGAGGAAGTCTCCACAGCTCGAAGTGAAACTGAGTGCCCTCCTTTTGCATATAGTTACCTTATCATGACTTTTGTAATGTTGGGATTGGAATATTCCCATCTGAAGTCATCTTCACCAGGGTTGCGACCTAACCTGTCTTGTTCATTCGCTCTTGCTTACAAACTGGGTCACATTCCTTTTCCTTTCCATTGGCCTCTCCTGCCACCTGAAAGGTCTCCACCCATCTCCACCCAGAGCTTCACCTGGTGACTCATTTTTGTCCTCAAGTGTCTACTCTGCTTTTAGACCATCCACCACCAACTAACCTGGCCCAGGTCCCCCTCTGCACCACCAAGATATGTGGTACACAAGATTGGCACCACTTCATCATTTAGGTTTTGGCTCAAATGTCATTTCAGAGAGGCATCCTCTGATTTGGTAGCCATTATTTACCTAGCCAAGGTCATTCTGTCTTCTTTCTTGCCAAAAATCTAGACCTGATGACTCATCATTATTTTGAACCAACAGAGACAGTACAAGTCCTCTTACTGATCACTGAATTAGATGTAGATGAATGGCCATTTGTATTCAATGAGGTTTAGTGGGAAGTCTGCTGGGGGATAAGGGAATTTCTAGGAAGGATTTCTCCTGATAAAATGAGAGCTACACTAGGGGGAAAAAATTCATCTTGCCCCTCTTCATCTACCCTTTTCTCCCTTCTGGCTTTGACAGCTGTAAGAGGATGTAACATCTGCAGCTATAGAAGTTATCTTGCAACTGCAAGGAAAATGTCAATATATTGAAGATGGGGAAACAGAAAGATTGAAAAAGTCTTGGTCATTAATGATACCATTAACTTACTGAACCCACCCTGGGATTGATAACTTCTGGATTTTTCTGATAAATAATAATTAGTGCTCCCAGGATTGATATGATCATAAGATTTTCTATTATATGCTGTCAGAGTAGCTTGACTGATACTCTAGTACCATCTCCAAAGCAGCACCCCAGTCATCGTCTATGATATTCCATGTATTTTCTTCATACATATCACCAGTGCAAATTATCATGCTTATTGAAATATTATTGGTTGGTTTTCTTCCCCCACTAGAAAGTAAACACCATGGAGGAACCTGTCCAATTTTATCACTGCTGTATTTTCAGCACATAGAACCGTAGCTGGTGCCTGTAGGAGCTCGATAAATGTGTTATTCAAGTGATTGGATGAATAAATACCTCTGGTGACAACTCTGATATTTAACTATCTCTTATGGCAGATTGTGAGCTCCATTAGATCAGAAACCTAGATTTAATTATTTTTATTCCCCTACCCCCAAACTAACAGACTGCTTGGCATACAGTAGGCAATTAATAAATATTTGATGGATGGAGACATGTACTCTGGGCCCTTCCTTCAATAACCATGCCTCCATTTAGGACACAGCTCCTGAGAATCTCATATTGGACACCTTGGTGAAGGAATTCTGAACTGTCATCTCAGGACTGTTTTGCTTACAAGAGAATTTTATGAGAGTCTTAACCTGGCATAAAGTCTTTGAGATTGGACTCATAGACCAAACTTCTGATGAAGTATTTCCAGTAATCAAGAGCTGATCCCCTCAGAAGACTGCTTACAATCACATCACAATTATATTATTCCCCGAGTGGACTCAAATAGGGCTTTTTGTGACTGACAGCTATTGTCTTGTCTTTGAAACCCTGAACATCTGCATGCAAGCAGCTGAACCTGGCAGGAATGGAATTACCATATTTCACTGACTCTAAGATGCTGATTGAAAGATGCGGTGACTTTATGGACAGCTCAGAAATAACACAGGTAACTAAACTCTGAATCAGTGCCAGGAAACCATAGAACAATACCAGAGGGTATTTCAGTTTCAGAAGTGCATCTTAGAATTGGGAAAATACAAAATGTATTTATCACTTTAGAGTAATGCACACAGAATTCCACAGCCCCTCCAGAGGATGATCAATTTTTCTGATTCCTCCTGAAACTTAATGATATATATTTGTTCTCTTCAAACCACGGAGGTGACTTCCCCCCCAGTCCTCACATTACCAACTTCATCTCACATTTCACAGAGAAAGTAAAACCAGGAGATGAGACTCCACCTGCCTCTCACCTGCAAACCCACAAGCCCACCATCGCACACCCCCAGCTGCTTTTCCTTGCCTCCTGTCCTGTTAGAGAAGCCCTGTCTTCCTGTCAACACTTGTCCCTTCCCAGGAGCTCCGTCCTGTCTCTTCAGCTCTTCTCCAGGGTGACATTCTGTTAGATTTCCTATTTCCTGCCTCATCAAGCTCTCCCTCTGTGATGGGTCATCCCATTTACCTTCATATATAACAAGTCTCTTCTTTCCTAAAACACCAAAAACTAGTTTCCCATTCTCCTACTCACTCCGCCCAACCACTTCCTTCTTAGCCAAGCTCCTCCTGCGAACCTTCCACACTGGCTGTGTCTCCCTCCTCACACTCAGTTCTCTTTCAGTCCCGTTTGCTCCTTCAGGCCACTGCAGCCAGCTGTACACGGGCCACCAGTGCTTGCTCTCCACCGTCATGAACCTGCGTGTTAACTCTCTGCTCTCTTCGCGCTTGCTCTCTCGCTGCTGCTGCTAAGTCACTTCAGTCGTGTCCAACTCTGTGCAACCCCATAGACAGCAGCCTACCAGGCTCCTCCATCCCTGGGATTCTCCAGGCAAGAACACTGGAGTGGATTGCCATTTCCTTCTCCAGTGCATGGAAGTGAAAAGTGAAAGTGAAGTCACTCAGTCGTGTCCGACTCTCCATGACACCATGGACTGCAGCCTACCAGGCTCCTCCGTCCATGGAAGTTTCCAGGCAAGAGTACTGGAGTGGCGTGCCATCGCCTTCTCCTGCTTGCTCTCTTGGTAGCTCTCAACTCAGGGGACCACTTCTCCCTTGATAGAAACACCATTATTTTTTTTCCTCTTTCTTTTTTACTTTTTAAATTTTGAAAGTATGTTAATGCATTTACAAGAGACTTGGAAAACACAGAACAGATTTACATATAGTTCTACCATATTTTACCCCTTTTTAAGCAAATAAATGAAGATTTTTAGTTGGAGTTTCAATATCAAACTCTCAAAAACCAGTAGAATGAATAACAGAAAAGTAGAAGGAAATAGTCAATCTGAACAGTATCATGAACCAATTTAACATAATTAAGATTTACACAACTTTCACACAACAGAGGGTACAAATTATATTCAAGTTCCCATATACTGTAAACTAGGAGACACTGGACAATATCCAGGGACATAAAACAAGATGCAAAAATTTCAAGATCTAAAGGTATTGAAATCATGCAAGGTCTGTTCTCTTATCACTGTAGAATTGTTTAGAAATCAAAATTAAAAAATATTTGAAAATAAGCCACATATTTTTAACTGCAATGAAACACCATTATTTTTGTTTTGTAACTAATCTTTATTTTATTTGAGTATAGTTGGCATAATATTGTGTTAGATTCTGTTGCACAGCAAAGTGATTCAGCTATTCATTTCTTTGACCATTCTCTCCAAATAAGTCCCTTCATCCTTCCACCTGCTGCTGCTGCTGCTGCTAAGTCACTTCAGTCATGTCCGACTCTGTGCGACCCCATAGATGGCAGCCCGCCAGGCTCCCCTGTCCCTGGGATTCTCCAGGCAAGAACACCATCCTTCCACCTACCAACCCTGCAATCTTAAATTGTTGCACCTTTCTTTTTTCTCTTGGTTCATTTGTTCCAGTGTATAATTATCTGCATGCATGCCTGCTGTGTGCTCAGTCGTATCAGGTTCTTCGTGACCCCATAGACTGTAGCCTGCCAGGCTCCTCTGTCTGTGGAATTTTCCAGCATGAATACCAGTCTGGGTAGCCATTTTCTACTCCAGGGGATCTTCCTGACTCAAGGATTGCACTCACATCGCTTGCATCTTCTGGATTGACAGGCAGATTCTTTACCTGTGTCATCTAGGAAGTCACGTAATTTTCTACATATTTATTTATTTGTAAGTTGTCTGTCTTTCCCTCCTCCTCAGGAAAACAAGAGCTGGGCACACACAGTAAGTGTTTGGTTTTGAATACATTTGAAAGCCACAGTTACTTCAACCATCCTTGAAAGTACAGGGCTTCACGTTCATATCAATCCCTGGTCACTTTCTTCTCCCTTCTGGGGGTGGAGGGAGAGGGAAGAAGGAAGGGGAATAAGAGTTGCCACAGGACTGATACTTGAGTAAAGCTTCTGAGATTTTTGAATTTTTCAAAATGAAAAGAATTTAAGCATTACTAGACCCAAGATTCTTGGAAAGATAGAAATCTTGACAATTAACCCAATATACGAAATGTAAAGGTAAGTTGGTATGGAAAAGTGGCCTCATTTCTGACACGTTACAATAAAACTTCTGTTTCATGGCTTAGAGCAGCATTTCACTCTTGACAACTGCTCAAAACACCACTAGAAAAATCCACTGGTCAAGCACCTCTAAGTCCATTACACCTTTTATACATAGTAAGAGTATACCACCGTGATGGCCTTCATAAGTTTCAAAAGAAAGAAGTCAGGGGAGAATATGTAAAGGGTTGTTAGGTCTTTAAAAACACTGGGGAACTGTTGGGACGGGGCAGAGTTTGTGTCTGATGGCTTGGCTAGGTGTTTAAGACCAAGGTCTTCAGCAAGTCTCAAAGAGCAAGAAGTTACTGTTGATAATAAGCTCTTTTACATAGTCCAGAGCTTATCTTCCAGGAATTAACATTTCCTGGAGAGCAAGTTCTCAATCTATTTTTACATATTTTCTGAGTTATTTCACACTGGGACAGGAAAGAATGCTCCTTTCCAGTATTGTTTAACACAGGAAAATACACTGAATTCTCAGCCATCACAAAATCTTACTTGTAAATTTCTAAAACCCACCCTCCCAGTTTTCACTTACAAGCCCTCTTCTTTGCCCACCCCTCATCTTTCCTCAACTCCATTATTTAAGTCGTCAATATTCTCATTTCCGATCTTAATCACTAAATAGGCTTTTAGGCTCAAATTTGATCGGCAGACAACCTTGCTATCTTGCTCTTCCAGTGTTATTCTCTATCCCAGAATTAGCCAGCTGGCTAACCCTAAGAGTCTCATTGGAACAGACTGTGATGTTGAATGTCTCCCAGGGGCAAAGTGTTTCCTTTTCATTGTATTCATCTATTTACCTTAAGCCACTTCCCTGCTTTCTTTTTTGAAGGACTGGTCCTTTCAGCTGTGTTCCTGTTTTGACGAAAATAACTAATAAACAATGTATAATAGAAATAGAGAAGAATTTTATTTGAGCCAAACTGAAGACTATAGTCCAGGAGACACAGATTCAAGAAGCACTTGAATTGTGTTCCAAAAAAGGTGGCAATGGGGATAGGAGGTATGCATAGGCAAAAAACCCCCAAAGTTATATAAATAGTTTGTCAAGAATTAGGATTGGAGCCAGCTAGGTGCTTGTTAAGCAAGGATTGTTGGTGTCCAGAATGGTTGCATAGTTACAAGAAAAGTCCTTGAGACCATGAGGCTTCCCTGGCAACTCCGTTGGTAAAGAATCCACCTGCAATGCAGGAGAGCCGGTTTGATTCCTGGGTTGGGAAGATCCACTGGAGAAGGGATAGGCTACCCACTCCAGTATTCTTGGGCTTCCTTGGTGGTTCAGCTGGTAAAGAATCCACCTGCAATGCGGGAGACCTAGGTTCGATCCCTGGATTGGGACGATCCTCCAGAGAAGGGAATGGCTACCCACTCCGGTATTCTAGACTAGAGAATTCCATGGACTATAAAGTCCATGGGGTTGTAAAGAGTCAGACACAACTGAGCAGCTTTCACTTTCACTTCACCTTGAGACCACAAGTTTGCAACTGACAGCCGCTAGGGGACATTGTTTTGAAAACGGCTGGTGGTGTCCTTGAGTCTGATACAGTTCAGAAAATTTAAGTTCTCAGTGATGCAGGAATGTGTCTGAAATCATATGCACAATGGCCATGCAGCTCCATTTTGCCTGAACCAGTTAGTCCATTTTGATTTCTCAATGTGTTCTCTTCTTGATTAGTTAAAGTTGATGTACAATGCATAGCTGACAGGCCATGTGACAGGCTGTTCTGTTCAGTTCAGTTCAGTTCAGTCGCTCAGTCGTGTCCGACTCTTTGCAACCCCATGATTCGCAGCACGCCAGGCTTCCCTGTCCATCACCAACTCCCGGAGTTCACTCAGACTCACGTCCATTGAGTCCGTGATGCCATCCAGCCATCTCATCCTTGGTCGTTCCCTTCTCCTCCTGCCCCCAATCCCTCCCAGCATCAGGGTCTTTTCCAATGAGTCAACTCTTCGCATGAGGTGGCCAAAGTACTGGAGCTTCAGTTTTAGCATCATCCCTTCCAAAGAAATCCCAGGGCTGTTCTCCTTCAGAATGGACTGGTTGGATCTCCTTGCAGTCCAAAGGACTCTCAAGAGTCTTCTCCAACACCACACTTAAAAAGCATCAATTCTTCAGTGTTCAGCCTTCTTCACAGTCCAACTCTCACATCCATACATGACCACAGGAAAAACCATAG
>SJXQ01001945.1:275881-341022 GCA_006408695.1 Aepyceros melampus
TTTTTGTACAGTTCTTCCATGTATTCTTGCCACCTCTTCTTAATATCTTCTGCTTCTGTTAGGTCCAGACCATTTCTGTCCTTTATCGAGCCCATCTTTGCATGAAATGTTCCCTTGGTATCTCTAATTTTCTTGAAGAGATCTCTAGTCTTTCCCATTTTGTTGTTTTCCTCTATTTCTTTGCATTGATCGCTGAAGAAGGCTTTCTTATCTCTTCTTGCTATTCTTTGGAACTCTGCATTCAGATGCTTATATCTTTCCTTTTCTCCTTTGCTTTTCATCTCTCTTCTTTTCACAGCTATTTGTAAGGCCTCCCCAGACAGCCATTTTGCTTTTTTGCATTTCTTTGCCATGGGGATGGTCTTGATCCCTGTCTCCTGTACAATGTCATGAACCTCCATCCATAGTTCATCCGGCACTCTATCTATCAGATCTAGTTCCTTAAATCTATTTCTCACTTCCACTGTATAATCATAAGGGATTTGATTTAGGTCATACCTGAATGGTCTAGTGGTGTTGCCCACTTTCTTCGATTTAAGTCTGAATTTGGCAATAAGGAGTTCATGATCTGAGCCACAGTCAGCTCCCGGTCTTGTCTTTGCTGACTGTATAGAGCTTCTCCATGTTTGGCTGCAAAGAATATAATCAATCTGATTTCGGTGTTGACCATCTGGTGATGTCCATGTATAGAGTCTTCTCTTGTGTTGTTGGAAGAGGGTGTTTGCTATGACCAGTGCATTTTCTTGACAATACTCTATTAGTCTTTGCCCTGCTTCATTCCTCATTCCAAAGCCAAATTTGCCTGTTACTCCAGGTGTTTCTTGACTTCCTACTTTTGCATTCCAGTCCCCTATAATGAAAAGGACATCGTTTTTGGGTGTTAGTTCTAAAAGATCTTGTAGGTCTTCATAAAACCATTCAACTTCAGCTTCTTCAGCATTACTGGTTGGGGCATAGACTTGGATAACTGTGATATTGAATGGTTTGCCTTGGAGATGAACAGAGATCATTCTGTCCTACTTAACATAAAATTCAAGTGAAATCATGGCTGAGCCAGAATGACTTCCCTGTACCTCAGTATGTGAATATTTCTTTCATCACGTGTGGCTAATATTTACTGGTCACTCCAATTCATTTCACTTCCTGATGCAGACCCCAGCAGTCTTATTCAGTGTGATGCTGTTGTTCTGCTGGGGTTCTGTGGGTTTTGGTCTCAGGTGAAAACCTCTAGACACACCTACTTCCCTGCTTTAAGGAGTTGGTGACCTTGCAGGTGGACACCATTGACTGTGGAAGTCTTCTCCAAGATTAGACAACAGTAACCCTCTAAAGAGGAGAAACCACCATCTGTTCATGTACGTAGCACCAAGGACAGGAAGGGATAACACCAAACACACATTAGAACAGCTCTTAAAATTCAAGTTCTTAATTTTTTGTTAAAAAATAGATCCAAAGGTATGATGACACCTATTTAAGTTCCTTGAGATGGAGAATGCAAGCTTGAATTAGAATCCAAATTTCAACTCCTATCTCTTCATTCAAAAGTGGGGGGGCAGAGGAGGGAGGAATTGGGGGGAACTACTCAGTAGTGAATAAAAACACTGAAATGCAACCTTTCCTTTGCCCTTTGCATTGCCTGTAGATGCTTGCTCGCAAAACTTTATTTTACAAGAAAAAAAGACAGTTCTTACTAAATTTTGTGCCATCGAAGCCCTCAGAAAGCTGTTTTTCTCATTCTTTAGGACCTTTGTTTCCATTAAGAATCATAATCAGTAGTTCTTACTTGCTCAAAATAAGCCCTCAGCCTTCCCCAGCTGATACCAGCCCATGTGGAAGGCTTTGCTTCTCCTCAGAGTGCACTGTGGTGGTTCCCTGGAGGCTCAGTGGTAAATAATCTGCTTGCCAATTCAGGAGACGCAGGTTTGATCTCTGGGTGGGTAAATCCCCTCAGTTCAGTTCAGTCGCTCAGTGGTGTCTGACTCATTGCAATCCCATGAATCGCAGCACGCCAGGCCTCCCTGTCCATCACCAACCCCTGGAGTCTACTCAAACTCATCGAGTCGGTGATGCCATCCAGCCATCTCATCCTCTGTCATCCCCTTCTCCTCCTGCCCCCAATCCCTCCCAGTATCAGAGTCTTTTCCAATGAGTCAACTCTTCGCATGAGGTGGCCAAAGTACTGGAGTTTCACCTTTAACATCAGTCCTTCGAAAGAACACCCAGGACTGATCTTCAGAATGGATTGGTTGGATCTCCTTGCAGTCCAAGGGACTCTCAAGAGTCTTCTCCAACACCACACTTCAAAAGCATCAATTCTTCAGCGCTCAGCTTTCTTCACAGTCCAACTCTCACATCAATACATGACCACTGGAAAAACCATAGCCTTGACTAGATGGACCTTTGTTGGCAAAGTAATTTCTCTGCTTTTGAACATGCTATCTAGGTTGGTCATAACTTTCCTTCCAAGGAGTAAGTGTCTTTTAATTTCATGGCTGCAGTCACCATCTGCAGTGATTTTGGAGCCCAAAAAATAAAGTCTGACACTGTTTCCACTGTTTCCCCATCTATTTCCCATGAAGTGATGGGACCAGATGCCATGATCTTCGTTTTCTGAATGTTGAGCTTTAAGCCAACTTTTTCACCCTCCTCTTTTACTTTCATCAAGAGGCTTTTGAGTTCCTCTTCACTTTCTGCCATAAGGGTGGTGTCATCTGCATATCTGAGATTATTGATATTTCTCCCGGCAATCTTGATTCCAGCTTGTGCTCCTTTCAGCCCAGTGTTTCTCATGATGTACTCTGCATAGAAGTTAAATAAGCAGGGTGACAATATACAGCCNTTCACTGTCCTCTTTCACTTTCATCAAGAGGCTCTTTAGTTCTTCTTCGCTTTCTGCCATAAGGGTGTTGTCATCTGCATATCTGAGATTATGGATATTTCTCCTCACAATCTTGATTCCAGCTTGTGCTTCTTCCAGCCCAGTGTTTCTCATGCTGTCCTCAGCATATAAGTTAAATAATGAATTTATTGATGCCAGCTTAATATTGATCCATATCCCAGACAGAAATGTGATCTGTGTGAGAAATAATATTGGCCCTTTGGTTTTAAAAGGGTCTACTGCACCTTATTTGAAGCCCAATAATAGCAAAAATAATAGTCCTATTCAAAGTTATAAGTCTGCACTTTCCATGTGGTTGGTGCTAGCTATTGAGCTACTGAGCAGTTTAAGTGTGGCTAATGTCATTGAGCAGTTGAATTTTTATTTAATTTCATTTAAATGTAAAAGCCATATGTGGCTAGTGGGCTTCCCTGGTGCCTCAGACGGTAAATAATCCTCCTGCAGTGCAGGAGACCAGGGTTCCACCCCTGGGTTGGGAAGATCCCCTGGAGAAGGGAATAGCTGCTCACTTCAGTAATGTTGCCTGGAAAATTCCAAAGACAGAGGAGCCTGGTGGGCTACAGTACATGGGGTCACAAAGAGTTGGACATGCCTGAGTGACTTACACACACACAGATGTGCCTAGTAGCTGCCATAGTTGGCAGAACATATCTAAGTGGTTTAGTTTTCATTCTCCTGAGATACTGTATGAGTCATAGATTGAAATACACTGAAATTATCTTTATACATTTATTTTTGTGGGTCTTAGATATCACCTTGAAGTACAGAAGTCCAGAAAATTTAATCTGCCTGCAATGCAGGAGACCTGGGTTCCATTTCTAGATTGGGAAGATCCCCTGGAGAAAGGAATGGCTACTCACTCCAGTAATCTTGACTGGAGAATTCTGAGGACAGAGGAGCCTGGCAGGCTACAGCACAGAAGGTTGCAGAGTCGGATATGATAGAGCGACTAATGCTTTCATTTTCTTTAACATCTAGAGTGCACAGACATGAACCAAAATATAATCTATAACTTCATCGGTTTTCAAAAGCACCCATCATTGAAGCCAATTTTGGCCTATATTACATTGAGACTCTTGATGTCATTTTTGCTAACCTGGTAAACATAAGCAAGCACTTCTGTCTTCACTTAGCCACAAGAAAGTACTTATTGAGGACCGCATTATAAAATACCCTGTAGGTCCTACATAGTTATGAAATAGAAAGCAGAAGATGCAAACCCTAGCATTCCACCACCTTCGAACTCTTTACCTGTTATTCCTCCCCATAGTGTGTGTAAAGTGATACCTGCCCCCAGTTTCAGCTTTTTGTTTCCTTTCACCCTTGGACACCATCCTCCTCATCGTCTCTACTTAAATGAAAATATACATAGAATTTTCACAATTGTAGAATGAAGAATTTTCTAAGCTGACCCAAAGATTAAAAAAAAAAAAACCACCAAGAAAAAATAAACTTTCTATGGCAACTACAAACTTACAACCATGCAAACATATGTCCATAATCAAATTCAGAGACACATAAAAAATCAGCCAGAAAAAGGTTAGCATGTGTCAACATTTTGCAGCCAGACCACCAGGAACATACCTAGTTGAACACACTGTATTTACTACTTATTCAGCAAAGGAGGGCACACATTGTGGGAAATCATAGGGCATTTTAGAATGAAAGTGTAAGAAAGAATGTGTTATTGTGGAATTTGGGCTTGGTTGGATAAAAGAAAGGTTTACTCTAAACTGAGTATTGCCAGGAAGCATGGTCAGTTACAGGACTGGGGGTCCTATCAGTCTTTTCTATAAGGAGGGCAGACTAGAGCAAGGGAAAGCAGCAATTGATAAAGCAGCAGCCGTCACTCCTGTTTCCCAGGACAGGGATGTTCAGTGCTGTGTGAGTTGCACTGTTCCCTGTGTTCTCTGCTCTTAAGCAGAATGATGTATAGTCTTGTCTTATTTTGTGTCACTTTATTATGGTTTCAGTGTATCCTTGTTTGATATTGGTATTTTATAAAATAGTTTATTCCAAAGAGGATTACATGGCCTAGCTGTGAGCACCAGGCTAGCTTCAAATAACACCGAGGTCCAGCTGTGAGAGTCACACCTGCTCCCTGGGGTCAGGAGGCTGATTTTTCTTCTTCCTTAAATTCAATATTTTAAACTTCTTACATTGCAAGTGAAAAATAAAATTATAAGCAAACAATTTGGAAAAGAAGAAATGCAAATTCCAAAAAAATTATTATTAATAAATGGGAAAAATGAGACTATGAAAGGAAAAGTGGAAAGAAAAATTAAAATCTGTCAGCTTGGCAAAGATGAAAGGAAGATAAAGGCTAGGACCTTTAGTGGGTCTCCTTGGGAAAGTCAAGGGAGGGCAGGGTAAACAGATTAGGATTGTCTGGTATGAATAATTTCAGCAGGCTTTGGGTTAGAGGCGGTCNTGCCCTTCTTTGGGATTGGGATGAAAACTGATCTTTTCCAGTCCTGGGCCACTGCTGAGTTTTCCAAATTGCTGACCTTTTCCAGTCCTGTGGCCACTGCTGAGTTTTCCAAATTTGCTGGCATATTGAGTGTAGCAATCTCACAGCATCACCTTTCAGGATTTGAAATAGCTTAGCTGGAATTCCATCACCTCCACTAGCTTTGTTCATAGTGATGCTTCCTAAGGCCCACTTGACTTCATATTCCAGGATGTCTGGCTCTAGGTAAGTGATCACACCATTGTGATTATCTGGGTCATGAAGATCTTTTTTGTACAGTTCTGTGTATTCTTGCCACCTCTTCCTAATATCTTCTGATTCTGTTAGGTCCATACCATTTCTGTCGAAATGGTATCGAGCCCATCTTTGCATGAAGAAATGGAAACCCACTCCAATATTCTTGCCGGGAAAATCCCATGGACAGAGGAGCCTGGCAGGCTACAGTCTGTAGGATCACAAAGAGTTGGACACTAGTGAGCGTGCACACACACACAAAGTGCACACACACCAAGTGCACTGCAGGGAGCCCGCTGTTGTGTGACTGGTTGGTGGAAGAGCTGTATGATGTCCAATTCCCTCCTGCTATAATGCATGTTCCACGGCTTCAAGTCCCTCAGATGATCATATTCTTTCTGGGGTAGCATGGTTCTCTGCTCTTGTGATCCTGTAGACATGTCACCAATCACAAGAGGGACATTTTAACCCCCTTGTGGAGAGAAAAGTCATTTTCTGCTTAGAATTCGAGCAGAGTCTGGATTTGTGTTTTCAGGCACGGTTATGGCACCGAGGATTCCCCACTGACCTCCTGCTCTAGTGTCAGACCCCAACTGTATGTGAATTGTACAAAACCCTTGCAGAGAAGACAGGTGGCAAAGTGAGAGATATTTATGAAGCCCACCACATAAGCTCGCTATTGTGTGAGCTTGTTATTTACATAAGTGACCGTGGAAGGATTTCATCTGGTTGATATAGGTACATGTTGCAGGGGGGGGTGAGGAGGGAAATGGAGAAATGGAGCAGTTCCCAGAGACCAAGGGCTCAGCTTTGATGAAGGGCCGAGGACACTGCAGCCACCTGGGGTCAAAGGAAGGACTAACAGACCAGAATGGTTTTGTTGCTGCTGTTGCCATATGATTATTCTGAGAGCAGTTTATGTAAGTATGAAGCACTTTTATGAAGGGCCCTTTTCCTCACTCTTTGAGTAAATGATCACAGCGAAAGACTTTTATTTTATTGATAATTTTTGATTAGTTTCAGGTGTACAACATAGTGATTATACTCCACTTAAAGTTATAAAATACAGACTTTATGCCCTATGCTGCACTGTATATCCTCACAGCTTTTTTTTAAATTTTATTTTTAAAATTTATTTAATTGAAGGATAATTGCTTTATAATATTGTGTTGGTTTCTGCCATGTGTCAACATGAACCAGCCATATTTATATGTACATCCCTTCCTTCTTTATGTTTTTAAATATTTATTTACTTATTTAATTACTGCATCAGGTCTTAGTTGTATGTGGGAATTTTTTTGTTGTTGCAGCACCCAGACTCAATTGCTCTGCGGCATGTAGGATCTTAACTGAACCCACATCCCCTGCATGGCAAGGCAGATTCTTCACCACTGTACCACCAGGGAAGTCCCAAGGGAAAGGTTTTTAATTGTAGCAATGATTTTTTTCCCCCTAGATCTCTTTTGAATCTAGGGAAAAAGGTTTGAGCAACCTGCCAAGTTCACATGGCTACTACTCTTTAGAGCCAGTTTTCAAAGCCAGATCAATAGGATTCCAAAACCTCAACTCTTTGCAGTTGTCTGTCATTTGGAACTCAGGAAGGAGGAGGGCAGGCTAGGAGACTGTAGTGGCTGTGTCCTAGTTCTGGGGGAATTCAGTTGGTTGGAGAAGTCTGTAATACAGCTTCTAGCTGTATTTGTGGTTTTAAGCAAGGCGCCCTTGAGAAGCTCAGCTTTATTTGATTGCCATCTAGTGGTCATTTAATCTCTGTAGGGGAGCTTAGCACTGTAGCTTTTGTTTTTCATGTCTTTGCTGAAAGCAAATAAAATCATTTAAGTTTACAAAAATTTGTTTAGAAACAAAGAATGTTTCCCCAAATCTTAACTTACATGAGACCATGTTATACGGAGAAATCTAAGCAGAATATGAGATCACTAAAAATGGACTTTGTAAATTATTTTCTCTGATAGGAAAATTTAATACTCAGAGAAATATAAAAGGTTACAAGAATATGTAAAGAATCTTTACATATTATGTAGAACGAGCATATAATCAAGAGCACAGGCTTCGAAATTAGCTTGCCTAGTTTTAGCTCTATCCTTCTGTGTCTTGGCCAAGTTGCATAACCTCTGTGAGCCTGTTTCCTCAGATGTAAAAGTGTAACAGAAAACAACAACCTCATATGTGAAAGTGCAACAGAAGAGGTGGCAAGAATACACAGAAGAGCTATATAAAGAAGATCTTAATGACCCAGATAACCATGATGGTGTGATCACTCACCTACAGCCAGACATCCTGGAGTGCAAAGTCGACTGGGCCTTAGGAAGCATCACAACAAACAAGGCTAGTGGAGATGATGGAATTCCAGCTGAGCTATTTAAAATCCTAAAAGATGATGCTGTTAAAAGTGCCACACTCAGTATGCCAGCAAATTTGGAAAACTCAGCAGTGGCCACAGGACTGGAAAACGTCACTTTTCATTCCGATCCCAAAGAAGGGCAATGCCAAAGAATGCTCAAACTACCACACAATTGCACTCATCTCACACGCTAGCAAAATAATCATCAAAACCCCTCAAGCCAGGCTTCAACAGTATGTGAACTGAGAACTCCCAGATGTACAAGCTGGATTTAGAAAAAGCAGAGGAACTAGAGATTAAACTACCAACACCCCCTGGATCATAGAAAAAGCAAGAGAATTTCGGAAAAAAACATTGTCTGCTTCATTGACTATGCTAAAGCCTTTGACCATGTGGATCACAACAGAGTAAATTCTTAAAGAAATGGGAATTCCAGACCACTTTACCTGCCTCTTGAGAAACCTGTATGCAGGTCAAGAACAACAGTTAGAACCGGACATGGAACAACAGACTGGTTCCAAATTGGGAAAGGAGTATTTCAAGGCTGTATATTGTCACCGTTTATCTAACTTATATGCAGAGTACATCATGCAAAATGCCGGGCTGGATGAAGCATAAGCTGGAACCAAGATTGCCAGGAGAAGTATCAATTACCTCAGATATGCAGATGACACCTCTTGATGAAAGTGAAAGAGGAGAGTGAAAAAGCTGGCTTAAAACTCAACATTCAAAAAACTAAGATCATGGCCTCTGATCCCATCACTTCATAGCAAATAAAGGGGAAGAAGTGGAAGCAGTGACAGACTTTATTTTCTTGGGCTCCAAAATCACAGCCATGAAATTAAAAGACGTTGGCTCCTTGGAAGAAAAGCTTTGACAAACTTAGACAGCATATTAAAAAGCAGAGACATTATTTTGCTGACAAAGGTTCATATAGTTGAAACTACGATTTTTCCGTATCACATCCAGTTATGTATGGATGTGAGAGTTGGACCATGAAGAAGGCTGAGTGCTGAATTGATGCTTTTGAACTGTGGTGTTGGAGAAGACTCTTAAAAGTTTCTTGTACTGCAAGATCAAACAAGCCAATCCTAAAGGAAATCAACCCTGAATATTCATTGGAAGCACTGATGCTGAAGCTGAAGCTCCAATACTTTGGGCACCTGATGCAAAGAGCTGACTCATTGAAAAAGACCCTGATGCTGGAAGAGTGAAGGCAGGAGGAGAAGGGGACGACAGAGAATGAGATGGTTGGATGGAATCACTGGACTCAATGGACATGAGTATGAGCAAAGTCCAGGGGATACCTGGTGTGTTGTAGTCCATGGGGTTGCAGTCAGAAACCCCTCTAGCTCTAACCTTTGAACTCTGTTGCCTGTGCTTAATCATGTTGGCTTTACACCTTTTCTAACAGAATATTGCCTATAGCCTTAATATACAGGATAGCCTATTCTCAAGGCTCTGACCTTTACACTTTTCCATTAAAAATTGTAGAACAGAGATAACGCTTGTCTCAAAGGCTTATAGGCTGATTGCTCACCTTTGAATCGGCCTGTTATTAGCTGATTGGCACAGAGAAGAACAGCAGGAGATAACTGTACTTTCATACGTTTTCTAAAACACTCCCATCATCAAACCTGTTGTCTTTTCTGGGAGCCCCTAGGTTTCCTGCCTTCGGTTAGCGGGGCTTACAGTGGTCGGCTTCTTTTTCAGTTTCACAGCCACTGCCATTTGGCCATAGAGGATTTGCATCTAAGACCATCTGAGGGACATGTCTTTATTTTGTTCCAAATCTCTAAGCACTTGGGAAGTATTTTTACTATAAAATTGTTGTGGTTGTTTCTTTATTTGGGAAGGATGTTTTTACCTTAAGTCTCTTTCAATCTAGGAAGTCGATTTTTCATTCTTTGTTTTTGGTCAGTTTCAAGGGAGAAGATAAGAGTGAAAGATGTTATTATTTGCATTCTGTTAACATTTAGGAATATTTCTAAAAATACACATGAAATACTAACAAGTGATTTCCCTTATTAAAGAACTAAGCTACTCAATGCACTTAAAATAGTTTTACTTTTCCTAGCACTATTCACACAATTTTCTAGGAATTGACATATAGCTATTAAAAACCACTTATAAACTGATATGAAAGAATACCACCCAATAGCTGCAAAATGAAAAACCATACCTGTGATTAAAAAAAAAATTGGCTCTATACAATACTTATTTCTAAATTTATTTTCCTTTTATGTAAGCATATTCACAATAAAGTTCTAAGTGGCAAAAAAAAAAAAAGGCTATAATTATTAGGGTTCAGAAAAAAATTTTCACAGTGCAACACCACCTAGTCTCTTAAACCTTGATTGGCAAATAAAGTCAAATAGACCCATTTGAGTTAAGCTGCTGCCAGCTTTTACTTCCTAAAATGGGACTAAATTTGAAAACTTTTCCTTCAACCATCTGCAGAGGTGTTAGACAATGTCTAATGTCCTTTCAAACATTGTAACTCTATAATCCAAAATGTTACCATATTTGCACCTGCAGGGCTTAATTTATCCCATGTTTATAAAGCCCAACAAAAAGCACAAATTATCAAACTATAAATTTTAAAATGACTTGCTACACTTATTTTCCATATTGCTTCATAGTAGCGTCTTAATCCTTTTCTGATTCAGATCTTTCAGATTTCCACCAAGTCTGGAGTCACAGACGTGCTCAGCAAGAGTAAACGGGCCTTCATGTCTTCTGACAGCAGTGCCCCCTTATCTCTGGCTTTGCTCTGTGCAGTTTCAGCTACCTGCAGTCAACTGCAGTCCAAAAACCATGACAATTTCCAGAAAGAATTCATAACCTTTAAAGTGCATGTTGTTCGGAATAGCATGACAAACCCTGCACCGTCCTGGTCTGGACATTAGTCCCTTAGGAGACACAGGGATATAGTGCTTATATTAACTCACTCTTTGCTTTATTTAATCATGTCCCCAGAGCGTAAGAGCAGTGATGCTGGCAACTTAGAAACGACCAACAGTGCTTCCTTTAAGTGAAACAATGACAGCTCTTAAGAACAAGGAAAAAAAAAAAAATCATCTGCTGATGCTGCTGAGATCTATGGCAAAAAAGAATCTTCCATCCACAAAACTGTGAAGAAAGCAAACTCCTGATAGTTTTGCTGTCCCACTTCAAGCTGCAAGTTAGGCCCAGCCACGATGCGTGTTAAGTTCTTAGTTAAGTTATGAAAAAGGCATTGTATTTGTAAAGTATCTTGAGAGAGAAACCATATTCATGTGACTTTCATTAGAGTATATTGTTATAATTCTCCCATTATTAGTTCTTAATCTCTTAACTGTGCCTCACTTATAAACTAAACTTTATCACAGGTGCATATGTATAGGAGAAAACAGAGTATAATGTAAGGTTCAATATTGTTTGTGGCTCTAGGCTTCCTCTTGGCGGTTGGGGGGGGGGGGTAGTGTCTTACAACGTACCTGTTATGGATAAGGACACAGGACTGTATTTTCTCTTATTTACCAGGACATCCAGTTGTGAGTTCAGAACCCAAAAAGTTTATGTTCAAATTTATACTTAAGCAACCAAGCTATGGGTGGGTAGTTGGGGCTTGGGAAAACTGTAGTCAGTTTTAAAATCCTCTTGTATTCTATTTCTCATACTTTTATACTCTACTTTGCTCTTTCAAATCAGCTTTTTCTAGATGACAGAAAAATGTAACTGTGGAGATCTTCTATGCTGAGACTAGCTCTTTGTTTCAAATGTTTAAAATCTCAATCTGAGTCAATAAGAGACTTCAATTTGGGCAAAGCACTCTCAGCTCCATTTTGAACAGAAGACAAATGAAAGGAGTATTTCCTCCAAAGAAAGGGATGCTGCATTCAAAAAACAAGGGGAGAGGATGTACTGTGCCTTCTATATCTGCCTAATCCATATCATCTCCATCACTGCAAGATGTTTTTGAGAAGAGGAAATTAACCTCTCCCATTTAAAATTAACATCTACCCTATGGCAAACACTCCGTAAGGTACTTCATATAAATCATTTCAAATTCTCCCAGTACTATGAGGTAGAATTATCTCACAGTTCCAACTGAAATAAAAGACTTACAAAGGTTCAGGAAACATCATAAAAGTCTAGAACTTTTAATGCCTTTACAACAGTTTGCACTGTTGTATTTGAATCGCAGAGTTGGACACGACTGAGCGACTAAAAACCGTTTTATTTGGAAAACTCAAAGTAATATAAAATAATCTTCGTCATACTCTGCAATAAGCGTAAGCTAAAGTTAATGAAAAAATAATCAATAAGACCAACACAACTGGCAATACTATTCTTTATTTTCTTTTTGAAGGAGAAGCATGCTTTTTTACAGCACCTGTAAACAAGTCAGTGAAGTCTACTGCTCTGAGTTTCCCCATAAATATATATTATTTTTTTTTTTGGAATGTTAGAATACCACAACACCAACTGCATTACATAATAGATACTGAAGGCAAGTTAGGCTATAACAAGGGTAAAATTTTATGGCTAAAAATATTCATAGCAGCAACTTTTAAAAAGATGATTTATTAAATCAAGTCATTGCACTTGGTCATTTTATTGCTACAGCAATACAAGGCCATTAAATTTTAACACTTCTCATTGCTGATTTGAACTGATTGTCTCATTCTATTCATACATTTCAAGTTTAAATGCAAGCATAAAATGTTTACCAATACATCTAGAGAGCACTTGGGTTGTTGTTGTTGTTTTCTGTGATCACAGTAAGAAGCATAAAAAGAGAATCCTCTGTTACACCAGGCCCATTCTCTCTTCCTATCTTCAGACTTAGATTTCGTAGAGAGGTAATAGCTTTATAGAATGACCGAAGCCTAGTGGTCGCATACATACACACTGAACATCTAATATTAAAATAAAATTCCGAAAATTTGTAATATGACGTATTTCAAAGAACAGCAAACCTGAACAACACAGTCACTAACAATTTGGCAATGACAGATGCCAAGCAGTTCACCTCTACTCTGTCATCTACACTCACTCATTATTTTTAAAAAAGAGAAAAAGATTTATCCCCAAGTAAAAGCTATTATTATTACACAGCATCTTGTGATATGAACTTTACAGGAATTAATAAAATTCCTATATCAAGAGCAAATACTGGTGAATTGCTAGATTAAAGCAGTTGTTTTCCCCTTTGAATTTGTTGGGTTTTCTCTACTTTTTGGTCAAGGGCAGGAAAACAGATATGCTACTTTATTTTTCAATTCTAACTGAGGCAAACACTTTAAATGTCTTTCTGCACTCATGACCATCTTGATCTTATGCACTGGTGAGAAAATGATCAACAAAAACTTTAAGAACAGCCTCAAATCCTCTGGAAACTTCCCCTACCCTATTATTAGGGTGGGGAGGAGTCCCTTCATAAGACTTTACAGTCATCAAGCTGAAGGATGATTTCCAGAATACACTGTTTTTATTTCTACCTAAGGACTTTCATATTAAAAGAAAATTAGATGCAATTTTTTTAAGAAGAAAAGAAATCATTCATTTGACAAGTCATTTAAAAACATTAGATGAGGAATAAACATTTTGTTCAGTAGTGACCTCATCAGAAGAGCCCAAGGACTTTAAAAAGTTAAAATGTATTCACTCAATACACAATCAGATTTCCCCCAAAACACTAAAGTTGTGGATCTAACATCAAGTAATTATGTATTGGAGTTTCTATTATTTTCTATTTCACTCTTCTTTTATTGGAGACAACATGACAAAATTTCATTAACACAAGATTTCAGTATTGTAAGACTAAAACTTAAAGGAAAAATATCGATTTGGGGGTTTAAACAATACAAAATAGAAGCATGATAGATGGTACTTAAAATCTGAAAGTCATTTGCTATAATAAAGCTTAAAGTCTAATCTTTTTGCAAAAAAAAAAATCAAATTTTTACTTTTAATATAAACTCACATATGTTGAGACATATTATCTGTAGATAACATTTTAAAATGCTCAAGTGTTCATAAGTGACTCTGAAGAATCTGCTCTTCATCCATTTTGTGAAAATGCATTTTGAAAACAGACAACTATATTTGGTTTTAAATAAGCTTAATGATCTACTAGATACTCTTTTTAAAGCTGGTACCTAAATGATAGCCCAAGACATCTCCACCAGTTAGTTCAGTCTAGCAGGTAAATTACACAATGTAAAACCTGAGTATATACATAATGATAGAGCGTCAAAGTATGAAACTGTACACTGAAGTTCTGAAAGTTCTGGAGTTTTGGTTTCTACATTTCCATTATTAAAAATCAGAGGCAGGGGCACGAAGAATTAAATCACAAGAACATGAAATGAGTTAATATTTGAGCCTGTAAAATAAGCAGAGAAGTACAGCAAGAAGGCTGGTGTTTGCATATATGTGCTGTTGTTTGTAGGCACAACAAGTTAAGGGTTAAATTGACATTTTTAGTTCCTTAGACCTCATATGAGCTTAAAATATAGCTCACATTTTCTCCAATATATTTAACAATCTGATACATTTTAACTAAATTCCTTTTATGAATCCTATAGTGCAAGCAATATAAAATATTCCCAAAGTTGAAGAAGTATTTTGATTATTTCATTAGTTATTACTATATGCATGGGTGAGTAATCTGGTTTGTAGCTAGGAAACTCCTATTTCATGACCCAGAGTACAAACAGCACTGCAAACAAACAGGCACAACAGTGTAATCCTGGGTTAAGAAGCTAAACATAAAAATATACATATACAAAGTTTATATCCCTTATGTTTTATGGGAAAAGTAGTGGCTACAGTTACTATAAAGCTAAACTGTCCCTCTCAAATGATATATTTTACAGATTATTTGAAAAGATACCACAATATTTATAGTATAGATCTCTTTAAAAATAATACTACAACTTTGATTAAAAAAAAAAACTATTGTGAACTTTCTTTCCTTTTTATACAGATTCAGTAGTATTTTAAAGCAAACTAAACAAAAAAGTTTGCAATCCCAGCACATAAGAAATAAGGCCTCTTTTTTTTTCGTATTGGCAAAACAAAATATATAAAAAAAATTCACCCTCCCGCCTACAACTTTTCTATAGATATAATATACTATATTCATATAGTATATGAGTTCATATACTCATATTCTTTATCACAACATCAGCATTTGTTATTTCAGTTGAAGTTCATAGTGTTGCTTCTGAATCCCTGGAACACTGAGAACACTGGGTGCCCATCACCTCAGGAAGACAGGAATGCTTTTTTCAGCTTCTCTATTTCCACCTAAAATACAAGACATAAATTGAGCAACAGATAAAAATCTTTACTTTAGTAAGGTGTGTTTATTTTCATCCTAAGTCAAGAAGATCTTATCATAATTTCAAGCCTCCAGATTTTGGTTTCCAATCTAAAATCCAATTTCCAATGGTGTGATAAACTTAAAAGGTTCAACAGAAGAAAATGTCACAATGCAAGTTCCTTAGTGGTAGGTAACAACAACAAAAAAAGCAGCTATAGCTGCTTTTGTAGAGAACAGTGTTAAGTAATGTATTTGAAGATCTGTAAGAAAATCTTTAGCCCTGCAAAGAACAAGAGCATCCTTGAAACCAAATTAAGAATATACTCGTACCTGTAATTACACAAAGTGGGCAGTACAGAATTTTTTCTTTTCCAAAAAGCAGGACCAGTCTAGTTCTATGTTTTGCACTTACTGCTTAGATAATATTGGTAAATCACTTAACCTCACTTGGTCTCAACTTCCTCAACTGTAAACAAGTATGTTTTAGATTAAGTTGCCTTTGAAGCCCAGGAATATATATAAATTTCAGTCAATGGGTTATAAATATTTCCACTATTAGGTAGAAAACATTCACTTAATAGAAATTCATGAATTAAGACACTGAAAAGAAAGTTAGAAAAATTCACAAAATTTTCACAATAACTCGAGTTGTTTTTAATTTTGACATAATACAAATAACTAAGTTGAGGCTAAAAGAGATTCAATATCACACTTGTGATTCCATGTAGAACTTGTTAAGTCTAATGCTTTAAAAGCCACAGCTTTTGTACTCTCTTCCCAAGTATATCCCCTTCATGGATCACAGCCTTGTCATGGAGAAGGGACTTGTACAACTCAATGAAGCTATGAGCCATGCCATGCAGGGCCACCCAGGACAGACAGGTCACAGTGGAGATATTTTGATCATCTTTGACCATTCACTGCATGTAGAAACATTTAGGGCTTATCTTCTCCTTACAGCATCATCCTTCTCTCCCATCATCCCTTTCCCCAATAAGGCATAAAAATAATGCATGTTATGGCTAACTTCTGACAAACAGTTCATTACTAAACAATGAGCATTTTGCAACTGTCAGAAAGTATCATTTCAGTAAGCTCACCATCTCCTAAGGTATCCTAACCATTCAAGTACAGTTTGTTTATTCCAGGATATTTCCTGGTATTATTGTTTGACTAAGACTATTATTAGCTAAACATGTTAGCAGCACTGGATTGAGACAAAATACCCTCAATCTTCAGCTAGAGTTTCTCTTTTAGCATGTTTATGTTCATGGTTCAGCACTAGATTTTTTTTATAACTCCAGAGTATAATTTAATACTATCTGATGTTAACGTTAGGGCTCCCTGGTAGCTCAGTGGTAAAGAATCTGCCTGCCCTATCTATGCAGGAGATGTGGGTTCAATCCTTGGGTTCAGAAGATGCCCTGGAGAAGGAAATGGCAACCCACTCCAGTATTCTTGCCTGGGAAATCCCACCAACAGAGAAGCCTGGCGGGCTACAGTCCATGGGGTCACAAAAGAATTGGACATAACTTAGCAACGGAACAACAACAAATGTTAATGCTATAGTAATTATTATTTTTAATTTGGAGGAAAACATAGTTTCTCCTTTAAAACTATGATCCTAAAACTCTATTGCCTTTATTAAAGTACACTTTTGCAAATACAAGGGTCAAATTTTTCCCATTTAAAAAAATTTATAACACGGGTCAGTAAGAAGCTAAGTAACAGCTGATTCTGCTGGGAAACAAAAATTAGATGAAATTCTTCAAGATAAGAAACAAATAATTCATTTGACTTTTCATAATTTTTATGACAAATTAAATCATATGTACAAATTTAGCATTATTAGTTCCTCTAGCTAATAGTAATACCTTATTTCCATATATGAATATTGTTATGTATAAAAATATAAGGAACATTCAAGAAACATTAAAAAAATTTTTTTTCAGTGTCTACCATGCTTTACACTTGGAATTTAACATACATTTAGAAGATATTATGTATCTCCTAGGCATCACGGACTCAATGGACGTGAGTCTGAGTGAACTCCGGGAGTTGGTGATGGACAGGGAGGCCTGGCGTGCTGCGATTCATGGGGTCGCAAAGAGTCGGACACGACTGAGCGACTGAACTGAACTGAACTGAACCATTTATTAGTGTGACAAAAATTTGTCAGCAATCTAACATGTATACAGCACTGTACTAAGAGCTATGGGCAAAGATGAAACAGAAAAAGATCCCATCTTCAATAGTACAGAAGTGGGCAAAATAAGTATATAACATAAATAGCGATAAGGCAGAAAATTATTACTTATTCATCTCCTATAAAACTAAACAACATGAATTTGAAATAAGAAAAATGCTTTTAATCAGAGGACTGGTGGCCAACTCAATGAATGTCATTGTTTGAACAGGGCCTTGAGAATTCTACAGAACTTGGGCATGAGAAGATGAGACAAAAGGGATACCCATGAAAATACAGTAGGAGCAAAAATTCAAACCAGAGACTTTCCTGGTAGTCCAGTGGTTAAGACTCTGCATTTGCACTACACAGAAGCAAGGGTTCAATCCCTGGACAGGGAACTAAGATCCCACACACCGCGCAGTACAGCCAACAATGATAATAATAATAATCCAGGCAAATCAACTGTAAGGGACAATTGGGGACAAGAAGCAAGGGAGCAAAGAAAGATGAACTAGGACTGGGACATAGAAGACTTCATACACCAAGTCAATAAGCTTGAACTTCATTCAGCAAGTAACAGAAGTTCTCAAAAACACTGGGTGAGGAAAGACGAGATAAGAATGAGAGAAACAAACTAAATAGAAGGTAAGAGCATGAGAAATGGACAGAAACAGTGGGAATAAGGGAGAAGTTTCGGGAGTAAAGCCAGGAGACCTGAAAAGTGAGTGGAATTAGAAAAGACAGAAGTCCCATGTCTGCATGACTAGAAGGGCAACAACACTTTCAACACAAACGGAAAATCAGATCTGAAGAGAAGGTATCACAGGTAACAGGGGACATGCTAAGCCGAACATTCAGGAAGACTACCAGCTGGAAACACAAGAGAGAAGCTGGGAAAAGAAGAACTAGACTTTAGTGGAAGATGCACCACAGCTGATCGCCATACTCCTGGGCTCAGGTGAGCACCGCGGATACAGAGAGGAGGGCTGAGGACAGCACTGCCGGAGCACCTCACTTAGGTGAGGAGGGCGAGAAGTCAGACAGAGGAATGCAGGGTCACAGAGCCCAGAACACACTCTGAAAAGGAGAAACCTGAAGCGCTGGCGAAACTGAAGAGACACAGGAGTTGCCTTCAGAAACCCAAAATGCCAAGCGTTAAGGACTGAATTAAAAGTGAAGAATCACTGACTACAAATAACGCTTTTCTTGTGCTTTTGCTGGTTTCGCAACAAATGAATCATGAATGAAAAGAGAAAACTACAGATCGAGAGGGTAACAAGACCTAAAGGGGGGCTTTTTATTTTTTGAATAAAGAGGAAAATTGAGTATTTTCAGGCAAAGAAAGGAGAGTACCAATAAAGGGTACATGTCAGATTAAAAAGAGTAAAAATGGAGTTTTGACAATCTGCCAAATACCTTCACATATAGTATCTCAACAAGTAAAGCTAAACTAGGTAAGTGACTTCCTCATTCAAGCTGTGTACTTTAATACCTAAGAGCAAAGGTTCTGAAATCTGGCTGCTTCTGTTAAAAAATGTTAGCTCCACTGCTGACTTAATCATTCTAAAGCCTAGTTTCCTCACTCTTAAAATAGGAACAATGATGCTTACAAGTTGTTATGTGTCCAATGAGACAATGTTCAGGAAGTGCTCAGTCTGACATATGCGCAGTTCTGAACTGAAAGTCACAAGGCTACGTCAGAAGAGGAGCTCAAGTTTTTTTTTTTTTAACAAGTTCCATGTTTGCTGTTCCACAGTGAGAACAAAAAGAAACAGGGTAAATAAGAAGGTAAGGTAAAACAGCGAGTATGCAAGACTTAAATAAAAAATGGGAAGAGCCTCTTAAGAAAAGGAGGAAACACTGAGATATGCAGAAAAACACTCAAACACACAAAAATACAAATGAAGACAGAAGTCAGTGAGGATGGAAAAAAGGGAAGATAAATAAGTGAAACTGTCACTCATCAGCAGAGTGAAGATGATGACACCAGCTATAAAGTAAAATTAATTCAGTGAGAAATCGAGGTCAGCAAATCTAAAACCCATTTCATTGCCATTACCACTACCCCTGCCCCCAGACCAAAAAAGGAAAAAAAGTTTACCTGTGAAGAAAACTACAGGTCAAGAGAGCAACAGAGTGCAAAAGACCTAGACACTTTTAAGAGACAAGACCGATGTCTGCTTTGTTCAAGAGTGCCTCCCATGTGCCTCATGCCTTCAGAGTGAATGCTCAAAAGCATCTGCTGAATGAATGAACGGAATGTGGCGGGGAGTCGGCAAGAGACTAATTAAACGGGGACCCATGGTAGGGAGTGTCCAACCAAAGCAGGACAGCAGAATTTGTGGTGGAACCAATCGCCCAGTTGGGTTGGAAAAAACATGTCTAGTTTATGCTGACTACAGTCTCAATGCTGGAAGAAATGAATTACCTCTAGATTACTTCTCATTTCCTTCTCTTCTTCCAAATCTTTTCGTAGTTTATCCAGTTCTTTCCTAAAAACAAAGTTATTTATTGCTGTTAAGTCTTTCAATTAATAAATGTATTTGACTAAGGCGAACAAATCTGTTGGCTGATATCCCAGAACATAGGAAAAATTTTGCAAAGGAAACAACCATGTTGATTAGAAAAACTTCAAATTCTCTAGCTGAAACAATTCAAAATGACAGTTAAAAACAAAGCAAAAGCAGGGCAAATCTGAGAGAACGAAATTTTCAAGTGAATACAGGTAATTTTCCATATTCAGTTATCATCCATTTCGAGGCAGGACACACAGCTCAAATAAGGTGGTAAAATGAATGTGAAAATATGTCATGGGGCAAAACAAATTATAGTTTTTAATATAATAAACCTGAACTTTACATATGTCTTTCTCTCTCTTTTTTAAACTTAAATATTACATTAAACTCCAAAATCCAAACCAATAACAAAAAACTTCAGCCAGCAATTCCTCTCCTATAACTCATGTTTTCATTTTTCTAGGCTTCTATCTTTTTATATAGTCATTTTGCCTTCTATTTAATTTTCCAAGAGGAATTCAAGACTTTTAAAATAGTCTTTGGAAAGACTTCTAAAAGATCTGATATATATGCTTTAAAATATAGGTCATTAATATTTTTATTCATTCTACAGCTTATTTAAGAGCATCTATAGGCAATCTGTACATGTATTTCCTAGTTCTTAACAGCACACTTGGAATCAAAAATGTAAGATGTCCCAACCCATTTATTTTATAAATGCCTAATCAACCCTAGCAAAAAGTGATCCAAGTCCTCTGAGAAGAAAACCAAATATACATGCAGATATATCCCAGATCCAAAATAAGATGAATCTTATTTGCTAGTACTTTTAAGACTAATTAACCCCTATGTTTGACATTTCTCGCCTCAAATATATTTTTCAGGCTCATCTGTGCTGTAACATGCATTACCAGCTCAATTTTTCTTCTGGCTGTAGTCAGGCACTCCACCGTATGGATGGACCACACCTTGTTTCTTCATTCATCATCTGATGGACATTTAGGTTGTGTGCACCTTGGGGCTATTATGAGTAACACTATATATGGTTTTTGTTTGAACATCTGTCTTCAATTCTCTTGGACAGCATTATACCTTGGGGAGGAACTGCTGGATCATATGGGAACATGACAGTTAACCTTCTGAGTAACTGTCAGGCTGTTTTCCGGAGTGGCTGCACCATTTTACATGCCCACTCGCCATGCGTGAGGATTCCAATTTCTCACATCCTTGCAAACACCTGTAATCGCTCATAGTTTTTATTACAGCCATCTGAGTGGGCACGAAATAGTATCTCACCATGAGTTTGATTTGTGTGCGCTAATGACCAATGGTGCTGAACATCTTTTCATGTGCCTACTGGCCATTTTTCTATAATCAAACTGTTGGAACCTAGTCTATAATCCAGCTACTACTTCCTGTTTTCACTGGTTTGCCTTTTTCATCATCAGGCTAGGTTTATTATTCAAGCTTTCCAATTCCTAATTGGAATAATCAGAATTAATAACTGAGTTTCTAATTATTCTGTTTTCTAATTCAAGCTTTTTGCCAAGAAGAGAGAGGCACTACTAAAAAATTTCTTTGAAAACAAACTTGCTCATACTAGAAACGTCTTTACTTGATATAATTTGGAAGAACTCTTTACACGTGTGTTAAGTAGTCTCAAAGAACACAAGAGCTACTTACCCATGGTCCTTTTTCAGGGCTTCTACAACACACAGCAATTCAACAATCTGAGCTTTAAGTTCATCAAGGAATTTTCTGCTTCTACCTTGGCTTTCATTTCTAATGGAGTTAGAAAAGTAGCTGTATTTGGTTTAGAGGTACTTGAAGGTGTTGGAAGATGCACAGGCGGCTGAAAACACAATAAACAGAAAATTTTTATTTTATCTGTATTTATATTTAATAAGTTCAAAAGATTTTTTTATTACAAGGAGATAAATAACTGAAGTAATACTTCCAAGATAATTGATAAACCTGAAAATCAAAAAAAGCAGCTTGATGTTCACAACTGGGAAAAACCACTAAATGACCAAAGAATAAACCTATAATTACTAAGGGTTTTTCTGAGAAATGTCAAAGGTTTCATTTAAGAAAAAAATCCAAAAAAAAAAAAAGAAAAAAAATCCATTAGATTTATCTTATGGTTGCTGAGTGGAGCATCTAGAAGCAAGAACATAAAAGCATTATTAAGGTACTACTTTGATCCTTCATATTAGTTACTGTTTAGAATATCCAAAGAGCTCCAATGCAAAGCAACTATAGAGAATGCACTAAGTCCAAAGAGGCATTAAAATGAATCCATGGCCTGATACCCTTTTCCTATTTCACTTGGCTAACAGCAGGTATTGGTAAAATTTCAACAGACTGCTGTCAGCTGAGAGAATCAGATTAAGTGTATCTGATGATCTAAATGGCAGCCAGATGCCCTGCAATGAATCTGAGGAGCAGGAATAATCTTCTCAAACATAAGATGTGTGTCAGTTGTAACACTATCTTAAATTAAATGGCAAGGGTCTAGAGAAGGCCCTCAACACCACGTAACAGATGGAAGAATCCAAGTCATTCCCATGTGCATTCGGTGCTTATTATGGTGTCAAGCTCACGACGATGTAAGGAGTAAACTGTTGGCTTCTGCCGAACAGCACGTGTTTTAATGGGAAATGAAACAAATGTATAGATCCACACCTTAAAAATTATGAAACATGTAGCATTTGTGCTACTCATTTAAAATAATGTAACCCTCCTACAAAGAGATCTACAGAGAATAATCAACTTCAATTTAACAGTTATCATTTTATTTAGTTTTAGTAGGCATTATTTCTTGGCTTAAGAAATAATCCTTCCTGACAGACACTTTTAAACTCCATAATTCTGATGTTCACAAAGAATGCTACAAAGTATACAAACCTTAGACCACAGTGCACCTCACCTTTGGAGAGTAGCATGGATCCTTCTTGTGTTCAGATGGCTTTAGGTTGACACTGTCATCTTCTTTTGGTAACTTCAAGGTTTTTTCTGGGCTTTGAGTTGGCTAAATGATTTGTTTAATCAAGAAACAGAAAACACCAAAGAAAGAAAACGTAGTAAGCATCTAGCTAATAAAGTAAGCAACTTTTATCACTGTTTTCAGCAGCTACTGTTCCAGATATCCCGTTGCTGTTAATAGGATATTACATAATTTCATGCTGAATAACATAGCTGTATAACGTAAGCATGGAAAAACAGCTTGTCTATTAGCAACAAAAATTTTCTCTACTTACATTAACTTAAAAGCCTAATAGTCCTTAGGAGGTAATATATGAATACTTAAAGTACTACCAGTATCCCAGGCAATGTACAGAAAGCATGAAAAGAAGTTATAGGGGGTGGGGTACTGTTGTTGGACAAGTAGATTACACAGGTCCCCTGTCTCCTCTTGACACTGTGCTCTGTGGTGCTTAGGACAACTCCAATTCTGATTCCGTAATCAAATGAACAGGTCTCTTTCCCCATATCTCTTAAATACAACCCTTGGCCACTTACGTACAGCTGTCTTTCTGACTTTTTAAACTTCACTGGAACTATAAATCACCCCTCTTTCTCATCTTCAGAAGGACTCTGGATTCGCTAAACGGTCTGTGCTTCACAACAGTAAATGTAACTCACAGAATGTCCACCATTGAAGCGGCCGGGCAGTCTTCTTCCAGGCATCTTCGGTCTATTTGCAGTGAGATGTAGTAAGTTCTCTGAGGAAGCTATGTCATCAAAATTTACAAGATCTGGAGAATAAAAGTAAACATATCTATTAAGAGTAACCGCACATTTTAAAAGGTAAAAAAGAATGTCTCTGTATTTTCAACAAACTATAAAATTAGAGAGTACCACTAAGACTCACAAGTTGACCTGTGCTTTTCATATGCATTTGGAAAACAACACTCACCCTCAAACACTAACATCCTCTTTACATGATACATTTTATATATCAACAATATAAAGTTCATGTCTTCAGTAGAGACTTAGACCTCAACAAAGTTCTTATTGAAGGATATAAATCTGTATCATAAGCTGTGTGTGTATTTGTCGCTCAGTCATGTCCAACTCTCTGCAACCCTGTGGACTGCAGCCTGGCAGGCTCCTCAGCCCACAGAATTTTCCAGGCAAGAATACTGGAGTGGATTGCCATTTCCTCCTCCAGGGGATCTTCCTGACCCAGGGGCTGAATCCAGGTCTCCTGCATTGCTAGCAGGTTCTTTACCATCTGAGCCACCAGGGAAGCCAGTAGTATGAAAAAGCCAATCTTCCTAAGTTCTTACTTACAAAAAAAAATCCTACTTCAATGCAGAATTAATTACAACATATCAAAAAATTAACTCATGGAATGTGTATTAAAGTTCAAGTAATATCCTAATATTAAAATTTTAAAAACTCAATTTTATCTGGAACCCTGCTGCTTTCCAACTACATTTCTTAAGGTAAAGTGTAATTTAATGTCTTTATACATGTGTGTGCATAGCATACTGGGCCTTGACCTGTTTATACATCACTGCACTTCTGTTCAGACAGCATCCATGTGTAGGAATCAGACGACAGTCATAAATCTAAGGCAGATTCAAATAGCAAGGGAAAATGCTACATACATCACCCATGTGCTTTCCCATCACCAAAGGCTGGTTGACCTTTCATTCAGTATCTTGAGTTTAAGGACAAATCTAGGTTAATTTGCATCTCTGAAACAATGGTATATAATACCTTCCCTTTTGCTAGATGGTCCAGAAAACCTTGCTGAAGGAGCTGATTTTTAATTTTGAAGCCCAGATATCTATAAGTGGTATAAAACCCTAAGGTTAATTCCAGACACTTCCACTATTATTAAAATCTCCATCTGGCCCAGATTCCAAACAAAGAATATTAATCGCAGCCAATATGCCATCACTCATTTTGGCAGCAAGGCATCTTTCACCTTGTCTTCCAAGTATGGAATCATTCTTCACGCTGCCATTGCCTGGAAGTTTAAAATGCTTCCTGTCAAATATTTACATGCACAAATTCAAAGAACTGTTATTTCTTAAAAGAAGTCCAAAGACAGTTATCATTACTGCCCTTAAAACTTAATCAATTTTCATATTCTAAATAATTTAGAGAATTTTTTTAAAAAGGGATGGAAGACACAAAGGTAAAACTGGAAGAGGTTACTACTACTTGGCAATATGCATTCTGTAACAGCTGTATTTGTTGACCTCTGTTAATTCTTTTTCATCTTCACGTGCTGGGGTTGCTTTATATGGTCTATCTTGGATCTAGTCACTAGGCTAACATATCACAACAGGCAACCTAATATGCTTGGTTTGATTTCTGTCTTGAATTGTTCGGTAAGTGTCCACAAATAATTATAATATACCCCAAAGCATAATAAGAAACACAGCGGCTTTAAAGGAAAATGCATTATATGAGAGATCTTGAGTTTAAATATATATCTTAAAAAAAAATCTTGAAAAGCACAATCCAGTAATTTTTGCCTATGGATATTATTTTCAAATGCATATTTAAGCAACATGCAAAAAGAAAAATAAATAAAAACACAAGAAGAGATGAAGCTAAATGAAATTAAAAAGGTAAATGAAAGGAAGATTTACAAAATTATATATCATGCTCATGTAAAATGCCTTCTGTATGTCCAGTTTTGGGCCACAACACCAAGACAAGTAATTTTACTATTCTAATACTCTCTCAGGTCCTCCATTTAAGTCACTGGGTTAGTAAAATGAAATAGTGCACATTTCTGACTCACGATATGTTTGAATGTTTCTAATTTTGCCTAAGAGTGGTATCAGTGAATCTATATGGCATAAAAGGCATATAGTCACTTAACTCTTGCCATCACACAGTCACTCTGCAGTCCGTGTACACTTCTACACACTGCCGAAGACACGGAATTTTTAAAAATCAAAATGAAATATAAAATTTGGGGAGAAAATAAACTGACTTTTATGGTTGTCAATTAAAAAAAAAACTTTTATCAAAAGAATATTTTAAACTAACTAATCAAGAAAAAATTTCCAATATGAATTTCATTTTATTTTAAAATGGAAAACCAAAAGGGTTAGAATAGACAGACAAACATGTACACTTTAGTAAAATCACAAAGAAAACTCAATGTGCACCACCTATTTATAGTGAATATATTATTTTGATTTCTTTTATAAATTGTCATCTTACCAAAATGGAGAAAGGAAGGATAATTTCCTGACACGTAAGAAGGGAAACATGGCAAACAGGCTAGGAAACAAAATCTGGAAAGAAAAGTCAAGGATAGGAATGTCTAGAAAAAAGACTAAACCAAAAAAATTATTTTACAAAGCAGGAAAAAGGAACAGTCGTAAATGAATAGAACCATTTCATGTTTAGCAGATATTGCAGTTTATCTAAACTTACATTAAGATGTGTATTAGATTTTAGATTTATTCTTTTGTGTTTCATAAAGAAAAACTATGATTAGTATTCATTTCAACATACATTAAACTAGAAAGAAGCCTTTTTAAAAATTACTCACTTAACACCACAATTTCTAAAAGGATGCTTTACTACTGAAACTAGAGGTCAAAGTAATAAAATCAACATATTAACAACTCACTGACATATTTGCAATTGAAATTAAACCACCTTATAGTCAAGTTTTAGTCCTCAGCAGATGATAATAGTTACAATAAGACAAGCAATTTAAATTCTGGTGTAACAGGAAAAAAAAAGCCAAATATTATTTTAAAATATCTCACCATAAAAATACAACTCAATGTAACACTTAAAATCTCCCACAGAAACAAAGGAAAATTCAATTGTGCCTTATGTGAAACTCTCTATACTGATATTATCAAGGAAATATTATCAGAAAATAAAAAATTTTAATTACTGCCCTTATTTCCCAGGTAAATTCTACATTTTGGGGTACAGTGTTTCCTTTTGGCTTGAATCCTAGCTTAGATGCAAGTTCACTTTTTAAAGCGTCTACTGCTCAACAGGCAGACATCATATTTGAAAAATCTCACCGTAAGTTGAATAAATATTGAGAAATTAATTTAAACAAAATATATCAACTAGTAAATAGAACTGAAGAGAAAGAACACCATTCTGCTTAACAATGATGACTTACAGATCAAATAATGTATATATTTCTAATATTTCTTTTAATGTAAGAAAATTTATCACAGAAAGGTAATCAAACAGGATAAAAATACTACACTCTAAGAATACTTCATCAATTGTCCTTTCTCAATGAAATAGCTGTTTCCACTAAATTTTCTATCTGGAAGTTTAAAACTAGAAACCAATTTTACTTTCTGGAAAACTTACTATTTTAGAAATATTTAGACTATGTGAACTTTATAATTAACCTGTAGAAGCAGTAAGGTTATCCTAAACCAATTTTTGATGAAGTGTTGGAAAAAGAGAAGAAAAAAAAATGAAAACATGCTTTGACAGCTCTGTAATATACAGTGCTATATTTTATCATATGAGAATATTTATAAAGAAACTTTTTAACAAACTGAAACAAATTAAGTATTCTAGGAATGTTTTTCTTATATGAATAAAAGTCAGACTCAATATTTATATACATGAATATATGTTTATATATGGCTTTATATATAAGGAAATCAAATCGGAGAGTAGGGAGAGGAATTTACATCCTTAACAGACAAGAGTAGGTACATCAGAGATATAACGGATCATTCAATTGTTAGGTAAGTGAGAAAACTGAAGAAACATGTCAATTACCTACCAGCTAATAATTTAAAACCCACATTTTTTTAACAGCAAATTCTACTATATCATTTCACCTCAAATTATTATTTTATAAAATAACTAAATTCTAAGGAGACTTTCATGTATGTTTTATACTTTCTGGACTTATGTTAAAGGGCTAGTTTCATGTCATTTAAAAAATTTAAAACTTACACTGACCCATGTATGTAAAGTAAATCATACCTCAATTCAAGGCCAAATTTGAGACTATATCTGCTTTTTAAAGCACAGTTCCGTTTTTTTTTAAGGTGCCAACATCTTGAAGAAGAGGTAAAACAAGTACCAGGTTCATTTTATACTACAACTACTAAGGACATAATATTCTAATTAAAAAAAAAAAAAAGGAAATAAGAAGCCTCTGATCTGAGGCTTGAAACACAAGCTACTTGCTGTCAACAGCAATGCCTTTTATCTTAGCATCCTACTTGTGCCGAAAACACTACTGCGAATACACACCTACTCGGTAAATATTTGCTACTTAATATGAACTCAATTTCCAAAATTTATATTTTCTGAACTTCACAGTGTATAAGTGCAATACACCAAAGGCAGTGTGATAGTGGAAGATAACAAAGACTGCAGCTTGGAAGTTAACTGTTAGTTTTTTTGACCATGTATAGTCTTAGCACCTCTATATTACTTATTCATTTCAACAAAAAAGCTAACTAGAAATCAGAACATTTCACACCCTGTTCCACAAAGCCTCTAATTTTTAATGAAGAATAAATAATGGTTATGGATATAAGACAAGAGATAGGACCAAGAAACAAAGGAAAAAAACAGAACTTTCCAATCACCAGTAGGCACACATGTCAAGGAAATAAAGCTTGCTAGTAACTATATATAGATAAGGTTTAAGGAAAAAAGTGAAAAATTTGTTTTAATTTACAAAAAATCTTTTTGGTAATTTCCAAGACTATGAGGAAACTAAATAGAGCAGATGTTAAAGAATGATACAAAGTAACAAAAAATACAGGCAGGAAAAAAAAAAGCTCTAAATATTACACTTTCAGCTACCAAAGAGACTTTTTAATCAAAATCCAGAACTTCTGTGATGAAAGACTGCAGAAAACTGCAGAAATTCAAAAGATGATACCAATGGATTTTTTTAATATCCAGAGTTTGGTTTAATTTTTTCTTGTTGAGCTACATTCAAAATCAAACAGAAAATAGTAAGAACTAATAGAATTGTATTTTTTACTACTAACTTCAATTTTTAAAAAATTAAAGGATTTTTAAAAAAACATAAAGATAATTTTTGTTTTTATTTAACTACCAGTAAATAAGAACAATTTTTTACCAAAAACATACTAAATATATTTCAGTGAACATCTCTAAAATACAATCAACATCTCAATTTCCAGAAATTACTGATAAATATGACTTCATCCAGATCAGGCAGGATCTAAATATATGATGAAAGAGCTATAAAACATTCTAATTAAAAAACTATAGGAGGCTATGCTAAAGTCAGAGCTTTTGTACTTCCAAACTAAAGAAAAGGAAGAAAAATACAATCACCTTAAAAATAAGAAAGGAAGCACATTTTACAATACAGTGATAAAAAAATTTTAGTGTAACTGGCCTTCAAGTTTAAATGTAAAGAAATGTTAACTTGAAGCTAAAAAATACATTAAGACATTAAAAAAAAAAAATTAAGGAAATACCAGAGAACTTTAAGGGGATTTAAAGAGTTCTCTTCTGGTTATGTGATCTTGAACATCTGCTCTAACTGTAACTTACTTTGTTTAGATGCAAAATAGGGGAAAATGGCATCTGCCTCATAAAGTCAGTGTTATGAGAAAATGTGTTTAAAGCGTGAAAAAACTAAAGAACAAATGCAAACTGCTACAAAACAACCATTACCACAAAGTAATAACTGTGTGATGCTTTTAACAGTGAGACCTTTATCTAGACTTTATCTAGACTTCTCTGATGCAAAAAGAAAAAGGAAAATGACCTTGCAGTATTTCATTTTATAACTGAGAAGTATAAAAGACCAGGAGACAAAGAGAATTAATAACTAAAAAAATCAGTGCTAAAACTGAAGGAATAACATTTAGCTAAAGAAGTAAACCTTGCTATATATAGAGAGAGAAAGTCATGAAAAGTCTATTTTTCAAAACTGGAAACAACAGTATTTGGAGTTTTAGTGGGAAAAGAAAAATATTCTTCTTAAATATAATCTAGCATGGCACTGAAACTCTAGTTCATTCATATCTGCCCAAGTTAGGTGGTATGGTCGTTCCACTATGAAGGGATAGAACAGTAAATGGCTGATCTTTTAATATCCATCTCATTCTCTGACCAGAGACAAAGCTTATGTGAATCAGAAATATTTTGTCCATTTATATTCTTTCAGTTTCATTTTCTATTTTGGCTTGAGAGATTTTAAACAAATTTTAATTAATTTCCACTATATCCATACACAAATCTTATTTTCAGTAGTTTCTAAACTGTATTTGCACTTTTATTTTTTATGCACCATCTTTCCACATGTTAACTTACCTGTTTCTTTAGAGCTTCTAACTGTAAATGAATCTAGGTCTACCGATTTTGGTCTAAGTGGTAACTGTTCAGAATCTAGCTTTGGTTTTGATACTGGCTCAGCTTCAAATTTTGATGAGCTGGTAGAAACATCTCCATTAATCCTGGAATGAGAAAAATCAAACACATGCAAAAATCATTTGTATCTGAAGCATGACCATGTTTTTAACATTGTGATTTAACAACACTATAGATGCTATAGTGTCACACTGATTTTTCTTTTTCATCTATAAAATTATTTCCATACACATAAACCTCTACCCTAAGATCTATCATAATAAAATAAGAAATGTAAATAAAACAGTTTAACATAAGTATATCTGCCTAGAGTGAACGTAAGATTAATAACATTTAACACAGATTACAGCCTATACGAAAAAGATGAAAAGCAAGGACTTTAAAAATAACTTTTGGAATTAAAAAGACAATGGAGCCAAAATTATGTCAAAAGCAAGTAAATCAAGAAACTAATTTAAAGTTAGATAAAACCTACTTGGCTACAGGAGGAGGTGGAAGAACTGGTTTCTCAGGACGCTTTGGGTACACTGCTCCAGATCTCAATAAATTACTGGCTTTGGTGGGTGGAACAGGCTTCTTGGGTGGGACTAGTGGAGCAGCTGGTTAGAAGGTTTCTGTTCCAGCGTTGATTTTTCATCCGATTTTTCTATTATTTAAAAATATTTAGAAAGTTACTAACAATCAGAACTATTTTTAAAGCTAACGTCAGACTAGAAAGGTGTGAAACACAAAGACACACTGTTCGGGTATGTGTACACTGTTTCATCTGTTTTAAAGTTATAATTTAACTTTAAATTATTTATGCAGTGTTAGTCGCTCAGTCATGTAGGACTCTTTACGACCCCATGGACTGCAGTCCTCCAGGCTCCTCTGTCCATGGGATTCTCCAGGCAAGAACACGCGAGTGGGGAGCCATTCCCTTCCCTTCTCCAGGGGATCTTCCCAATTCAAGGTTCGAACCTGGGTAGCCTGCATTGCAGGCAGATTCTTTACTGTCTGAGCCACTTTAAACTTAACTATCATTTTAAAAAACTCTACCCTGGTAGGAAGGGGGACCACTGATAATCTGATTAACAAATAATGCCTGCTTCTTACTGTCTTCCCACCATCCTTTGCTCTTAGGGTTGGTATTCTACTCCAATATAATCATGTATAATTTACTCTAAGCAGAAAACAACATTATCTAGACTTCACTCCAGTCGACTTTCTAAAACTGAAGTATAGGGAACTAAAAATGAGTAGAAACTCTAGTGCTATTTATTTATTTAAAAATAATCATGATGACAAAAATTTTTTTTGGAAAAACTGAGGCTAAATTGATTAGTTGCAGATAAGAAAATGACAGGCTTATATTTATAATTCTTATCATTATAGTAGGAATTTTATTAGTACCATTTCACTTAATAATTTTATTAGATAGTTAAGAAAATATGCTGGGGAAAAAAATTAAGAACAGTATCATGTCATGTTAATAAAAATTTTATCACCAAAAAGTCATAGTTAATACATAATGACATACTTCTAAGTTCTTGTTCCATATTTTATCAGTGGTCACTTGGAAATGCTTTAGAGAAAAATACAGTACTATGCAAAAAGTAGGACGTATATCCTTAATTGATTCTACTTCCTAACATTTTAGAAAAGTTTAGGACCAAAAAAAACCAACCATATTTATCTCACTGAAGTGACTCAAACTGGAACGTGATGTATTTTCAGAACTCTAAGTACAAAGTTCAAGGAGCTATCATCACAGGAACACATCTGAGTAACCACCGCTCCAGCCAAGAACTAAGCCTTAGCCACAATAAGTTCCTCCGCTTCATGCCTCTTTCCAATCACCACCTCAATGCTCCAATCCAAAGGCGTCTCCTAACACGACAGATCACTTCCACACATTTTAAGTTCACACCAGTGAGAGCATAACGCACTGCTCTGTGAAACTCTACTGCATTCATTTGTTGCTATGCTATATATTCTTGCCTGAAGAATCCCATGGACAGAGGAGCCTGGCAGGATACATACAGTCCAGGGGGTCGCAGAGTCAGACACGACTGAATGACTCACACACACACGCTATACTGTATCCTGGCACATGAATGTACTTCAATTTATTTATCCATTCAACTACTGATAGACATTTTGTGCTCTTTCCAACTGAGGATCAATGTAACGATGCTATGGTAAACTCTGAGTCTTTTGGTGTACATTCGAAACACAATTTTCTTGTGAGTATATAATTAGAAATAAAAGTGCTAGGCAACAGGGTCAACTTTAGTTCTCAAGGGCAGACATAACGAATTTATATTCCCACCTACAATGTATGAGTGTTTTGATAATCTGGATCCTCACCAACATTTAGTATTGCTGCTGCTGCTGCTGCTGCTGCTAACTCTTTTGTAAAAAATTTCACTCATGTTGGTGAGAATCTTACTTTGGTTTAAATAAAATTACATTTCCTTGCTGAGTGATGAATTTGAGTAACTTTGTCCTACTCTGGTAAGAATGAAGCAGGCTACCGAAAGGTATGTGCAGGAGTCTTCCCCCAAAGCAGGAGAAAAGCATGTGCTCCTAAGTGTTGGGATCATTACTATCCTGAGCGACAAATGTATGATGAGCACAGCACCTCTGAGAAAACAGTGAGAATGATGTGCACAGCAGGTTTGAGACAACATATGCAGAGGCTTGGACAGGGAGGATTTAAACTCCACTCTCATGATCTGGAAAAGCACCCCATGAAATAACAGGGAGTCACCTAAGAGTCAAAGGTAAGATGTGATCTGTCTCATGTTTTCTAGTAGCCCCACTTCCATCCTCATCAATAAGGCAGGGTTTTTCAGAGGACATGCTCTGTGAAACGGAGATCAAGAAAGAGATAAAAGGAAGGAACGCACACTGGAGGAATACATCGTATCTCCTGCCAGAGGCTAAGGTTCCTCCAAGTGGACCTAGCTATGGTTTGAAAAAGCTCTTTCTGTTGACTTTGGAACAAGAAACAAAGATTAACTTATGTTTATTTTTTTTTTTAATAAATAATGTAATCTATGTCTATAATGGGCTTCCCTGGTGGCTCAGAGGTTAAAGCATCTACCTGCAATACGGGAGACCTGGGTTCAATCCCTGGGTCGGGAAGATCCCCTGGAGAAGGAAACGGCAACCCACTCCAGCATTCTTGCCTGGAGAATCCCATGTTTATAATAGTTAGACCCTCTGAATTGATACTGGCTCTCCCTGACTGCTAGTTAATAGGCAAAGCACTGACATTCTTCTTATTTCTTGCACCAGATTAAAGTCATGCCAGGTTAAGGAGAACATTTTCAAAATATTAAGAATTGCTTTCCTTGTTGTATTTGTCTTATTTCACTTATTTAAAAATTTCTTACATTTGTACACCTAAACTTTGAAATTAACACTTCATAGTAAGCTTTAAAATTTTTTCAATGAAGAGTTTTGGTGGTTTTGATAACATTTAGAGATAATGGGGGAAAAGGTCTTTTTTATTCATTCACATAATTACCACTTCTGGCATTCTTCATTACTCTGTATACATCCAAATGCCAACACAGGATCATTTTCCTTCTGCCAAAAAGAATCTCTTTACACCGTCTCCGTGCAGTACATACAGGTCTACTGGCAAAGCATTCTCTCAGATTTTATCTCCATGTTTTAATTTGCCTCCACTGCCTGAAAAGTAATTTTGCTAGGTAGAGAATTCAAGGTTGACAGTTATTTTCTTTCAGGCCTTATGTTTTTCTCTTTATCACTGCTTTTCACAGAACTTATTATGATGTGCCTTAAGGCGATATCCTTTCTGCTTTTTCTGCTTGGAGTTCACTGAGCAGCTTGGATTTGTGGGCTTCAAGTTTCTTCCAAATCTAAAGATTTTTCAACCATTATTTCTTCACATATTTTCTTTCTGTCCCTTCTCTCATTTCCTCAGGGACTCCATTCACACATAAACAAATCCATTTTCTTTCTGCTGCCTGAAAACTGTTTCTAGACAATAAGCTGGGGGTAACTTTAGGGTTTGCCACACTGGTTTTAGTGAAAACTTCTCTCAGTGATAACAGCCCTATGTTACCTGCTGTCCAATGTCTGAAACCATTGTTAAATATATTTTACCCAGCTTCCTAGTTGTCTAACTCAAGAGAGCAAATTCAGTCCTTGTCAGTTCCTCATGACAAAGAGTTTGAAAAAATGAATGTAATAGGAAATATAGAAAGTCACTACCTTATTTTAACAAAACCCTTACGTACTTGATAAAGGGGACTACAAAAGAAATAACATAATGAAAGTAACTTAGTAACAAACTTCTTACATGTGTATGTATGTGTATATGTGTGTATATATATCTCTATGATGGTTCTATATATCTTTGTATGGCGAGTTTTTCATGTAGGACGGATATTATAACCAAGTACCAAAATAAACTGATCCAAGATGTAGACCTAACAATAGCTATATCACAAAACTAATCAAGAAATATCTTTGCATCTAAATTTTAAAATCTCAAATGTAAAGAAAGCAGAGTTGAGGATATAAAAACTTTCCATGGTGAGCCCAGACTGTGAGAAAGAGATAAAGCTATGAAGGTGTATGACATTCAGAGTCAAGAGTGTGGTTGCTACATTTAGTGAATAAAGTAGAAGATAATACCAAAATGTAATCTGGGATCATTTCCTAACAACACTAAATCGGACCAGGATGTGGAGCAACAGGAACTCTTATCCATTGTTGGTGGGAATGCAAAATGGTACAGACGCTACAAAAGACAATTTAACAATTTCTTACAAAACTAAACATGCTCTTACCATATGAACAAGCAATTACGCCCTGTGGTATTTACCCAAGTGAACTGAAAACTTATGGACGCACAAAAAGATTGCACAAGTTTCACAGCAGCATTATTCATAACTGCTAAAACCTGAAACCAACTTCAGTAGGTGAATGGATCAACTGTGCTACATTCAGACACTGGAGTATTAATCAACACTGAAAAGAAATGAGCTATTAAGCCATGAAAGGACATTGATAAACCCTAAAGGAATATTACAAAGTGAAGACAATGTGAAAAAGTTACATAGTGTATGAGTCCAATTATATGACATTCTGAAAACCACAAAACTAGGAAGAAAATTAACGGATGGGCAGCTTCAGAGGTTGAGGGAAGGGAGGGATGAAAAGCAGAGAACACAGAGGAATTTTAAAGCGGTGAGACTATCCTGTATGACAGCACAGTTACACATTTGTCCAAACTCATAAGATGCACAATGCCAGAGGTGACCCCCCAGTGTAAACCATGGACTCTGGACGATGCTGTGTCAGTGGAGGTGCCCTGACTGTCACAAGGGAACCACTGTGGGGTGCACTGATGGAGGGGAAGGCCGTGCACGCCTAGGGCAGGGAGGATACAGGGACTCTGCTTTCTGCTCAATTCTGCTGTGATTCTGAAACTTCTAAAAAAAAAAAAAAAAAAACTTTAAAGAATTAATCCGGTAACAATGTGAAATAGAAGCCAGACTAGGGACTGAAATAAGAGAAATCATTAAGTTAAGAGAATACATTAACACTTTAAGCAAGAGACAAGAACAGGAAGGAGGATCAACACTGGCAGTAGACAGGAAAGTATTCTGCAACAGTGACAAGTTCTTTGCAAGTGTATATAACCTGCTCTACTAGATACAACCACTGCAGATCTTGTGTACAAGAAGTAAGTATAACAATAACAAAACGTGATGTTTTCAAACAAAATACCTATCTTGGAATACCTTTCCAAGTTTGCATGATAAATATACACAGTGAAAATCAAACAATACATGATAAATCATTTCCATGTTTTAGGTAAGACCTCACTCTTATACCTAAGAAAAAAAATTTTTGATATATTTCAACTGGGACACTATGAAAATAATAAGACTATAACTGTTTAATGTTTGGTTTTCTCATACATTATTAGAAATAACTGATTAAATGCTACATCCTTACTGAAGTAATGGTATAACTTTCTCATGAATGTAAATTGGTATCAGTTTGAGTAAAATCTTAATTTCCTATTGATCTGGACAAACTCCCTCCCAGAAAACCCCAAGAATTTCATAATACATAATGAACACCTGTTAAAAATCAGTGTCAGTGACTCAGTGTGGAGATACATTTTTCTCTACACTGATAAAGAATAATTACTTTTCTGATACTGGAAGAAATCACCTCACCTTTTTCCTCAGGCTTTGTAGGAAAATACTTCTTCTCGGTACCTACCAGCTCAGACTTTGAAACTAAAAGGGGGAATAAAGTTAATACTTTAAAAAAAAGTTTTAGAGCACAAAGATAATTATACTACTAAAAAGCAAAAGTCAAAAAAATAATATAAGATGAAAACATGATTCAACAGAATGAACAATAAACTGCAATCACTCTGTATCTAACCCTGAACCTGCCACTATCACCTTGAGTAAGGGACAGCACTGTGGACTGAGTTCCTACTCATTCAAGTGAAAGAGTTCACATCCTCTGCAACACCACTGCTCAGGAGAACTTCCTGTAATGATGGAAATACTCTGTTTTTGTATGGTCCAATACTGACCACTGAGACCTGAAATGATGCTACTGCAACTAATTAACTTTTAAATTTTATTTAATTTTAATTAATTTTAAAAGCCCAGTATGACTAGTAGCTAAAAAGTCTCCAATGCCAGCTTCTACGAAAATTACCTTTAAGGTATCCTTGCTCTGAGATAAGTTAGCAAACACAAAGCTGAAACTATGGAGGAGGGAAGGACTTGTGTTACTCAAAAAAAAAAAGCCAATCTTTCAAGGGAAAAAAATTGGACTGCACATTTAAAAATCAGAAATTATGGGTTAGAACTTAAAGAAATAGAGTCAGATTATAAAACATTAACTCTAGAAAACACTTCTAGGTACTCATCATTTATGCAACTGTTTAAAAAGGAAAAACAAAAACTCTTCCAGTTTGCTTAAGCATTATCATACTCTTTGAAGAATATATAAATCAGTACTTGTTTGTGACACTGAAAAATGGATTACATTTGAAAACTTATCAGCTAGGTAAATATTTAAGATTTAAGCTTAGTCAATTTTCTTAACTCAAAATGTCATAAAATATCCAAATTATTTTCAAAATTCCAATTTTATATGGTTTATACTTTTAAAAAATACTGATAAATATTAATACACATGAACACTCAATTTTTACGTATTTAAAAATATTATATATAGTGTCATAGCATTTAATTTTTGCTAACAAAAATAAACGATTTACAGAAGACCCAATTTCATCATTTTAGAACTTAAAACTACAAAAAACAGAAAACTGAATAATTTGTTTCTTACTTACTTGGACCCTTAGCAGGTGGTGGTGGTTTCTTTGGTTTCTATTAAAATAATAATTGTGAAAACAGTAAAACACTTACATATTAAACATTTATAGTTAAACTCTAATCATAAATAATCTAAGTTACATAAATACCTCTCCTTATCCCATCCCTGCTAGAAATTATAAAATGGTAAGATCCAAACAACTCCATAAAAGATCACAGACAAAAAATTTATCCTATTAGAACAAATGCCTCTTTGATTAAAATTAAAATATTTCAAAAATTATCACTGACAGATAAACTTAAAAAAGCTTAATGATGAGCAGAAACATTCTTCCCTATCTCCCCTATTTTAAGATTCCTATGCACCATTTTTACCTCTCTTTACCTGGCAAGGAAAGAAAGATACTTTATTTTAAAAGAAGAGAATACCTAATAAATATATAGAGCTTTCACTTTTGATTATTCAGGACTCTCAAAAAGAACATAAAGGCAAAGGTCTATTTTTTAATTTATTAAAATTCTCTTGGGTTTACAAGCATTCATTCATTTTTGCCTTAAAAAACTTGAAACACATTTCTAAGTTTGTGAATTTGGTTTTTCCAAATTAAAAATAACTGATAATCAATACTCCATGAACATCTAATAAAAGCCAAAAAAAAGAAAATGAGTTCATTAACAAGAGTATAAATATAAAGTGTGTAAAAATAAAGTCCACCTGAAGCCTGTTGAATTAATAATGAATGAAATTTAGCAAAGGAAGAATCTCAGAAAGTGTAAGCCTTCATACATTATCCTTTTGTAATTTACTTTAAATAAAAGACTGCAAAAGTTAGAGATTTCTGCACTGGCTTAAATTAAATATGGCAGACTGCCTTGCTGGGTTTTGCCAGCTCACTGTGTAAAAATTTTCCTCTTGTTTAAAAATTCATTAATCCCTCCATAGGCGAAAAAAAGGGATCAAACTGAAGAAAAGCAAAAGATCACTGACTCAATCTCACTTTATTCACTGTGAGAAGATCGATACATTAAATCCTGTAAGGAGGCTATAATAAAGCCTTCGCACTGTCCCAAAAACGCAGTGACAGAGTAACAGTAACCAACAGTACCTTAAAAATTTTCAATAAAATTAAATACAATGACTTACAGTCAAGCGCTAACTTGTCTGAACAGTATAGCCAGTCTTTTTTCTTTTAATCATAATAAAGTAATAAAGTCTAAGTTAATTTTTAGTCAAAGGAAAAGAAAAACAGGAACAAAACACAGAAGTGATACATTGTTTTATGTTATCATAATTCAAATAATTTTTACTTGATTATATAAATCTGAAATTCCTAAAAAATTTACTCAGTAACTATGTAAAAAACTTGTTTCTTTAAGAAATATTAGCGAAAGGTTTTTTAAGTTATCATCATCACTGAAAAAGAAAAGCTTACAGGAAAGTCCTTACCAGTTCATTTATCTGAACAGCAAAATTGTCTGGAAATACTCCTTCTTTACCATTCAGTTCACCCTTCCACCAGCCAGTTTCTCCAGTCTCCTAAACCGCAAAATGAAGAATAAAGATAATAGTGGTTATGTCTAAATAAGAAAACAAGTTAGCAACAAAATAAGAAAACACTGAATCCCATTATTTTTATAAGGAAAAAATAAAGACCTTAAGCAGACTTTGAGATCCTACTAAAAAAAATATATTTCCCCACAACATGAGGGTAAAAATAATTTCCAATACATCAATTATAACAATAATAGACAATAAACATTTGCTTAAAAGAAACCATTCTGATCACTTACTGTATTCCAGGTTCTGAGGTCACAGCAATAAGCATGACAAAGCCCCAGGTTTTCCATAGCTTACCTCCCAGTGTGAGTGCAAGATGACTGAAAAAATACTTCTATGAACAAGTTAAGGTATTCACTGAAAAACTTGAGAAGTATCTTACCTTACTTATCAACTGTATTATCTCCCCCTCTTTAAAAGTCAGTTCATCTTCATTAGTACCTTCATAGGCAAATAGCGTTCTACAGTATTCCTTAGCTAAAATGAAAAACATAAATAAAGTTTATATATAAATTACTTCTTTCAACAAGTACTTATTAAGCCTCCATTCTGTCTAAAGAAATGAACACTAGAAGCTTTTAGCGATGATTTCAATAATTTTAGCCAATTTACTTCATGCTGAATTAAATAACAAGTTTCATTGATCATTCATTCAAATAGTTACTATGTGCCTACCTGTTCCAGGCACAGTTCTAACTGTACTGGATACATCAATGAACAAAAAACATCCAAAAATCTCTGACCTCATGGTGTTCACATCTAGGAGGATTTAATACTCTGATGAAGTAGTACAATACGTAACAAGTGTCTTTAACAAATCTAATACTATATTTGAGCATGCTTCACTCAATATGAACATTTCATTAAAAAACTTACCTTTAATTTTACCGTCAGTGTCTGTTTTTGTTATTCCACACTCTGAGTTTTGGATCCTAGTGACTGTGTGATTAAAGGCTAGAATAGAAAGGATAGTATCGTCTATTTTAAGTTGTAACAAAGCTAATAATGTTAAACAAAATTTCCATTAACAATTATCTAGCTTTCCCTAACAGTACTTATAGCCAGGTTAGTAATATAACTGAAAACTCTGCCATGAAATGATAAATATCTGAAGAGCTATTTAAATGATAGCCTAGAACTTCTAGTTTTAAAACACTGTCTTAAGGATAAGAAACATATTCTGATACCCAAAATGCTGTGATTTATTTTAGAACCTCCAAAACAAATAAAAATAGCATTTGAAAATGTATCATGTACCAATCTCTGAGCTAATAAGCACTTTACATGCCTTGTAATTTAATCCTGAGAACAATCAGAATAAAGTAGGCACTATCAGTCACTCTTTTTATAAGTTAGAAAGCAGTTAAATAACTTGACACAATAAAAATAATTTAGCAGTGCAGACCAGATTTGAACCTTGAAAGTTCAACTCCAGAAGGTGGGCTCTTAATCGACAGAACTGAACTTCCTTACAATGAGACAGAGAAGGAAAGAAAGTCTTTATACTTACTTCAATGCTGCTACCAGAATGAAAACATTTAGGTAATGTTACCACCTTTGTAACTATATAGTCTAGTGGACAATTTTCCATTGTAATCAACTACACTTTCATGTCTTAGTGTTTCCTTAAATTCTCCCCTCTGAAGTAACACTAAATTTGACCTTAGATTTCATTAGTTAAAAATCTGAGCATACTGCTAACTGGTAATATCATTGTGCATTCTATTTATCTTTTAAAATACTCACTTTAATTTCTCCTAACTTTTCTCCATTATATCGTCCAATCTGGTGTTGGACGATATAAACACAGCAAATGTGCTCCCTACTTTATCAATTCCTAGGTCAGTGATCAAATCAAGTCTTGGAAGGCCATCTTACATGGTAATCCTGAGAGTGCTCTCACTTACAACTCTTTACTGAACATTATCAATGCAAAGGAGGGGCTTCCTTGGTAGTTCAGTGTTGGAGAATCCGCCTGCCAATGCAGGGGATACGGGTTCAATCCCTTTTCTGGGAAGATCCCACATGCATGCCATGGAGCAACTAAGCCCGTGCGCCACAACTACTGAGTCCACATGTTGTAACTTCTGAAGCCTGCACTTCTCAAGCCTGTGCTCTGCAACAAGAGAAGCCACTATAACGAGATGAGAAGCCTGTGGACCACAGCTAGAGAGCAGCCCCTGTTCACCCTAAGGAGCGAAAAGCCCACATCAATGAAGGTCTAGCACAGCCAGCCAGAAATTTAAAAAAAAAATGGCAAAGTGTAATCAATAATCAGATAAAGTTATTCAACATAACCATAAGCTTTAGAGTTAGAAGGGGACCCCTGATCATCTAGCCTAATATCCCTCATAATGCAGACACGGCTTCTAGACAGTCCTAGCTGTTAGAGGACTGTTCAGCACCATCCCAACAAGAATTCTCATCTGTACCTTTAAAACCGAGAATGAATGAGGCCCATAATCCTAATGTCAGACAGTCACACAGCTAGGAGAGGGCAGAAGAGAAAGTGTAAGCTCTCTTTCCCGAACCTACCTTATTATTATATAAGAAAATATGTGACAGGCTGGGAAAGGAAGGGGAAAAAAAGTTGAAACTAACCATTTTAGGAGAAAATTTCAGAATATATTTCACCAACCAAAACAGTGAAATGTAACTGAAAAAGACAAGTAAATACTAAAACATTTTCAAATATTATGAGTTAAATAAGACATAACAAAGGAGAACCAGAAGGGAACAATACTTTAAAAGTCAAGGGACAAGCCTCCTCAAGTAAGTAAGTACTCAAACTAATCTCCAAGGTGTTAACACCAGAAGCGAGACCTGAAATGAACGTCCTAAAGACTGTAGCTATTTCCCCCCCAAAAAGTAAAAATTTAATGATTTCTTTTAAAATCTCTTATTAGATGGTACACTCTCTTTTTACTTCACATTGCCAGTGAAATGCTAGTAAAAATAAAGTGCTCCATACATCTAGGGCTAATGATTGGTAGAGTTCACCACTACTAATAATCCAGAGAAAAATTAAGCAAGGCCTAATGTAACTTAATATCCCACTGTGAATTCATTTTTAAATGGCCCATTTTAGGGCTACTTCAAACTGAGAGGCAAAACATAATTTTAGCTTTAAAAGGAAAACAAAAATGTACTTGCCTTTTATATTTTTACACTATAATAAAACTTCAAAATTTCCACTAAGAAAAGTTTGTGTTAAATTTACCGGGCCCCCCATCCAATTTTATAAGAATCAAATGTAAACATTAAAGGAAGTCATTTAAGCTTAAAAACAGTTTCTCACAGTCTTCTCATTCATAACCCATCACCAGCAATCTCAAAAAAAAAAAAGGTAGCAGAGTTGCAAACTAATTGTGACGTTTTAAAAACTGCTTAATGAGAGAATGAAGGGGATTAATCTAAGGAAAGCTCATCACTACTACCTTCTCTGGTTTTTTCTCCTCTGTTTCACTACTGGATGTTCTTGTTCTCAGTTTCACAGAGCCTTCTTTGAAAATATCTCCGAATCCAATTCCTCGGATTTTCTTTGGCTGGGTAACTGATCCAGGTGCATTTTCAGTCCCGTTCCCCAGAGAGAGGGGTGAAAGTGAGGTAGGCCCAGTCAGAACAGTTTCTGAAAGGATAATTGGTTTTTAAAGAATGACACCTAAAATCACAAAAACCTTGACATTCCACTTCCACAGTATTTATATCCTATACTTAATTTAAAAAATGGTAGAATAAAAATAAAATTGCTGAGTAGTAAAATATCCTAAGCACTTTATACTGATTTTTTTTCCCGATATTTAAAAACAATTTTAGGTATTTCTAATTCGTAAAAGACCAATCAGAAATACAGGAAATCATAGCATGTCAGAAGAGTATGTCAGAATTCACAGCTCCTTCACAAAGATGACGCGAGACAGAAGCAGCCAGTGTGCACAATACGCTCAGTGAGCGTTCAGTGGCCTGAGCAAACAAAGCATACATGCTGACTTAGTTCAATAATAACGTTTATATTTAGAACTTCCCTTTTCTCATTTCAGTGTTTGAATTTCAGAGTTGGGAATACACTGGATCCATGGGAAATGCCATCAAACCCATATATCACTGCTCATATTTCTCACAGGGGTGAAAGTACATGACAAGACAGTTTTACAGGCAAGACCAAAGGACACTCTAAACAACAAAGGCTAAGAATATTTGACAAAATGAAAGGGCAGTCACTTCATTATAAAAACTGAAATATAACACTTCCCTAGAGAAGCAATGCTTTTCCTGAAATTGACTACTAAAAAGATATTAATCTTGAGATTTTTATATAGAAACCACTAAGTAATAGAACAGATTATAAATTTACCATATTCCTATTAAAAATATAAAAAGGGGCTTTCTTACAGCTTTTATTCTACAGTTCTTCAATGAAAACAGAAGGCATGAAAATAAATTACTTATAAAGTCTCAGCTAATACTGTCTACCTATTGTCTAGAGTCAGAATTATCTTCTTAGCAGTAATACCCAGAGTTTAACTGGTCAAACCATGAACACATCCCATATACTTCATTCTAACTATTAAAAGAAGGAGCATAAGAAGAAACTATGTAAAATAAGTGCAGTGGATATGGCATTCCAATACTATAAGCAAAACAAAAAAAGAACACATTTTATAATAAACAGTTGGTAATTCCTGTAACAGTTTTCTGAAACAGATGCTATTTTACTGACTAAAGAAGACTGTCAAAACATCAGTTAACACAAAAGATGTTATATTTCATTCTCTAAAACCCAATGTGTAAGACATCAAATGCTTAAATTAAAACTCAAAGGACACTATGTCTTCACTAAAGTTCTAAAGACCTTATAAAATGCTCACTTCTTGGCACTTACATCAATATGCAAAATCTTTCTGCCTGAAAATTCGAGTTTAAAAAAAAAGGGAAATTACAGTGTACTTCAACCACTGACTTCCCACCCCATAATCACAAAGCTCCACATTTAGAATGACTGTTATTGTAAAGGGGTTAAGCAAGCAAGGAAGTACATTTTTAACAGATTATGATTCTACAAGGTTACTAAAATTCAAATAAGGCTGAATAGTGCAAGGAAATGCCCAAAGTATTATAATTATGGAGTAATGAACTACATCCAAATTTAAATTCGATTTCTTTTGCTACTGATCCCTTATGGACTTTGAATTTCATACAATATTTTAAGGGCTCAGTTTATATGGCATCATAAAGACTATTTCACTATATACTTTAATTCACACTAAATTTTAACATTAAAAATAAACATCAATAGATACAATATCTATGACACTTAATACCAATATGTGCCTCAAGTAATTCAGGGGACAGTGTGCAAAGCAGTAATTGTCCCTGCAACATTCCTATGTTGAAATCCTAGCTCCCCAAGTGAAGAGGTGGACCTTCTGAGAGGTCATTAGGTCATGAGGGCAGAGCCCTCAGGAATGGGATTAGTGTCTTACAAAGAGGCAGCAGACAGCTCCCCTGCCTCTTCCAACTTGTGAGGACAAAGTGAGAAGTCAGCAACTATGCACCAGAAAGGAGCCTCGATCTGGGACTTCCCAGCTTGCAGAACTGTGAAAAATAAATCTCTGTTGTTTTTATGCTACCTAGATTGCAGTGGTGTTACAGCAGCTCTAATGGACTAAAACAATAGTCTTCGTATCTTGACTCTACCCTGTCTTTGAAATAAAAAAGCAATATCAACAATCTTAAGGTTGTATGTCTACACCTCATTATCTATGAATCTATGTAACCATTATAAAACTGCCAAATAACACGAGTATACAAGTGTTAATCCCTGAACATTTTCACTACATACTTTTCCATAAAGAAAAATACCTACTTATCCCTATGCCACCACTTATGAATTTAATATCTCTTTAAAGAAAAAAAAAAATCTCTCCTAAATCCCTCAGCAGTTCACAGATGTAATTCCAAGTTTGGGGATAAAGCTTTTTCAATTACACTTTTGAATGGTGAGCAAATTTAAGAGTAATTATAGGTGAGTCTCTAAATGACAGAGATCACAAAATAATTAAATTACATTCTGGCTACACATGGAAAACTAAATCTATTATGTGAATACAGAAACTCAGAGGAAGATTCTTTTGAACTTCTAATATTTCTTAAGTAGTCAGGCCATTTGCAAACTCTGATCACAACTGTATATAAGCAGACCTTAAGTGGGAAGAAATCAGGTAATGTAAGCAGTATCATTTCATAATAAGGGTACCATAAGTTTACTTTGGGTTGAAGCAGACATCAGAAGGGAAACAGTAAATTACCTAGAAGGGAACAGCTACCCCCTCCAGTATTCTTGCCTGGAGAGCCCCATGGACGGAGGAGCCTGGCAGGTACAGTCCATGGGGTTGCAGAGTCAGACACGACTGAGCAACTAACACTTTCACTTTAAGTCCTTGTCATAAGTTCTTTTTTTAAAAGTAGATAAACTAAAGCTCATAGTTCAAAAAGACAAGAGACTAAAAATATACAAAATGAACACTAGTCATATACAAAATTGGTTTAAATCTATTCAAATTTTTAAAATAGTCTACCTGAATCTTCCTGGGCTTCATGAGTTTCAACATCATCTGTTACCTCTAATTCTTTCACAAAATTGGAGGGAAACAGTCCCAACTTGTTGTTCAGGGTTCCATTCCACCAGCCTTCTTCTACCTGAAAGAGTTCACAACTCAAAAAATAATAATAGTTTCTCTTAAGTTTTCACTTCCCCCACAGAAAAATGGAGCTACAGAAATGAACAGGCACAAAGTTAGTGGTGCAAAATAATCCCTTTAAACCTATAAGAAAAAACAAAGAGGGAAAAAAATTTTAAGTAGATTAAATCTATGTGGATTGAATTAATCATACACGGATTAATCAATAGCACCTTGCAACCCTTCCACAATGAGATCTTATAGTAAGTCACAGAACAGAAACAAGCCATCCAATCTGAATTCTGGACACACGTAACTATCAAACCTAACACAGCAGTGTTCTCTGCCACAACATTTGGAATCTGTGTCCTGCAACAACAGGAGATAAGCCAATCCCTTATCTGCTGTGATTCCATCTCGTTTGTAAAATGGGGATAAAAATTCCTATCTCCTTAGGTTGTTCAGAAACTTAAATGAAGTAATAAGTTTGAAACACTTAGAATGGTGCGTCAGGCATAATGTGAGCTTGATGAACACTGTTATTATTGCCACCCGATAGAAATAAACCAGAACTGTCTTTTATATAAACACACTGGAATTTAACAAAAACTAGCAATAAATTACATATTATCAAACAAAACCAGTCACAGTGGCAATACTTGATATCAAAATACATACTCTGAAAATGGCATCTTTAGCTGCTGAATAACACTTGATATTCCTTTAATGATAAAAGTAGATATATGAAAAGCTATTTCTTATAGCTTTTAAAATATTTTAAAATCTTATTCTAAGATATTAAAATGAGGCAAGGTGTTTTGGGGTTAATATTTGAATGTGATAATTCAAACAAAACAAAGCTTTTACATTCTGCTTGCAAACATCTCTACTGTGCAAAAGGTAAAAATCTTTCTATTTTTATGGCTTGGGTCTAAAGTGAATTCAGAATCAAAGAAAGGTTTATATACTTAGCTACTTAGATTACATCAATTTTAGCTTAAAAAAAGAGTTTATTTTATTTTTAAAGTCAAAGACACAAATTCAGTACACAAATATTAGGCATAGCAAGGATGAATAAAGCTTTATTTCTACAATTAAACAACCTTCCTTTAGGTCATTAAAGATCCACTTTAAAATCTACATCTTAAAAAAAAACTGGCAAAATAAATTTTAAAAATTAATATTCTTACAAAGTATTTTTCTAGTACCCAGAGCATTAATTCTAATTGCTGCTTTATTTCTAACATGTGTTTTTACTTACTTCTTCATTGATATCAATAATATCTCCCACTTTAAGCTCCAGTTCATCCTCATTTTGTGGAATGTACTCAAAGAGAACTTTACACTGACGCTTCTTGGTCTCTAAAGGAAGTCACATAAAAAATTAAGAAAGATCTTTAAAACAAACAGTAGCACCTTTATTTACATACCGTGTTTATTGTCATAGGATTTGTATGTATGAATAAAAACAGAACATGGAAGCATTCTGAACAGCTAACCATAATCTGTGCCGTCTGGCTTTCCACTTTGTCCCCCACACTAGAAGCTCTTCCTTCATCCTAAAACAAATTCAAGCCAACTGCAAATAAGGTAGGCTCTCAGAAATGAAATCAGATCCAACTGATTATACAAAAGTAAAATTTTCACTGCCAATTTGGAAACTAGAAACACAGACTTCAGACACTATTGGCATAACAAATTTATCAGACAAGTCCTTCAAACCAGTGATTTTCAGACTGCTTCTTGATTAAAATCTAGGAATACTTTAAAGGCACTAAGTCAAGAGTATCTGTGCTTTAAAAAAAAGATAAAATGCACAAATCTAAAATGTATTTTATCTCATTTAATAATTTTTCTGACAGATAAAAACACAAATGAAGACAAAAATAATTTCACTTTAGCGTTTTAAACAAGCTTCATAATAAAGAGTATTACTTAGCCTCTCTGCCCCTAAGCATATATGTCAATTAACTTCAAGCAACCTAGTGATATTTTAATCAAAAGCTTTGTTTTTATCTTGTCTTTCACACTAGCATAATTCTCCAATTTTTTTTCTAAGATAGTATGCAAAATTATTTGCAAAGGAACTTTTTTTAAAAGGAAAATCCACATTGGATAAAAAAATATCTAAATAGCCCCTACCATTGCCACAAAATGTGAGTCATTTATTTTAAAAAGAAAAATTTTTGTATGATTCCATATTTTTATACAGCTTACTCTTATGTTAGAATGACTGCCTATACTGAACTTTTCTATTAGTTGGCAGCACAAGTTAAGAAATTTGGAGATTCTTCACATTTCAAATGGCACATACAATGTCTACCCATACATATGGTCAATAAATATTTACTGAATTTCTAAAATGTATCAGAACCTTTGCTAAGCACAAAATGAAATTAAAGAGTAAACTGTCAATAAAAGGATGTGTAGCATTCAGTCGATTTTTTAACTAGTATTTTCTTAACATATGCAACCTCTACACAGCTTTTCAGAACTACAAAGAAATTAATGATAAAGTATTTCTTTAAATTAGTATTTTATAAGTAAAGCTATTAATAAGAAAGCAAATAAAGAAGTGTAACAACAAAGGCAGTGACAAATTTTTATGTACCAGTATTACTCCAAGTCCTTCATAAACACTTCCCACACAAAAGAGCATAAAAACTTGCTAAGACATATTTTATCAAGGAGAAACAGGAACTCCTTCTGACTGTATCAGGCTGCTTTTTTCACAGATTAGAGTGCCTTACCATAACTCATGTACCCTAGTCATGTTAGATCCTTATTCTCTGAAAATATCATGGACTTGCTTACCTTCATGGGTCTTTCAAAGGCTGCAATTCTAACTGCAATGCCATACTCTCCAATTTTTATGTGAATGATACGTCCTGCCTACAGAAGAGCTTAATGACACTTTACTTGATGACTCTGGTATAGAACTGCCCTTTCATTTGAACTGCACATTATGTATGTTTCTAGTCATCAAGCAAAAAGCCAACTCATTGGAAAAGATCCTGATGCTGGGAAAGATTGAAAGCAAAAGGAGAAAAGGGCGCAAGAGGATAAGAGGATTAGAAAGCATCACCAACTCAACGGACATCTAAGCAAACTCTGGGAAATAGTGAAAGACAGGGAAGCCTGGCATGCTGCAGTTCACGGGGTGGTAAAGAGTCAGACTTAAGAGACATGACTTAATGACTGAACAACAACAAGAAGGATGGTTCTTAATAGGATGCTGCTGCTGCTAAGTCGCTTCAGTCGTGTCCAACTCTGTGCGATCCCATAGATGGCAGCCCACCAGGCTCCCCTGTCCCTGGGATTCTCCAGGCAAAAACACTGGAGTGGGCTGCTATTTCCTTCTCCAGTGCATGAAAGTGAAAAGTGAAAGCGAAGTCGCTCAGTCGTGTCCGACTCTTAGCAACCCCATGACTGCAGCCTACCAAGCTCCTCCGTCCATGGGATTTTCCAGACATGAGTACTGGAGTGGGGTGCCATTGTCTTCTCCACTTAATAGTATAAAATACTGCAATAACAAGTACAGACATTTATAGAGCATTTCTTATAATATTTACTTAACATGTTAATACTTTGAAAACCCTATAAGGTAATTATTACTATCATCCTTGTGTTAGAATAACTTGGTATTTTCCTCTGTTGAGTTTTGAATCATTATCCATATCCAGTTTTTATTTGGCAGATTTGACTGTCCACATTAACACTGCTCTTATGGTCTTCATACCCACAGGTATTACAGTATTCATCACATAAATGTCAAATAATTTCAGAAAAACCTTTTAGAAATATTTTGTATTTTCAAATGTAAGTCATCACAAATGGGAAGTATTTCATGGTTCTTAAAAAAAGATCTAAATATTCAGGTCAAACAGAGTTCTTAAGTACTTCTTATATTATTTCTCATTTAAGAACACTGTTTTAATTTTTTCCATCAAATGCTAAAATGAAGAGCATATCATACTCAGAAGTTAAGAGGCTGAATGTTAAAATTTCAGAGATAGCAACAAAAAGATTCCTGATCCACTTTTAGTTCCATTTAGTTCTGGAAAGTAAATCAAACTTTATTACAACATTTTCTAATGTAAAGAAAAATTTTTTTATCAATTTCTTTCTCCAGTAAGCAAAGGTAATCATCAAAAGTAAAGAAACATCAAGACTGAGCCATTTGCTACATGGCTGAATCTTTAAAATTTTTTTATCAGCAGCAATAAAAAAATCATATTAAGCCAGTAAGTGAAAAATTTAAGCTATTCAAGATTCTAGCTACACTGCTGAGATACACACTTAAGATCATCAAAATCTTAGAAAACATTGTCATCATCACTATCATGAAGAAAAAGAACTCATGTACTTAGGGATGAAGTATCATGTCTAACCACATATTTGCAACAGATATACAAAGCCAATATAAGAAAGCAAGCTTAGGCGAAGAATAACCACGTTTAGCAGACAATTATTATTTCAACTTCTCTCTAGGACTATATTTTTCAAAATAAAATAAAAAATCAAATAACTTGACCCCATTCATATGAGAGGTTGCAGCCAGGGAACAGTCATTGAATGAGGTTTTATTCCCCTTCTTGGAGAAGGAAATGGCAACCCACTCCAGTATTCTTGCCTGGAGAATCCCATGGACGGAGGAGCCTGGTGGGCTACAATCCACGGGGTCGCAAAGAGTCGGACACAACTGAATGACTTCACTTCCAGTTTATTCCCCTTCTAAGTCAGAATATTTCAATGTCAAAGAGCAGACTCTGAACTACTAATATGCCCCTTCTTTTTCACATGTATGCTGCAAAGATGTATAATCAGTGATCATACTTTGATGAAATTCAGAAATTTATCTTCTTCAGTACTGACTCAAAGTTGGAAGGCATGCTACCAAACATTGTCTGAGAATGAAACACTATGTGGATTATATTCTAGTCAACCAACTTTTAATGTATCATCATTTCTTTCTGTACAACTACCAATGACTTATCAATATTAACCTCAATGCATCTTTTGCATTTCAAAATAACTAGATGGAAAATCACTTCTGTAGCATGAATTCCCACTAATAAGGAATACAATATGCCATGAGTAGATTCATATCTGGTATCAAGGTTTTCCAAATATAAAGTGGAATATCCAGTAATATTCCACACTGCACATTATACACAATTGTGATACTGAAAGACGTCAATTCTTTACTCGAAGTAAAATTATTCTACACCATTATCTCTGTGCCCGATTTTACAAGGGTCTCAGCAGTCATGCTATTTGTACATGCTTTTGCTATAGAAGTGTAAATTGGTTCTATTCTATAATTTTAGCAACTTTTTACAATCAACTTTGTCCTGGAAAATTTTCTGTGCTCAATCTAAAAAATAACTGTCTTGCTTAATTTACATGCAATAGCAAAAGTTTCAATGGTTTCATGACCAGAGTTTGCAAAAAAAAAAAAAAAAAAAAAAAGCCAACGCTTTTTGGCTTTGGAGATAAAAATAGCTAACAATTCCAGTCTCCAGATATCTATCATATTAACTATGTGAACTTTTCCTGTGGTTGCTTAGTCAAAATTCGGCACACATGCAGATTCGCTTGTCTTGGCAGAGACTGGAACTGAACCTTCACAACGCAGTGTTTATCATCAACCTTTACAATGGCTTGGGGTTTTTTTATATTAACAGTATTGATTGAAAGGGTATATACTACTATTTAACATTACAATGAACCACTTTTGAATAACTGATCTATTTTATTAACCAAGGAAATGATGCAAACTAACAGTAACAAAAAAAATCTGATTAAAAAAAAAATTAGCTGCTTTTCCTGGAAAAGTAATCTGAAAGCAAAAATAACCTGCATCCTGTTTTAAATGTTACTTAGCACACCAAGTGACTACTTTAGTCTTTGAAACACATGCATTAAAAACAAGTTACGGAGGAACCTTAGGAAAAAGCCTAAGCCTCTTGGCAACAACTATATAATGGTTTCTCCTTCTTACAAGAAAAATGATGGACAGTGTTCTCAAAGAAGGTAAAGTTTAGTGTCCTTTCCTATTAGGAGACAAAATAAACTTGAAGTCCTTTGTCTAGCCTCTACTTAAGAAGTGTGTTCCTTTATAGCTCAGTAGAGCTAAAGAAAGTAGTACATATATCTTACAACAGAGAGAAATCATAAATAACTATTTCATGGGTCTAAAATTCTCCTTGTGCAGAGAAATTCTACGTAGAGATTCACATATACGATGGGGAAATAACTCCGTTATCTATTCCCCAATCTCCAAACAGTTTTAGAATCTGGGACAACTAGAACTACTCAACAGTCCACCTTCGGGCAGAAGACTGAAGGCAATGTGGGTGACATCTAAACATTGTCTGAACACTGAATTTACTGGGAGAAAAGAACAAGTAGTATCTTATAATTGGTCTGTCTGTCATGAAACCTGTTCATTTTTATGAAAACTTGTTTTTATTTTATGAAAATAATCAAGAGTGATATAATCTAGAAAGTAGAGATTTCCCCTAACTTCACAGATAGTAGCACAGAAAGTAACAGATATGAGACTATAAAAATCAAAAATAAACTTACATTTATGAAACGTATGTAAAGAAAATGTCTTTATATTATAGGCTTCTTGGTACACAAGGTAGTAACCAGCATCAAACACAAGGGACCCCAACATCAAAGAGACTGATGTGGGGAGTGGCGAAGGAGGGCGGGGAGGTGGGTTTAAAAAAAAAAGAATGATCAAAGGTAACAGTGGATAAATACTCAATTTATAACTTATTAAATCAAACTGAACATAGTATTCAATCTCTAATGGGGCCCCAGGTTTACTATGTTAAAACACTATCTGCTCCCAGGCTTGAAGTACTTCTTTGAGTAGCAGTCTTTCCAAAGACTAAGTTTTTGACAACAGCAATATTACTAGTCTTTTTATTTTTTAAACCACTCTTCCACCAGCAGTAAAATAAAACTCAAGAGTCTAAATGATCTAAGGTCATAAGACAGATTCAAACTAATGTCTGATGTTAAATGTGGTACTCTCCCTCTATATTAAACTCTTCTCTTAACATATTTACACCAAATACTTCAAAGGCACTCTGCTAGGCCAACCACCTTGGAAAACTGAATATTCACGTTCAGATGGGTAACCAGTAAAGAAAATGCATTAACAAATGCTTGCATCTATAAGGAGGAACAGACATTTTAGCATCCCATTTAACATTTAATAAATAATATTCAAGTAAATTTAAGGCAAAGGATTAACTACCCAACAGAGCCTGTAAGACTAACAAGGAAACAAAGCCTTCTATCTTAGTTTACATTCCTATAGACCGCTCATGCTGGGTTACCAAATGAAGACTGACAACATGGGCCCATAACTAGTAACTGAAAAGTAAGCAGGAAGTTTCTGAGTCTGCTACAAAAGGTTGATTTTTCTTAACACAATTTATGGACAGTTAAGTTATAAAACAAACTTCTATTTTGATTTAAACGAAGAAACAAGTATTTACGTACTCTTTTTAATGGTTTTGGTTTGTGGAAGCGGCTGAATCCCTCCAGGCAGAAGTCCATAGGTGCTTATTCGCTGCACGAGATGTGCTACATTCCCGTGCCTTTCCCGCCTGACGGGCAAACTGTCCTCCTTGGGTTCTGTCTCTTTCTTAATTTCCTACAAAAGGGGAAATCAGCAAGTAGGCAAATTAAGCTGTATTTCATTCAATTAAATCCTCAAATGCAAAATACCAAAACCAGGTACATTGATTGTTATATAAAACAAAGTATCAACAGTTTGCAACCTTTTTCTCTGCCCACACATATATAAAGAATATCACACACTTTGGTTATAGCTCCAACAAAATTTTATTTATGGACACTAAAATTTCAATTTCATATAATTTTCACATGTCATTAAATACTGCTCCTCATTTCACTTTTTCCAACTATTTATATAACTCTTAGTGCCATTCTCAGTTCAGCGACAGTATGAATCTAAAAACAGGTGGTATTTAGATTTAGCCCATGGGCTGCTGTCTGATAAACCCTGTTCTAAGTTACAGGTATAAGAGAAGATAGGTAAATCTTCAAGAAAAGAAGTATGAAGTTTTACTGGAAGACATAAAAGAAGACACAGGAAAGAGAAGTCATGCCATGTCCAGATGTTGAAAACTCATTATCATAATTTTTCCCCTAAAATTGATGCAATGCAATTGAATAAATATGTCACCAATTTGGGAGAGCAATTAAACTAGTTCTAAATTTGTAGAGAAGAACAAATGACCAAGAACAGCCAAAATACTTCAATGAAAAGAAAGTGAGGGGATATTTTTTTTTAAACTAAGAAATAAAGAAAAACCATATGATACTACGAATCAGTGTGTATTGGCACAAAAACAGACAAAGTGATAAATGAAACAAAATCCATAAACAGAAAAATGATTTACAACAGGTAAAAAGGGAGGGGAAAATATTAATCTTAAAATATACGGTGCACGCAGTGTTTCACATTTAGGCAGCAGGGAATGAAACTGGATTCCTGCCTCACACATTCAATATCAAAATTAACAGTTTCTGTTCATCAAAAGTAACCAACCACAAGAAAAAAGTAAATCCCTAACCAGAAGGTATTTTTCACATATAAAGGTAACAAGGAATCTATATCTCCAGGTGTTTATGTCTACTGCAATATTCACTTGTTACTCTAGCGGGCAGGATTTCAGATTATTATGTTTGATGCTTGCTTTTTTGTGTTACTTGAACAAGGCATATAATTTTGCAAACAGAAAATTTTTTCATTTTGGAATAACTTAAAATGACGAGAAACCATGAAAACTATTAAAGTATAAGTCATAGAAGACACACAAAATATTTCACACTGTAGTGACTGCTTCATTTTTACTGGTAATGTATATAAGGAAAACTACTTCAATTTGCTACTAATAATAAATGACACACCATATGAAAACTTCAGTTTTCAGACCACATAAGTATTTTTCAAACTAATAAAAATATGAAATCTATGTAAAATTTAGAAGCTACAACCTCAACATGCCAAAGAGTATTAATTTTGGATTCTCCTGAACGTCTCATGAGCTACCTACATTTTAAAAAGATAAACATCATATCTCTGAAAGCTACTGCTGCCTCTCTGGTACAAGAGACCAAGAACTTGGCTTGATATTCAAATCTTATTCTTCCAAAAAAATAATTCCAGTTTCACCCAATGTGAGACAGAAGACAGATTCAGGAGACAGATATCCTGGGTGTAAATTTTCATTCTATCCTGTTCATAGGCTAAATAGATATCTGTGTTACCTTTTAATAAAAATTAACATTATAAACAGGTATGATACACAAGACAATAACAATGTCTACCACTTCTAAAAATATAAATTTATAAAATGTTGCTCAAGATCTAGAAACATTTTGAGGACCTTCAATATTCACTGGGAAATCAAACCCATGAATATTAGATATAATACATCTTCTGAGAACAAAAGACACAAAAAGAGGAGGAAAACAAAAAAAAAACAAAATATACAATCTACAGTGCCTAAGGAAAACTCAGGATTACAGCCTTCTACATACACAGTGCCAACTAAGCCATTATCAAAAGTATCAAGTGAGTTTAGGGTCTAAGCAAAATTACAGATAAGGTAAGGTCCACTTTAGGCTCCACTCTGCTCCACCTCTGGAACCACTTCCTGTTACAATTTACTACCACCAGATATGCAATCTCTCTCTCTCTCTCTCTCTCTCTCTCTCTCTCTACTCTAGTCCCTCATTTCTGGACACACAGTGCCTCCAAATTATTCTTTGGCTATCATCTTAAATAGCAATTTTATTGAGCACCTATGAAGGGTTAGTAACGCTTCTACTGTTTCTTCCTTCTGCCCTTTATTTTGATGCTGTGAAAGTGCTGCACTCAACATGTCAGCAAATTTGGAAAATTCAGCAGTGGCCACCGGACTGGAAAAGGTCAGTTTCTATTCCAATCTCAAAGAAAGCAATGCCAATGAATGCCCAAACTACTGTACAACTACACTCATCTCACATACTAGCAAAGCAATGCTCAAAATTCTCCAAGCCAGGCTTCAACAGTACATGAACCGTGAACTTCCAGATGTTCAAGCTGGATTTAGAAAAGGCAGAGGAACCAGAGATCAAATTGCCAACATCCAATGGATCATCGAAAAAGCAAGATAGTTCCAGAGAAACATCTACTTCTGCTTTATTGACTATGCCAAAGCCTTTGACTGTGTGGATCACAACAAACTGTGGAAAATGCTTCAAGAGATGGAAATACCAGACCACTTTACCTGCCTTCTGAGAAATCTGTATGCAGGTCAAGAAGAAACAGTTAGAACTGGACATGGAACAACAGACTGGTTCCAAATCAGGAAAGGAGTATGTCATGGCTATATACTGACACCCTGCTTATTTAACTTATTACGTAGAGTACATCAGAGAAATGCTGGACTGGATGAAGCACAAGCTGGAATCAAGACTGCCAGGAGAAATATCAATAACTTCAGATATGCAGATGACACCACCCTTATGGCAGAAAGTGAAGAGGAGCTAAAGAGCCTCCTGGTAAGTGTGAAAGATGAGAGTGAAAAAGCTAAATTAAAACTCAACATTCAGAAAACTAAGATCATGGCCTCTGGTCCCATCACTTCATGGCAAATAGATGGCGAAACAGTGGAAAGAGTGACAGACTTTATTTTGGGGGCTCCAAAATAACTGCAGATGGTGACTGCAGCCATGAAATTACAAGAAACTTGCTTCTTGAAAGAAAAGCTATGACAAACCTAGAGAGCATATTAAAAAGCAGAGACATTACTCTGCCAACAAAGGTCCATCTGGTCAAAGCTATGGTTTTTCTAGTAGTCATGTATGGATATGAGAGTTGGACTATACAGAAAGCTGAGTGCCAAAGAATTGATGCTTTTGAACTGAGGTGTTGGAAAAGACTCTTGAGAGTCCCTTGGACTGCAAGGAGTTCCAACCAGTCCATCCTAAAGGAAACAGTCCTGAATATTCACTGGAAGGACTGATGCTGAAGCTGAAACTCCAATACTTTGGCCACCTGATGTGAAGAACTGGCTCGTTTGAAAAGACCCTGATGCTGGTAAAGACTGAAGGTGGGAAGAGAAGGGGATGACAGAGGATGAGATGGTTGGATGGCATCACTGACTCAATGGACATGAGTTTGAGTAAACTCCGCGAGTTGGTGATAGACAGGGAGGCTTGGTGTGCTGCCGTCCATGGGGTCGCAAAGAGTCGGACACAACTGAGCTACTGAACTGAGACTGAGAATCAGCCAGTAAATAAAATACTGACATATTAACACTGTAACATCTCTTTCTACAAATTTCACTTCCTTTACTGACTTTGAAAATGACTCCAGGAGATGCAGGAAGAATAGACCCTCACTTAGAACAGTATCGTGTGCTGACAAAGCAAAGTCAGAAAACTAGACCTCGCTGTACAAATACGGGAAGTCTCCTACACAACAGGTAATGTCAACACAAAACCAGTCAAGAAAAAAATAGAGCGTGCATGATTGCCATATAGATAAGAAGGTACTACTCATTGATTTGCTTGTTTTCATAAGGATAAGAAAGTAGGGTAAGGAGTAGGAAGTAGTAAATTAAAGGAAAAGATGAAAAATATAAGCAAGGAAGAAGCAGCTTTAAAAGGATATAGTTACTCTTGATCTGAGGTAAAGAATAACTTAATTCCAATCACATTAATTAAAAAAGATAACTTAAAAGGTTCATCAATAAAATTCATGAACCACTCCATCATGTTGAAATATACCTATTTTACAATTTGATTATCTAATCATGGCCAGTGAACGACCATGTTCTGAAAACAGAAAACAATTACTTCTAGAACATAGAAGCAAAGGTCACAAAGAATAATAAAAACCAGATTAGATGGCAGGAGCATTCTTTTACTTCTCAGATGAGAGGCAGATAACTTAACCAACAAATCTCTAAACAGAGTTACAGTTCTGCTCATGCTAATGAAAATCTGAGGAATTTGTAGTCCCTCCTCATCCACAGGGTCCCAAGATCCCCCATGGATGCTTGAAAACGCAGAGAACACTGAGTCTTACATATACTATATTTGTTTTCTCCTATGTATACATACCTAAGATAGTTTAATTTATAAATTCAACAACTTAAGAGCTTAACAACTTAACAATTAGAACAATATACTCTAATAAAAAGTTATGCAAATGTGGTTTCTATCTTTCAAAATAACTTACAGATATAATGCCTTTTGCATCTTAACCATGCAGTTATCACATACTGTGGCAGTAACTTTTCCAGTCTGAGGTAAGACAGCAAAACCAGTATGAATTCCTTTTCTCTTCTTCACAATTTCATAGACAGAAGATTCATTCCTACCATCGATCTTAGCAACCTCAGCATACGACTTTTTCTTGTTTATTAAGCTTTCACACCTTTTCACTCATATGATTTCTACTGGCATATCTGAGTGGTCAGCATCACTACTCTTGCACTTTGGGGCCATTATTAAATAAAATAAGGGTTACTTGCCCACAAACACTGGGATACTGAGACAACTGATCTGATAATCAAGAGGGCTACTCCTAAGGCGATTAATGGGTAGGAGACGCTGGACAAAGGGATGATTCACATCCCAGGCAGAAGGGTGCACAATTTAAAACATGACTTATTTCTAGAATTTTTTTCTTAAGTATTTTCAGACCACACTTCACTGTGGATAACTGAGGCTTCAGAAAGCAAAGCCAAGGATAAGGAGGGGACTACACTTAATTACTTTTAACATTCAGGATTTCCAAAAGTATTACCTAAAACTAGTACCTTCAACTTTATAGAAGTATAAGTCAGAAGATATGGAAGTGATATTACTAAAGAAAAGAAAAATAAGCAAGATTACATGTTTATTTTATACACATCCACTGTTAAAGGTCACATAAAATCAAACTGTCATTTATTTCATTCAAATAATAATTCTTCCTATGGAAATAGTGGAATAAGATTTTAAAACTAAATCAGAATGTGATATTTAAAAACAAAGAAAAAAATCACTGAAACTCTTTCAAAGTATCCATCTCATCATCTTATTTCCCATATTGCTACTTTTCTTTAAAAGCAGTTTCAAAAAGATGTGAATAAAGATTTAATGTCTACTTAGCCATTTAATTTATGAAATCTAGAAATAAAATGAAAACAAACATTTTTGAAGGCAAGGTAAGTTGTCACACTATATAATATTTAAGAAAAAAGCAGGTGGAATGATTTGAATATTTTTTTCTAAACCAGAAAAAAAATTTTGTTCAGAAATTTAGGTCTAAACAAGAGTAAACAGCTGAATGATTTTTACTTACTTACCGGCTAAAGTGTGAATAACTTCTGTTTCCTTGTTCCTTATTATACCAGAAAGTCTAAAACATATTATTATCAAGCTCTGAGAACTCTTCAAAAGGGACCAAAATCCCACTTTATATAAAAAATATAAAGAACAGCAATTCACTTACCAGCTCTGAAACATCTTCTGTGGACATACTCATTTACTTTTTAAAGCATTCAAGTAAAAACCGTATTACTAACAGATCTTAGAATAACCTGTAGCACCTCCACGGTGTAAGTACAGTGCTCACAGGAAAGCTGCTTCAAAGCTCAAACATTAGCATCTCCTACCACAAATACTCTCCTGCTAATACTCTTCAAGTCCAACTAATAAAAATAATTTCTTTTCACCTCTTTTATATCTTATTACATTGGTATTTCTCTGGTTTCTCCGTACTGCCCGGTGCTTCAACACTGGTCAAACTCTCAAGTGTACCTTGAATAGTAATGCTCCTCCCACTCTCCTGCCCAACCTCCTCTGACTCACTCTCAGTGAATCAGACCATGGCCTCTACCATACCCGACAATCCTCAGTGAACAGAGTCCACTAACGCTTAGTAAATGCATACAGCTAGTCAGCTGCACTGTTAGCTACTATCATGGCTATCTTAACCTTGAGAAAAAGCGAAAACCGCTCAGTCGTGTCCAGCTCTTTTTGACCCCAAGAACTATACAGTCCATGGAATCTCCAGGCCAGAATCCTGGAGAGGGTAGCCACTGTTCCCTTCTCCAGGCGATCTTCCCAACCCAGGGATAGAACCCAGGTCTCCTGCATTGCAGGTGGATTCTTTACCAGCTGAGCCATCAGGTAAGCCCTAACCTTCTGAAGCAAGGTATAACTCAAAGGGTATCAAATATCCTTATTACCTTTTTACTGAACACTAATCTATTCTTATGTTAAAGGTAACTAATATTACAGTTTTCTGAATACTAGCTTTATAACCACAGCTTAAGGGAAAAACAGCTATTCCAACACCACTTCTAAAAGGAGAAATGTCTATATTGTGTGAGTTTTTAGACTGGTAAAAACATGCATTATAATCTCTATTAAAATGCATCACCATCTAGATTATCTCGTGGAAAGATGGAATACATATACTTTTCCCTACTTCTCTCACTAACCACAGTTTAAATTCGGAACATTACACAGACATAGAATACAGAATAAAGAAGAAAATTTGATAGCATCAAATGTTAATGAGAACAGTAAAGAAAAACACTCATTATATCACTGGTAGGAGTTTAAATTAGCATATTTATTTAGTGATAAACCTGACAGGTGATGCAGCAAATTCTTAGCTGTGCACATAATCTACAAAGGGATGTTCAGTGCAGCACTGTTTTTAACAGCTAAAAATTAGAATATAGCTAAATATTCATAAAATATGCTAAAGACATAAAATGGAACACTATATGGCTATTACAAATTGAATCCTTAAGGAAAGGAACCCTGAATAATCACTGGAAGGACCGATGCGAAAGCTGAAGTTTCAGTATTTTGACCATATGATGTGAAGAGCCAACTCATTGGAAAAGACCCTGATCCTGGCAAAGATTGAAGACAAAAGGAGGTGACAGAGAATGAGGTGGTTAGACAGCATCACCAATTCAGTGGACATGCATCTGAGCAAACTCTAGGAGACAGTAACAGTGTGCTGTAATCCATGAGGTGGCAAAGAACTGGACACAACTTAGCGACTGAACAACAGGAACATCTGCTATATCTGCACTATATGCTTATTCCTCAACACCTGACATTCGGGGTGGGGGACAGGTGGGGGGGTGGAACCACACACTAAAAAAGCAATGATTCTGTGAAAACTTCTGAATCATATACTAAAACTACCAATGATTATGCAGAAGGTAGAATTTGGGACAGACTACTCTAAACCTATGCAAGCTCTGGAAACTGACCACTAAAAATGAAAACAAATAACATAATCAGAACCTCAAAAGATGAGCAATAACCTACGATTACCCCAGGAGTTAGGACAAATAGATTCTTCACGAGTTATTATTAAAAATGCATAGAACAATAAAGTAGAAATGGTGGCTAATAGATAATAAGATAATGCAGACAGAAGCAGAGGGAAGCACCAGAAATTAAAAGCCCTTGTCATGTTAGGATTGGGTAACTTTGAGGAAAATATCCAGTTATAGAGGATCAAATATAAAAAAAGAAAAAAAGAGGTTTTAAGAGCCAAAAGAATTCCTGTCTATGCAAGGAGGTAGGTGAGTTTTAATTTTTTGCTGAAATTAAAACTCTACACTCTATCACAGCTCACCTTGTCTAGAAAAACAAATACAACTTTGTCCTGACTTCATTCCTCTATTTATCAATCACTATCCAACCAGTCCATTCTGAAGGAGATCAACCCTGGGATTTCTTTGGAAGGAATGATGCTGAAGCTGAAACTCCAGTACTCTGGCCACCTCACGTGAACAGCTGACTCATTGGAAAAGAGTCTAATGCTGGGAGGGATTGGGGGCAGGAGGAGAAGGGGACGACAGAGGATGAGATGGCTGGATGGCATCACGGACTCAATGGACGTGAGTCTGAGTGAACTGCGGGAGTTGGTGATGGACAGGGAGGCCTGGCGTGCTGCAATTCATGGGGTCCCAAAGAGTCAGACACGACTGAGCGACTGAACTGAACTGAACTGATGAGTGATATAAAACATATTTTGGCAGATGTGACTATATTATGTATCTATATCAAAATCTCACATAAGTATTTTAAAAGCTACAACTTGACACAGTAATTATCTAAATGTATAAATCACATAAAATAGTCTTTATTTATGCACAGGTAAATACATATGAAACTATGTGTTAGAAGGATACACATGGCTTCAGAACATGGGCAATTAGGAGAAAGAGAAATGAGAAGAGGATAATAAGAAAAAAACTCAGTGTTATCTGTCATGTTCTCTTTATTATAAAGTTAATGCTCTAAAGCAGAAAATAACAAAGTGACAACATTCTTACATTAAGTTCACAGATCCCTGTCCTACAGTTTTTGTAAAATATTTTCTAAATCATATAATAAAGATGACCTAAAATTGCAAAGAGACACTGAAAACAGACATGTTAGCCACACACAAAAAATTTACAGTATCTATCATATTTCATAACAGGCTACAAACATGATGTGACCTTTCTATCCATCTTCCAGCCCTATTTAAATGCTGCTTTTCAGTACAGTTATTCAAAACATGAGTTTTCTGCAGGAAGCCTCATTCTACCGTCGACACCACAGTTCTGTGTTTACAAAGCACCGTACTACTGTCCCATTGAAAGCTTATTTTCCAGTAGACAAAAAAATTACAATTTTCCCTTGAAACTTCTAATACGCATCTGAAATGATAAAGCCAACCACCTTACTAAACTGTGGGCTCTCCCCTGTTGTTCATCACCCGTGGTTAACTTTTTGATAAAAATTCTGCTTTTAGCCTCTTCAATACATCGTGCTGGGAAAACTGGACAAGTACATGTAACGAATGAAATTAGAACACTTCCTAACACCACACACAAAGATAAACTCAAAATGGATTAAAGACCTAAATGTAAGACCAGAAACTATAAAACTAAGAGGAAAACATAGGCAGAGCGGTTGATGACATAAATTAAAGCAAGATCCTCTATGACCCACCTCCTAGAGTAACAGAAAGAAAAACAAAAGTAAACAAGTGGGACCTGATTAAACTTAAAAGCTTTTGCACAGCAAAGGAAACTATAAGCAAGGTAAAAAACAGCCCTCAGAATGGGACAATATAATAGCAAATGAAACAACTGACAAAGGATTAATTTCCAAAATATACAAGCAACTCATACAACTCAATACCAGAGAAACAAACAACCCAACCAAAACGTGGGAAAAAGACCTAAACAGACATTTCTCCAAAGAAGATATACAGATGGCTAACAAACACAGGAAAAGATGCTCTACATTGCTCATTAATCAGTTCAGTACAGTTCAGTTCAGTCGCTCAGTCGTGTCCGACTCTTTGAGACCCCATGAATCGCCGCACGCCAGGCCTCCCTGTCCATCACCAACACCCGGAGTTCACTCAGACTCACGTCCATTGAGTCAGTGATGCCATCCAGCCATCTCATCCTGTCATCCCCTTCTCCTCCTGCCCCCAATCCCTCCCAGCATCAGAGTCTTTTCCAGTGAGTCAACTCTTCACGTGAGGTGGCCAGAGTACTGGAGTTTCAGCTTTAGCATCATTCCTTCCAAAGAAATCCCAGGGCTATTCACCTTCAGAATGGACTGGTTGGATCTCCTCGCATTCCAAGGGACTCTCAAGAGTCTTCTCCAACACCACAGTTCAAAAGCATCAGTTCTTTGGCAATCAGCCTTCTTCACAGTCCAACTCTCACATCCATACATGACTACTGGAAAAATCACAGCCTTGACTTAGAGAAACACAAATCAAAACTACATTGAGATATATCACCTCACACCAGTCAGAATGGCCATCATCAAAAAGTCTACAAACAACAAATGCTGGGGAGGGTGTGGAGAAAAGTGAATGCTCTTACACTGTTAGTGGAAATGTAAATTGATACCACCACTATGGAGGACAGTATAGAGAGTCCTTAAAAAACTAGAAACAAAATCATCATATGACACAGCAATCCCACTCATAGGCATATGCCCTGAGGAAACCAAAATTGAAAAAGACACATGTTCCCCAATGTTCATTGCAGCACTATTTACAATAGCTCGAACATGGAAGCAAACTAGATGTCCATCAACAGATGAATGGAAAAGAAGTTATGGTACATATACACAATGGAATATTACTCAGCCATAAAAGGAACACAATTGAGTCAGTTCTAATGAGGTGGATGAACCCAGAATCTATTACACAGAGTGAAGTGAGTCAGAAAGAGAAAGAGAAAGATTGTATTCTAACGCATATATATGGAATCTAGAAAAATGGTACTGAAGAAATTATTTACAGGGCAGTTAAGTGAAGAAGAACTAAAGAGCCTCTTGACAAAAGTGAAAGAGGCAAGTGAAAAAGCTGGCTTAAAGCTCAACATGCAGAAAACTAAGGTCATGGCATCCAGTCCCATCACCTCATGGCAAATAGATGGGGAAACAGTGGAACCAATGGCTGACTTTTATTTTTCTGGACTCCAAAATCACTACAAATGGTGACTGCAGCCATGAAATTAAAAGATGCTTACTCCTTGGAAGGAAAGTTATGACCAACCTAAACAGTATATTAAAAAGCAAAGACATTACTTTGCAAACAAAGGTCGATCTAGTCAAGGCTATGGTTTTTCCAGTAGTCATGGATGGATATGAGAGCTGGACTATAAACAAAGCTGAGTGCCAAAGAATTGATGCTTTTAAACTGTGGTGTTGGAGAAGACTCTGGAGAGTCCCTTGGACTGCAAGGGGATCCAACCAGTCCATCCTAAAGGAGATCAGTCCTGGGTGTTCATTGGAAGGACTGATGTTGAAGCTGAAACTCCAATACTTTGGCCACCTGATGCGAAGAGCTGACTCATTGGAAAAGACCCTGATGCTGGGAGGGATTGGGGGCAGGAGGAGAGGGGGATAACAGAGGATGAGATGGTTGGATGGCATCAATGGACATGGGTTTGGGTGGACTTTGGGAGTTGGTGATGGACAGGAAGGCCTGGCATGCTGTGGTTCATGGAGTCGCAAAGAGTTGGACATGACTGAGTGACTGAACTGAACTGAATGAAGAAACAGATATAGAGAACAGACTTATGGACATGGTGGGTGGGGGGGAAGGTGAGATGTATGAAAAGAATAACATGGAAACTTACATTACCATATGTAAAATAGAT